>PKRV01001043.1:0-46809 GCA_003709505.1 Hyphantria cunea
GGGATGGGGACTGGCAAGACTACGATGTGGCTACGTAAATCTTGCCGTTGGATGTTTTTAAGCCGCCCGAAGGCCTCCAACTAAGCTTCACGACTGTTATCGTATGATAACAACCGGGACCGACTGCTTAACGTGACCTCCGAATCACGGACACGCTCATGGTAACATGCCACCAGCGGTCACCCATCCAGGTACTGACCACGCCATCGTTGCTTACCCTCGATGATTGTTTCTAATCACCGAGTGCAACTGGGCTATGAGCGCCAATTTATAAATAAAAAAATAAAATCGAAGTGTCTGTTTGATATTACAAATTAACAGCTGTTCGTAAGTATATACGGTATGTATGTATAAAACGTATATACCGTACTTACATCAAAAAATGCTCAATACAAATAAATAAAATTGGCGTGTCCGTTCGTAATATTAAAATAACCGCTTATTACTAAATGCATGTGTATTTAAACACGGAATGTATACCAAAATAAAAGTTTTTTCAATTTTTGTCTGCCTGCCTATCCTTTTATTCCGGTTAACCTCCGGAACTGCTGGCTAATAAGGAGTAACTCAGGCTACTTTTCTTACTAGCTTTGCCTGCGGTGTTACCCGCCTTGCAACAATAACCGTGGGTAACACTGTCTGTCTGTGTCTTTTGGGATTATCTCTGGAACAGGTGAACCTCTTTAGGCTTGACTTTCACTGGCAGATAGCTGATGATATAAGGAGATAAAGGCTACTTTTATGTTAGACTAGCTTCACAGTGGCTAATACCACTTTTCCGTCTCAATCAACCATCTAAATAACCCTCCCCAAAAGCTCTCATCGACAACAAATAGTATAATAGTTAGCACATTACATACCTGTAATTTCCCGAGTGAATTTTCAAACTGTGTTGGTACATATGTCCGGGGAGTTCCACTATCCTCGCTTGTAGAGTTGTGCCTGTTCGAGTTGTGTCTCTCCCGATGTGTGTGACTCTCTTGTTTAACACCTGAAACAAATACATATATTTATAGTGAATCTGCAATCAAAATTTAAAGGGGGTCTTTGTATCATTTTTACATATTTCCTACTAGCTTTTTCTTGCCACTCTGCCCGCGTAAAGGTCAGTTCGTGTCACCATATGGACACTTACATATCGAACTAAACTAAAATGCTTACCTCCACTATAAAATGGGTGGTTCTGCTGATTGGCTTTGTGAGCTTCCTTTATACCTTCTTTCTCCTTGCTTGCCTGTCTCTCTAAGAACACCTGCAGGCAAATACAAACAAAAAAACATTACTCTCTCAGAAGACTGTCGTGTTTCGTTGATAAAGACAGGATGTGGGTCAATATTATCTGCATTCGCAATGACTATCGTGGACTACTCCTGGAGTTAGTTTTCCATCAGGCAGAGTTAGGGTTGCCAGATTGCTAAGTCCGAGATTGTCCCGGAATTTTCTGCCTTTTCCCGTGTCCAGTAATAATACCTTATTGTCCCAGATCCATAATAGATAATAAAGTAATAAAACCTTCAAGCTTTATAATAACATAACTAAAACTGAATAACACGGCTGGCCTGCCTGGGAATGAGGAGATATAGCTGCCCGAATTATCTACTATATTGAATACATAGTTCGAAAAACATCTCTTCAAATTTGACAAATTTAAAGAAAGTAGTTTATCTTTCAATTCTAAGAAACAATGCCTTTTGGTAAAGAGTATTTAGCCAACTGAATGGTTAATGAAGAAAAGAGCGAAACCAAATGTCCATGAATTTAATTAAGTCCGAACCACAAACTCCTTCCAATTTATGAGCTTTGCAAAGTTTAGACTAATAGAAAGAAAGAAAAACCAGTATAAATATCAAAATTCTGTGATAAATAAGATATTTTACCATGATCACAATCGAGCGACCCGACACCGTTTATTTTAGAATTTTCTCGGGGTTCATCTATCTGTCTATCTGGCAACCCTAGGAAGAGTAGAGTTACCACCTCTGTTGGAACCAGAAACTCCAAGTCCAAACAAAGACTTCTGTCACTTACCGTATAATAAAAGTCATGTATATAAGGCGTCCCTGTATTGAGCTGTAGCATTTGAATGTTGATAAGCCATTGTTTCTCTCTCTGAGTCATGAGTCCCGCATATTCATCCTCACAACCGTTGACGTCATCACCGTTCATTGAATGTCTGGAATATAGGCATTTAAGTTTTATTGTGAAGGAGATAAGGCTGAGTTTAGATTGACGAGGGGGTAGGCAGTTTAGCTGGGGACATTTTCTTAAATATAATATTCTCACACATCGCACAAACTAGACAAAGCCTGTACCATGTTTATAATAAATCTCCGTGATTCGGAGGTCACGTTAAGCTGTCGGTCCCGGTTGTTATCATATGATAACAGTCGTGAAGCTTAGTTGGAGGCCTTCGGGCGGCTTAAAAACATCCAACGGGAAGATTTACGTAGCCACAACGTATTCTTGCCAGTCCCCATCCCGCACTTGGCCAGCGTGGGGACGTATGGCCTTAACCCTCTCTTGAGAGGAGACCCGAGCCCAGCAGTGGGACATTATGGGTTGTTGATTGATATAATATATCTACTTATAACCAGACTGTTGATAAACATACTTATATATTACTAATTACACACATATTATAGATAAACCACACCCAGACACAATACGAAGAAGTCACACCACACATACACGTATTTGTTACCCGGTAACATTGTTAAGAATTAAATCAGGTATTGTTAGATTGTTGTATTATTTGTTAGATTTAACGGTTGTGTATAAATCGAACCCACCACGACATCTAGCTGAGTAGAAAGGGTCACTAACTATTATACAAGGCCCGACAACTCCCGCATTAGGAATATACAGCCTGTGTCGTGGGGAACTTTACACCCATATACATGAAATGGACACCCAAATTCAGAACAAAAATTTGCGTATCACAATATAGGATTTGAACCCACAACACTTACTACTCTATAAATATAGCGGGCCTACCCACAAAGATACGACCTAGTTACCCCAAGTGGACCGAATTTCCAACGGGCCCATCTGAACCTAACCTATCATCACTACTTGAACAGGCATTAGAACTGGAAAAGTTACTCCGAGACCCTAGCTGGTGTCTACGAGTAGAACCTGAAGACACAAATATAGTATTTGAGGGATGAGTAGACCATCATAGAAGAATGGTCAGTGTAAAACCAATTAATCATCATCATCAATAGTCCACCACATAGGCTTCATCAGAGAGGAAGTTTGGCCTACTATACCAGTCTGGCCAGACAGGTTGGTAAAGGTTTGTGTCAAGTTCTGGAAGGGGTCTGGATGTTGTAATAAAGCTGTTCCCGGTTCCCTCCCGCCTCAGGCGCAGAGTGGCACACCGTGTGGTTTTAAGTCGGTCCGATTCCGACACACCGCCCCGCCCCAAACCCCGGTGGGGTGACAGCCCTTAGGGATTTACCCACGATAAAAGGGGTTTGAGTCAAGTTTCATTTCACTTTACAGTGCTGTTGTCCTGCTGTTGCTCTGTTAGCCATCTCTTACGACACCCATGGGATTAAGATGGTAACAATCCGTTTTCTTTTTAAAAAAAAATAACTCGCCAAAGTGACTCTGCTCAGCCTGATGGCAAGCTCAAGCAGAATCCAACTGATTCTTAATATATACAGACAGAATGAAACACTTACCTATTGTTAAACGTCCCGTTATGCCGTTGATTGAACATGGGATGATTGAACTGACTATTTGTATAAATATTTCTATTATTTTGCAACATCGGATGATGGTTTGCATTGTGAAAACTATTCATATTGTTAAACTGCAGCATCGGATGTGTATTTTGTATCAACTGCACCAAGTTCTGAGAAGTCATGTTCTGCTGTTTCGAATTGTTATAGACACGAGTCTTTTGCATTTTCTGTTCTTTCTGCGGTTGTTGTTGCAACTTTTGTTGCATGTTTTGTTGTTTCTGTTGCTGGTTTATGTTGTGGAGTTGGTGGTTGGGGGATTTGAGATTACTGATGGGTTGTTGTTGCTGTTGTTGGTTCTTCATGAGCATTTGTTGGTTCATCATCATGTTTTGTTGGTTCATAGGTTGATTGGCCGGTGGATGTAGTGGCTGGTCTTGTTTTGTGGGCATAGATGGAGCCTGGAAATAAAAAATAATAAATTTATGTAATTCACTAGCTGCCCTACGCAACTTCGCCTCTCTCTTTTCAATAATAATTTGCCGCTATGGTCTAAGCGTGATGTTAACTATCCCTGTCTTGGGCACGTCAGCTAAACACTCATTCAAAAAACTGAAAATCAGTTAAACAGTTTCGCATTTCATTGGGAACAACAATGTGACACGATAATTATATTTTTTCAATTATTTTCTTTTATAAGAACCTTCTCCTGACAATAACAAACACAACAAAAAAAATGTTAAATCGGTCCAGCCGTTCTCTTCTGATGGCGTGACCAAGGGAAATAGGAATTCATTTTTATATATACAGGACGTCCACAGGCCAGGTGGAGCGATGATTTGCGCGTGACGGCTGGCAGGAGCTGGATGCGAGAAGCCATAGATCGAACTAAGTGGCGTGAAATTGGAGAGGCCTATGTCCAGCAGTGGACTGCGATAGGCTGATGATGATGATGANAGCCATCTCTTACGACACCCGTGGGATTAAGATGGTAACAATCCGTTTTCTTTTTAAAAAAAAATAACTCGCCAAAGTGACTCTGCTCAGCCTGATGGTAAGCTCAAGCAAAATCCAACTGATTCTTAATATATACAGACAGAATGAAACACTTACCTATTGTTAAACGTCCCGTTATGCCGTTGATTGAACATGGGATGATTGAACTGACTATTTGTATAAATATTTCTATTATTTTGCAACATCGGATGATGGTTTGCATTGTGAAAACTATTCATATTGTTAAACTGCAGCATCGGATGTGTATTTTGTATCAACTGCACCAAGTTCTGAGAAGTCATGTTCTGCTGTTTCGAATTGTTATAGACACGAGTCTTTTGCATTTTCTGTTCTTTCTGCGGTTGTTGTTGCAACTTTTGTTGCATGTTTTGTTGTTTCTGTTGCTGGTTTATGTTGTGGAGTTGGTGGTTGGGGGATTTGAGATTACTGATGGGTTGTTGTTGCTGTTGTTGGTTCTTCATGAGCATTTGTTGGTTCATCATCATGTTTTGTTGGTTTATAGGTTGATTGGCCGGTGGATGTAGTGGCTGGTCTTGTTTTGTGGGCATAGATGGAGCCTGGAAATAAAAAATAATAAATTTATGTAATTCACTAGCTGCCCTACGCAACTTCGCCTCTCTCTTTTCAATAATAATTTGCCGCTATGGTCTAAGCGTGATGTTAACTATCCCTGTCTTGGGCACGCACGCTAAACACTCATTCAAAAAACTGAAAATCAGTTAAACAGTTTCGCAATTCATTGGGAACAACAATGTGACACGATAATTATATTTTTTCAATTATTTTCTTTCATAAGAACCTTCTCCTGACCATAACAAATACTACAAAAAAATGTTAAATCGGTCCAGCAGTTCTCTCCTGATGGCGTGACCAAGGGAAATAGGAATTCATTTTTATATATACAGGACGTCCACAGGCCAGGTGGAGCGATGATTTGCGCGGGACGGCTGGCAGGCGCTGGATGCGAGAGGCCATAGATCAAACTAAGTGGCGTGAAATTGGAGAGGCTTATGTCCAGCAGTGGACTGAGATAGGCTGGTGATGATGATATACAGATTTGATTCTGCAGCACTAACTTTTTCTTATAAATATATATTTCTATATATTTCTAAGAATATTCCTGTGTAGAAATGAGCACAAAGAACACTCAGACTGTGGTTAAATATATCTAAAGTACGAACTCAAATAATAAATAAACTTACTCGGAAATTAGCGTTATATTGTCCCATATTGGGGTTGAAATTCTGCCTGGGCATGTTGATCCCTGGTGGTGGAACAATCATTCTAGCTCCTTGACCCATCATATGTTGAAATTGATTCATGTTCGGTGGAAACTGATTACCATTCATCATCTGACTTATATTCTGATTCATTTGATTCTGAGCCATCTGGTTACTATTCTGACCAATATGATTCATCTGGTCAATATTCCGACCGATAGGATTCATCGTGTGATTCATTTGATCCATGGGTCGACCTATTTGGTTCACATTAGGTCCTATGTGATTCATATTTTGGCTCATATTATTTGTTTGTCCTAATGCGTTCATAGGTAATGATTGTCCTTGTATGTTGATGTTCTGACCCACGATTTGGCTGTTTTGACCCACCATTTGGCTGTTTTGTCCCACTAATTGGCTGTTTTGACCTCCCAATTGATTGTTTTGACCCATCAATTGGCTGTTTTGACCCATCAATTGGTTGTTTTGGCCCATCAATTGGCTGTTTTGACCCATTTGATTATTTTGAGCCATTTGATGTGATATGTTCTGTGTGAGTTGGTTCATCATATTCCCTGGACCCATTTGGTTGTTTTGAAATTGATTATTTTTTAAAAAAGGTGTGTTATGATTTAACTGATTTTGATGGGACATCTGGTTCATGAATTTGTTCAGTGGTTGGTTCATTTGGCTGATACCGTGGTTCATAGGTTGCTGTGGAGCGAATGGTAATGGTACAGGTGCCTGAAGGCCGGGTGGTCTCTGAAGTATAACAGGTGGAAATCTTGGCTGTTGACAAATTGAACAGGATATTATGATCTACTTCACTTCGACTCTGTCTGCGGATATCGTTCATGGCAAAAATAGTCTCTATTATTTTAACAATAACGTTTATTTTAGGGTATTTATTTTTAGTTTAATTTTAGCATATAATTTTGATTTTTGCCTGACTCTGTGGCGCAGCGGTAGCATATGCGACTGCTGTTCTTGAGGTCTCGGATTTGATTCCCGGGTCGGATCAATTGTTTGTATGATCTACAAATGTTTGTTTCGGAGTTTGGGTGTTTTCTATGAATGGTATGTATGTATTTACAAAAAAAGTACATATGTATTTATATCGGTTGTTTAGTACCCATAATACAAGCTCTGCTTAGTTTGGGACTAGATGGCGTTGTGTGTTAGATGTCCGAAATATTTTTATTCAGAAAAATTTATTTTTTTTAATTTCAATTCTGTTATTGTATGACTGAACTAAAATTTCTTAAAATTTGCCTTCTATTATCTAATTTCAATGAAGCGTAAATACTACCGCTATCTAGTTTTAATCAATCTTTGAAATTTAGAATATCGTTTGATAGTACAAAACTAATTTTTGGTGTAGTTTATAGAGTATTCGAACAACAGAATTAGCACAATTAACGAGAAACCACTAAGGCCTGTTAAGTATGTGTATTATCATATGTCAATTTGAAAGAAAGAAAGACGAATATTAATTTTGACAATAATAGGCTAATATAATTATTAATTTGAAGGTTGGTCTTGGCAGTTAACCGAGGATATTTCGCCATTGAAATGCTTGAAAAGGCAACTGTCTTAGTCACCTTTTCAAGCATTTCAGTACTCCAAAAAATATTCAATCATTCCAATCATAGAAAAACAAAGCAGGGAGTAACTAAACGCAAACGTCTGTCAAAGCATAAGCCCAAATGGGCCTACGCACGTTATGACACGAAATTAATTTTTGTGTAAGTGAAATTGTGAATTTCAATAAAAAATTTATGTGTAAATTCATAGTGTTTTGTATGCGAGTTAGAAATTTGTGAAGGTTTCTCCTGGCAAAAATGACCGACTGTATTGTACCGGGAAAAGATGTTACTTGTTACGGGTAATCCCCTTCGATCCGCCAAATCTGTTACCCTATGATTACAAATCCTATGATAGCATTTTAGCTCGAAAATTAACAGAAACTCACTTGAAAGTAATTTTGGTTGTTGAAGTTTTGCTGTTGTTGTTTCTGACGCAACTGGCGCTCCAATTCCTCCACAGTACACACATTCTTGAGGCTTGGGACCAGCGGCTGGAAATACATATATATTTATATATGATGTGTTTTAGAGTACTTGTCTTAGGATTTGGATCGATGTCTCGTTGGTGTAATAACAATAATAACTTCAAATATCTGATACAATCTGAGAACAAAATAGACAGAGCCTGTAGTATATCAAAATGTCGGGATTCTAAGTTCAGCAGTTTGGGCTGTGCTTTGATCTCTAAGTAACTTAGTTAGTCACCATCCTCTTTTATATATGTAGAAGAACCACGCTTCGACATGAATGGGCCGGCTCGATCTGAGTAATACCACAGCCTCACAGAAAACTGGTGAGAAACAGCGACTGCGTTTAGGCGATACGTCTGCTTGGTTGCCCTTATTGAATAAAAGAAAAAGAAACCAAAAGCAACCGGATTAGCAAACAAAGGCACTAACCACGTGAATAATTAAAATACAAAATGTGAAAAAAGCAAGATATTTTCGCATCTGTAATATTTTGTATTATAGCCGGTCAAATTTTCTTTTACTACACGACTATGATGAATTCAAAAGGAATGGCAATATATTGGCAGTCTATGTACGTTTATATGTTCCAACATAGCGTCAAATAAGGTGTCAATAGAGGTGCTCATAGCCCAGTTGCACTCGGTGATTAGAAACAATCACCGAGGGTAAGCAACGATGGCGCGGTCAGTACCTGGATGGGTGACCGCTAGTGGCATGTTACCATGAGCGTCTCCGTGATTCGGAGGTCACGTTAAGCAGTCGGTCCCGGNGTATTTATTTTTAGTTTAATTTTAGCATATAATTTTGATTTTTGCCTGACTCTGTGGCGCAGCGGTAGCATATGCGACTGCTGTTCTTGAGGTCTCGGATTTGATTCCCGGGTCGGATCAATTGTTTGTATGATCTACAAATGTTTGTTTCGGAGTTTGGGTGTTTTCTATGAATGGTATGTATGTATTTACAAAAAAAGTACATATGTATTTATATCGGTTGTTTAGTACCCATAATACAAGCTCTGCTTAGTTTGGGACTAGATGGCGTTGTGTGTTAGATGTCCGAAATATTTTTATTCAGAAAAATTTATTTTTTTTAATTTCAATTCTGTTATTGTATGACTGAACTAAAATTTCTTAAAATTTGCCTTCTATTATCTAATTTCAATGAAGCGTAAATACTACCGCTATCTAGTTTTAATCAATCTTTGAAATTTAGAATATCGTTTGATAGTACAAAACTAATTTTTGGTGTAGTTTATAGAGTATTCGAACAACAGAATTAGCACAATTAACGAGAAACCACTAAGGCCTGTTAAGTATGTGTATTATCATATGTCAATTTGAAAGAAAGAAAGACGAATATTAATTTTGACAATAATAGGCTAATATAATTATTAATTTGAAGGTTGGTCTTGGCAGTTAACCGAGGATATTTCGCCATTGAAATGCTTGAAAAGGCAACTGTCTTAGTCACCTTTTCAAGCATTTCAGTACTCCAAAAAATATTCAATCATTCCAATCATAGAAAAACAAAGCAGGGAGTAACTAAACGCAAACGTCTGTCAAAGCATAAGCCCAAATGGGCCTACGCACGTTATGACACGAAATTAATTTTTGTGTAAGTGAAATTGTGAATTTCAATAAAAAATTTATGTGTAAATTCATAGTGTTTTGTATGCGAGTTAGAAATTTGTGAAGGTTTCTCCTGGCAAAAATGACCGACTGTATTGTACCGGGAAAAGATGTTACTTGTTACGGGTAATCCCCTTCGATCCGCCAAATCTGTTACCCTATGATTACAAATCCTATGATAGCATTTTAGCTCGAAAATTAACAGAAACTCACTTGAAAGTAATTTTGGTTGTTGAAGTTTTGCTGTTGTTGTTTCTGACGCAACTGGCGCTCCAATTCCTCCACAGTACACACATTCTTGAGGCTTGGGACCAGCGGCTGGAAATACATATATATTTATATATGATGTGTTTTAGAGTACTTGTCTTAGGATTTGGATCGATGTCTCGTTGGTGTAATAACAATAATAACTTCAAATATCTGATACAATCTGAGAACAAAATAGACAGAGCCTGTAGTATATCAAAATGTCGGGATTCTAAGTTCAGCAGTTTGGGCTGTGCTTTGATCTCTAAGTAACTTAGTTAGTCACCATCCTCTTTTATATATGTAGAAGAACCACGCTTCGACATGAATGGGCCGGCTCGATCTGAGTAATACCACAGCCTCACAGAAAACTGGTGAGAAACAGCGACTGCGTTTAGGCGATACGTCTGCTTGGTTGCCCTTATTGAATAAAAGAAAAAGAAACCAAAAGCAACCGGATTAGCAAACAAAGGCACTAACCACGTGAATAATTAAAATACAAAATGTGAAAAAAGCAAGATATTTTCGCATCTGTAATATTTTGTATTATAGCCGGTCAAATTTTCTTTTACTACACGACTATGATGAATTCAAAAGGAATGGCAATATATTGGCAGTCTATGTACGTTTATATGTTCCAACATAGCGTCAAATAAGGTGTCAATAGAGGTGCTCATAGCCCAGTTGCACTCGGTGATTAGAAACAATCACCGAGGGTAAGCAACGATGGCGCGGTCAGTACCTGGATGGGTGACCGCTAGTGGCATGTTACCATGAGCGTCTCCGTGATTCGGAGGTCACGTTAAGCAGTCGGTCCCGGTTGTTATCCTACGATAACAGTCGTGAAGCTTAGTTGGAGGCCTTCGGGCGGCTTAAAAACATCCAACGGTAAGATTTACGTAGCCACAACGTATTCTTGCCAGTCCCTTCACCACTTTCGTCACTTGGCCAGCGTGGGGACGTATGGCCTTAACCCTCTCCTGAGAGGAGACCCGAGCCCAGCAGTGGGACATTATGGGTTGTTGTTTAAATTTATAATAATGACACGGGAGACATTTCCGGGGCTCATTCATGAGCCCGCGGGCTGGGTTTCCGTAACTCGACTCTTAACTCGACTAATGCGCCTATTTAACGGCTGATAGTTGATACTGTGGATCCGATCAGATAAAAAACTTTTAAAGGCTGATAATGATGAAACAATTTTCTAAAGAGTTTTTCACAAATGCTCTCATCACAAGGCAAATATGATGATGTACTCCTAGCCAATTTCGGCCACGGTGGCCAATCTCAACGGAATCCAGTCAACTACGCAATACATATTATAGTACCCAAGGGTGTACACAAACATAGGTGTACTCTCTGTTTTTTCAGTGCACTCTCTTTTCCCTCACTCTCATTTTCCAATAGGACGGTGATCCGATACGATCGGGGAGAGATTAGGTTTAGGATCGACGGCTTTACGTGCTCTCTGATGCACGGGGGCTAAGACCCCCAACTTGTGCCGCAGGACTATGGAGTATATGATGAATGGATGACTTACCGCTGGTGGTGCAACAGGAAACGTTTGAGGATCATGACGCCAGACACTTGAACTAAAGGATCGAGAGTGTGGCGCGTCCGTCTCATCCAATACTAACTGGGATAGTGATGCCTCTGTAAATATAGATATTATTTTTTAAATATCTAGCAATCAATGCCATCTAGTTTTTAACTATGGAGAGCTTGTACTATGAAAGCTAGATTGACTGAAAGAATACTTATTTGAAAGTTTATACGGTACTTACATCAAAAAAGTATTTTTTGTTAAATTTGTTAAGATTTTTGTTCCGACTAATCTCTGAAACATCTGGATCGATTTTGACGGGACTTTCACTCGCAGATAACTGATGTTATATGGAATAATTTAAGCTACTTTTATCCTAGTTCTTTTTTAAATAAAAATAATTATTTTAGAAAACAATTAAAATCACTAAAATAGTATCCAATATTCGCGGAAAAAACCGCGGGGCGTAACAATTTACCCAATAGTTACCGTAGGAGAGCCACGCTTCTTCATGAATGGGCCGACGGGAGTGATACCACTGGTATACAGAAAACTAGTGTGAAACAGCGCATGCGCTATGTCTCAACGAGTGAGTGGGGATAACGGAGGTCCATACCCCAACCGCTCCCCCCTTGCCCTTCCCATCCCCCAAAAGTGGGTAACGCATCCGATTTTGCGGGTACCCATGGGTGACGGTAACCACAAACCATCAAGCGATACATCTGCTCGTTTGCCGCCTATTCCATAAAAAAAATACAAATCGAGTACTAACCCAGTTCCGTTTTGGCGATGTCATCGATACCTGAGTTGTGTCGTCGGCTGCTCTCTAACTGCTCAGCAAGCTGCTCATGTTCCACCTCCCAGTCAAATTCATCAGCTGTAGATAAAAAACATGGTTATATCAGCAATTGATTAGCACAAATTGTTATTCTTAGTCTGGGTGTACTTTGTGTCCGTTTTATATTATGTTTGTAGTCTTCTAGCTTAGCTAGACTATTGAACAAACTTAATACCGATTGCCCTTCATTTAACGAACTAAATAGTTCGTGCTAAAACAAAGTTCGACCTCTTTGCGGTTTTAAAATTTTTACAGGGGACTGTTTTAGTATAGGACAGACTTGGCACATAGATCTTTTGATTACAATTATCTTGTACAGTATAAATAAAATAAAATAAATATATTCAGACATTTTAACACACAACGCTAACCCAAACTAAGCAGAGCTTGTACTATGGGTACTAGATAACTGATATTAATACTTATACTTCTTTTTGTAAATACATACATATTATACATAGAAAACACCCAAACTCCGAAACAAATATTTGCAGATCATACAAACATTTGGCCCGACTCAGTAATCGAACCCGAGACCTCTTGCATAGCAGTCGCATTCGCTACCACTGCGCCACAGAGGCAGTCAAAATAATTATGATGTATAAATATGCTTAATAATTTTATTCAGTTAGAGGCCAATGATGCAGAAGCGTCACTAGGCCGTCTAGTGTGGGTCACCATGCATTGTCTGCATTCGCAATGAGTATGGTGACCACCACTCTTGGACTCTGCTTATCTTTTACATCAGGCAGAGTAGAGTTACTTGGGCAGGGCCATACATAAAAAAATGATTTGGAATTCTGAAAGGGACATACCAGGGTACTGTATGTTATGGAGTTAAAAGTTCATTTATTCAATAAAAGATTCATAAATTATTTAATATCCTGTGGCATGTTTGCACCGTGGGAGAGCCACGCTTCGGCATGAATGGGCCGGCTCGACCGGAGTGATACCACGGCCTCACAGAAAACCGGTGTGAAAGCGCGCTTACGCTGTGTTTCATCGAGTGAGTGAGGATACCGGAGGCCCATACCCCAATCCAACGCCCCCTATCCCCCTCACCATCCCCCTTCCCCCCAGGCCGCCATAGTGTGGGTCACCATGCTGCATTGTTCTTTTTCGCATTGAGGATGGTGACCACCACTCTTGGATTCTGCTCATGCTTTCCATCAGGCGGGGCAGTCATTTTGGCAGCTTAAATATATATATATAAAAAAAAAAAAACACATTGTACAGATAATACTCGGTCGTTACTGATACTAAAAACCTGAGAAATATTAAGATTTATAACATGAAGGTATCTTGGGACAGTGATTTTCCAATTAGTGGAGAAAGTTCTATATACATGTGGTATTTGGTAGAACAATGATAACTATTTTTTTTTAATTCTAGTGTTATTAAATACTAATGACATAGTGACTTTAATTTGTAGTATAGCCTTTTTTGAACTTCAAGTTAAATGTTTAACAGTTTGTATTATAAAAAATGATTTCTTGAGTTAGCATTGTACCAAACACCACATATACATATATACTGCGCATTAATAAAACCACCAGGCTATCATAGTACCAAATTTCTAGACCCAAACTGAACAATAAATGGTGGATTTGGCAAGATAAACATATTAATCGCATGCATATTTAATAACTAAATACCCAAAACCAATACATATATAGTTAATGATAGTGTCACTCATCTTACACAAGGCTTTCTAATCCCAAACTATGCAGAGCCTGTACTACATATAGTACCCAGACTGCTGATAAACATACTTATACATTTTAACTAGCTGAGTCCCGTGGTACGACATCAACCGAGGGCAAAGTCGGTATAGCTAGTCTTTAAATAAGTAGCCTACGTTACTCCTTACATCATCAGCTACCAATCAGTGAGTCTCGTCAAAATCGATCCAGGCGTTCCAGAGATTAGTCGGAACATACAGATAGACAAATAATGAAAAAAATAGATATGCATTTAGTAATAGCATTTTTTTTTTAAATATTACAAACTTGTACTCCAATTTAATTTATTCGTATAGAGATTAAATTATTTATAAAATTCTCGTGTTGCGGTTTTTGTAGTTAAACTCCTTCGAAACAGCATGACCGATTCTCAAGAAATTATTTGTGCATATCCGGTAGGTCTGAGAATCGAACGGATTTATAAATTATACCTCAACACTAATACACGGTATGTTGTGCCTGACAAGCAGACAAACCTGTCAGGTATACTGTGGTATAAGTATGTGTTTAACATTTAAAGCTACGACCGGACATGTGACACTCGCCGACTGCTGAGTCGATTATTCGTCGAATAGATAGTGAGAATGACTACTTGGCATGGGGTGAACAAAGAATATTAGTGTACTATCTCCTCGCTCGGCTAATTGTCCATAAGTTACTCCGCTTCGAAGAAAACGATTAAGAATGTTCCCGAAAACAACTAAGCAACAAGTTACGTAAGTATTGCATAGTGTGTTATGGATATATTTATTATATATATGAGAAGGCGAAATGGATTCTACGCTGCTTGAATAGAATCGAAGAATAGTGGTCCCCTGTGTACATTACGAACGCAAACAATGCAACATTGCAGGTCCCCGCATATCTGTAGATTAATTTTTTTTTATGTATAAGCTGCCAAAATGACTCTGCCCCGCCTGATGGAAAGCATGAGCAGAATCCAAGAGTGGTGGTCACCATCCTCAATGCGAAAAAGAACAATGCAGCACGGTGACCCACGCTATGGCGGCCTGGTGAGATGCTTTTTCACGCCCCGCTTAAAGGACCCGGGATCATAATGGGAAGGAAACGCGTGCGCTGGTAGTGAGTTTTGACCGCTCGGCATAGGAAGGAAGCACCGAAGCGATGAGTACGAGAAGGTATGTCTTCCATTTTAAAGCGGTGACTTCTAAGGCCGACACGTGTTGTTCTGTAGAGGAAGGGAGAGGGGGGGATCAATTGGAAGAGCTCTTCAGAACACTCACCATGGTAAAGGCGATAGAGGACTGCCAAGGAGGCGATATCTCTACGTAACTGTAGAGGCTCAAGGGTCTCGGTGGCTTCGGGACTATCGACAATGCGGATTGTAATAATGTAATAAATTTCTTCGAAATTAGTTCGCAACTACTATTGGTCTCTCAAATGTAATCAAAATTATTCTGGTACCTAGTTAAGTATTACACAGAACATAGAATACTACAAGTTACGGTCTATATAAATATCCTTAATTCGAAAGAAACTCTGTCTGTCTGCTAAACAGCTACACCGATTTCAATGAAATTTGTCATGGAGATATATTGATTTTTGAGGAAGGACATAAGGTACCTTTTGCCGTGAGAACTGACATACACGCGGTCGGAGGCAAGGGAAAGGCTAGTAGGTACGATATAATCACATTTAAATAAACGTTGTATGTTTAATACTCCATTTGAAATCAAAATTGAATTTAAAACTAATTTTACCAACGACGACCTTCAGATCCCAGCTTAACATTAGTAAGGTTTGTCAAAGCGCCAGGCGTCAGTCCCCAGAGTATCGTAGGTTTAACATTAGTAAGGTTAGTCAAAGCGCCAGGCATTCTAGCTAGGCCAGGGTTTTCTAGGTTAAATATTAGTAAGGTTAGTCGAAGCGCTATACATCAGTCCCTAGGTTATTGTAAGTATTAAATCAAAGCGCCAGGTATCACTCCCTAGAGTACTGTAAGTATTAGTCAAAGCGCCAGGTGTCAGTCCCCAGAGTATTATAGGCATTAGTCAAAGCGCCAGGCATCAGTCCCCACTATTATCAATGCATTATTAATCAAAGCAACAAGTAGCAGTTCCCAGGGTTTCTGTACCACCTCTGTTCTCCACCACCAAGCAAGCAGGGCAAGCGTAATACAAATACTCACAACCTTGCCCAAAGGTTTCGTCATTGAGGGCATCATATTCGTCTTCCGATGGCTCCCCGCCCCCTTCGTCGTCATTTAAGTTCTGGAAATAAAAAATTAAAAATTCTTTATTTATATCAACTAAACTGCAAGTTGGGCTTAGTGCTTTAAGCGGTCGCCACGCCACTTTCTACTGTACAGTGTTGTGGGTTTAAACCTCACAAGGGACAACACTTTGCGTGTTCCACGAATCGTTATTGTGTGTTCTTTGTCTCCGTTTCATGCATGATTGTAAAGTCTTGACACAGGATGTATATTTCATCAGCTGTCTTTACAAACACAAAGGAATTGCTGTTTTTTGTTTTACTAATATTTGTTTGTTATGTAATAATATGTAAAAGTGTAAATGTTTTACACGGTTGGTGATTAGAATGCGTTGTTTGGAAATAGTCCAGTTTAAAAAACTATAGCTGAGCTACGTAAAAACTTTTGATAAAATAGAATACACATGGGTCATTATTATCTTTTGGCACTTCGTTCATTAAAAACAGGTCAGAAGTTTAGATGCTACAATGGAACATACAAACATACATAGACCGCCATGACTATAAAACTCCCTGGCTTAGCTGTTGCCAGACAAAAAAATTGGTGAGAAGTTTAATTTCTTTGATTTTAACAGAATTTGAGGGGTTACGAGAACCCACAATATCTTCCCCCTGATTCTAGCGGAAGGAATCCAAATGACTATTGCACTGGCACTGCAGCACTGGTGAATCTTGAGGAGGAATCAATTACTATCAAGTTACCTATTGTTTACTCCTAATCAATTACTATCAAGTTACCTATTGTTTACTCCTATAGCCAGAGGCGTTTCTATCATTACTCTAGCGCCCTTCAGTTCATTAATAATACCGCGGCTACACACACAACTACTAACACTGGCTGTGACCATGTGCACCGCAATCCCTATGACCACGGTATACCACTGACTATGTCGGATTCGAACTGACTAAAAACCTCTAGTTTCGGATACCAGAAGCCGAGGTACCAGGTGCACCCTCGAAAGGAATTCTCTGGAACCCCAAGGCTGTACATTAATCTACTGTAATTCACAAATCACAAAGATATTTGAGGTACTCATAGCCCAGTTACACTTGGTGATTAGAAACAATCACCGCGTCAGTACCTGGATGGGTGACCGCTGGTGGTATATTACCTTGAGCGTCTCGCAAACAGACGGTCCCGGTTGTTATCATACGATACCAGTCTTGAAGCTTAGTTGGAGGCCTTCGGGCGGCTTAAAAACATCCAACGGCAAGATATGTAGCCACAATGTATTCTTGCCAGTCCCCAACCCGCACTTGGTCAATGGGGACTTAACCCTCTCAGACCCCTCAGCAACGGGACATTATGGGTTGTTGATGACAAAGATATAAAAAACAAAGTAGTTCTTTACTACCACACTAATAAACAATATAAAATACCAATGGTGGTAAATTCCAAATGTAAATTCCACTTAATAAGCAATTAGAATAGTTAGTTAAAGGAAAAGGTACATTGAAATTCCAGACTCTACTTGAAGAATCTTTACAGTTATTTTTTAACATTGGGAGAGTGAAGACTACTATGCATCCTGGGGAATTCTTAGATCTGACTAAGGGAGACACAAACTACACAGGTCACTGCATTGAGAAGGCAAACTTCCTTTCCAATTAGATGCCTATATCCAGCACTGTTAAATGATACTATTGATAATGATGATGTTTGTGACTAAAAGAATTAAAAGTGGTACTACTCGATCATCTACTTAGCCTTTATTATTCCCAGTATTATTTGGGGTTGTCTACAAGTTCAACCGGTTATATGTAAATATCAGTTTTTCACAGAGTAACTGGCAACCCTGAGGGCAAACAGAATCCAAGGGTTGAACTAGTTGTCAGTATATTTCAGGGCACTGACTTTCTAATAACGATTGCCATGGATGTTCATGATAACCGGGGACTAACTGCTTTGTGTGCTCTGCCCGGGCGTTAAACACCGCCAAAATGCCGGATTCTGTGTTGTTATTAAGAATTTTTTGTAAGAAAAACTCAATAAAACTTTTGTGCTGCTCAACGCTGGTTTAAAATACTTTTGATCAGTTTTGACTATGATATTTACAACACAATACTTTTCTCATTTTAAAAAGACAAGTCCTGCACTGTGTGTAATCCTGTATCACGGAGGACTTAATAAACATACATGAATGAACACTAAGAACTCCAAATTGTATTATGCACTGAGACAAAAATGGATTCAAATAAATAAAATGATACCTAAAGCTTATACTGACATTGACAATTAATCTTTCCACAGTAGAAATTAGTCAATATGCTATTTCCAACTTTAATTTCATCATCATCAACCCTCTACCCTTTTCTTAAATTTATTTGGGGTAGGTGCAATGAGTTCTTTTTCTCCATTCTCCTCTATCATTCGTCAGTTTACTGCATACTCCCTGCCTGGCCATATTCTCTTTTATGCAGACCATCCATTTTTTCTTTGGTAATCATCTACTCTTATATCTGTCGACTTCCATACTTAAAACTTTTTAAACTTACAACCGTAATTTATTTATGATCAAATTTCATCCAGATTTATTCAGAGGTATAATTAGGTTACGGCTAGTGGGGTGGCAGGCCGGCCGTAGGGGTTTCCACAGATAATAAAGAAACAAAACAAGGGTTTGTTTCTAAATTTCCTTTCTCTTTGCAACAATATTGCCTTTTTTCGATAGAGAGACCCATGCATATGCGACTGCTACGCTTGAGGTCTCAGGTTCGATTCCCGGATTGGATCAAATGTTTGTACGATCTGCAAATATTTGTTTCGGACGTTGGGTATTTTCTATGTATAGCATGTATGTATTTTTTAAAAAAGTACATATCTATTTATATCAGTTGTCTAGTACCTATAACACAAGCTTTACTCAGCTTGGGACTAGAAGGCGGTGTGTGTTAGTTGTCGGAAATATTTATTTATTATATAAAAAACTTTTAGCATACAACAAGAAGATTATTTTAAAACTTTTAGTTCATTGCTTGTAAGTGAAATTGTGTCATGAGCATAAAACAAGTAACCTCACTATAATAAGAACAAACAAATTACTAAAAAACTTAGGCAATATGTGAAAGACATTGTTTACTTATAAATTTTAGACTGCAATTTCTTTATTTATTTAAAAAAGACATGCATTTTTTTTAAATGCCCCTATTAACCACATTTATTTAGTTAAAATCTACACTTCACTTTTTACACGTAACAACTATGTATGTTTGTATTTAAANTCACTAAGCAAGCAGGGCAAGCGTAATACAAATACTCACAACCTTGCCCAAAGGTTTCGTCATTGAGGGCATCATATTCGTCTTCCGATGGCTCCCCGCCCCCTTCGTCGTCATTTAAGTTCTGGAAATAAAAAATTAAAAATTCTTTATTTATATTAACTAGACTGCAAGTTGGGCTTAGTGGTTTAAGCGGTCGCCACGCCAATTTCTACTGTACAGTGTTGTGGGTTTAAACCTCACAAGGGACAACACTTTGCGTGTTCCACGAATCGGTATTGTGTGTTCTTTGTCTCCGTTTCATGTATGATTGTAAAGTCTTGACACAGGATGTATATTCCATCAGCTGGCTTTACAAACACAAAGGAATTCCTGTTTTTTGTTTTACTAATATTTGTTTGTTATGTAATAATATGTAAAAGTGTAAATATTGTACAAGGTTGGTGATTAGAATGCGTTGTTTGGAAATAGTCCAGTTTAAAAAACTATAGCTGAGCTACGTAAAAACTTTTGATAAAATAGAATACACATGGGTCATTATTATCTTTTGGCACTTCGTTCATTAAAACCAGTTCAGCAGTTTAGATGCTACAATGGAACATACAAACATACATAGACCGCCATGACTATGAAACTCCCTGGCTTAGCTGTTGCCAGACAAAAAATTGGTGAGAAGTTTAATTTATTTGATTTTAACAGAATTTGAGGGGTTACGAGAACCCACAATATCTTCCCCCTGATTCTAGCGGAAGAAATCCAAATGACAATTAAGCACTGGTGAATCTTCAGTTGCAGATTTACCTGGTGGGAGTCAATTACTGTCAAGTTACCTATTGTTTACTCCTATAGCCAGAGGCGTTTCAAGCTAGTGAAGCGCCCGTGTTCAATCATTACTCTAGCGCCCTTCAGGTCATTAATAATACCGCGGTTACACACACAACTATTAATACTGCTATAGCCATGTGCAACGCAATCCCTATGACCACGGAATACCACTGACTATGTCGGACTCGAACCGACTAAAAACCTCTAGTTTCGGATACCAGAAAACGAGGAACCAGGTGCCACCAGGTGTACATTAATCCACTGTAATTATTACAAATCACAAAGATATTTGAGGCGCTAATAGCCCAGTTGCACTTAGTGATTAGAAACAATCACCGAGTCAGTACCTGGATGGATACGCTGGTGGTATATTACCATGAGCGTCACGCAAACAGTCGGTCCCGGTTGTTATCATACGATACCAGTCGTGAAGCTTAGTTGGAGGCCTTCGGGCGGCTTAAAAACATCCAACGGCAAGATACGTAGCCACAACGTATTCTTGCCAGTCCCCAACCCGCATTTAGCCAATGGGGACATATGGCCTTAACCCTCTCCTGAGAGGAGACCCGAGCCCAGCAATGGGGCATTATGGGTTGTTGATGACAAAGATATTAAAAAACAAAGTAGTTCTTTACTACCACACTAATAAACAATATAAAGTACCAAGAATAGTGGTAAATTCCACTTAATAAGCAATTAGAATAGTTAGTTTAAGGAAAAAGGTACATTGAAATTCCAGACGTAGGGTCTTTACAGTTATTTTTTAAAATTGGGAGAGTGAAGACTACTATGCATCCTGGGGAATTCTTAGATCTGACTAAGGGAGACACAAACTACACAGGTCACTGCATTGAGAAGGCAAACTTGCAACAACTTTTACAACCCTCTTCTGGCCAGAGTGGTATAGTAGGCAAAACTTCCTTTCCAATTAGATGCCTGCACCACTGTTAAATGATACTATTGATAATGATGATGTGTGACTAAAAGAATTAAAAGTGGTACTGCTCGATCATCTACTTAGCCTTTATTATTCCCAGTATTATTTGGGGTCGTCTACTAGTTCAACCGGTTATACGTAAATATCAGTTTTTCACAGAGTGACTGGCAACCCTGAGGGCAAACAGAATTCAAAGGTTGAACTAGTTGTCAGTATATTTCAGGGCAATGACTTTCTAATAACGATTGCCATGGATGTTCATGATAACCGGGGACTAACTGCTTTGTGTGCTCTGCCCGGGCGTTAAACACCGCCAAAATGCCAGATTCTGTATTGTTATTAAGAATTTTTTGTAAGAAAAACTCAATAAAACTTTTGTGCTGCTCAACGCTGGTTTAATATACTTTTGATCAGTTTTGACTATGATATGTACAACACAATACTTTTCTCATTTTAAAAAGACAAGTCCTGCACTGTGTGTAATCCTGTATCACGGAGGACTGAATAGACATACATGAAATGAACACTAAGAACTCCAAATTGTATTATGCACTGAGACACGGATTAAAATAAATAAAATGATACCTAAAGCTTATACTGACATTGACAATTAATCTTTCCACAGTAGAAATTAGTCAATATGCTATTTTCAACTTTAATTTCATCATCATCAACCCTCTACCCTTTTCCCAAATTTATTTGGGGTAGGTGCAATGAGTTCTTTTTCTCCATTCTCCTCTATCATTCGTCAGTTTACTGCATACTCCCTGCCTGGCCATATTCTCTTTTATGCAGACCATCCATTTTTCTTTGGTAATCATCTACTCTTATATCTGTCGACTTCCATACTTAAAACTTTTTAAACTTACAACCGTAATTTATTTATGATCAAATTTCATCCAGATTTATTCAGAGGTATAATTAGGTTACGGCTAGTGGGGTGGCAGGCCGGCCGTAGGGGTTTCCACAGATAATAAAGAAACAAAACAAGGGTTCGTTTCTAAATTTCCTTTCTCTTTGCAACAATATTGCCTTTTTTCGATAGAGAGACCCATGCGTATGCGACTGCTATGCTTGAGGTATCAGGTTCGATTCCCGGGTTGGATCAAATGTTTGTACAATCTGCAAATATTTGTTTTGAACGTTGGGTATTTTCTATGTATAGCATGTATGTATTTTTTAAAAAAGTACATATCTATTTATATCAGTTGTCTAGTACCTATAACACAAGCTTTACTTAGCTCGGGACTAGATGGCGGTGTGTGTTAGTTGTCAGAAATATTTATTTATTATATAAAAAACTTTTAGCATACAACAAGAAGATTATTTTAAAACTTTTAGTTCATTGCTTGTAAGTGAAATTGTGTCATGAGCATAAAACAAGTAACCTCACTATAATAAGAACAAACAAATTACTAAAAAACTTAGGCAATATGTGAAAGACATTGTTTACTTATAAATTTTAGACTGCAATTTCTTTATTTATTTAAAAAAGACATGCATTTTTTTTAAATGCCCCTATCAACCACATTTATTTAGTTAAAATCTACACTTCACTTTTTACACGTAACAACTATGTATGTTTGTATTTAAACACTACGAATTTAGGTATAAAAATATCTTCATTCTGCACACAGAACTTGGTGAATGCAAGATTATACACAAAAATCTCTGCATACATAAAATACTTGTTGTGCAGACCGATATCACATGTTTCACAACATGTATGACTCAGAAATTACTAAAAATATAATGTTTTTACATACATTTATTTCGCAATGTTTCAACAACGATTTCAAGAGGATTTTGGCGCGCGATGCAAATATATGCGTGTAAGGAGTTATCTTTATCACTTTATTACCTGTATTATGTGTTTTTGTACACAGTGTTTTGTGAAACAAACAAATGACATGTAGAAATAATTCAACATAAATTATGTATAGTAAGCAAGCCCCGTAATATTTATTATCTACATGCAATATAGCCATTATTAGATAAGATTTTGAATCTTTATCTGTGTAGTGTGGTACATAACGCGTAAATAACATATAGAAAGTGAGGATACATAATCGTCTAATGAATTGGAAGCATTGAAAGTGGCGTGCTGGCAAACACCTATTACACAAATATAAGGTTATTATATATCAAAATTATTGTTTCTTTGCGCACAGTAACAATAAGACTCACCGATAACGAAGTATCGAACCCGAAGAAAGAATCTGCCATTGGAATTTTTCATATATCATGGACACAAATGACATGACTTGTCACGATACATATGTCGCAATGGCGATATCGGCCATGACATTTTGTATTGAGTAGGGAGGTACTCGATCACAGAACATATACACTCATCTCAACCCTCTGGTTAGTTTTTATAAGAAAAATACTAATGTTTTATTAGGTAACTTCAGCTCAAGCAAATATTCTACAGTAAATTCTAATAAAAAAAAATGTTAACAAAGTGAAGTGAGGATCATCATCTGGTTAATTTCTTAATATTAATTTTATTTCTCTCCGATTAGCTATACCGAATGGTATTTTATTACCCGACTGCGAAAAAAGGAGGGTTATATTTTTCGATTGTATGTATGTATATTTTTCTGACACGCCCTAAAGCCTAAGCGGCTTATCGTGTTTTTTGTGAGTGGTGTCAATAGATTCGTCTTGGTCGTGAGAGTGACACTACATGAAAATTAAAAAAAAAACAAGATAAAATAAAATATACGCAACCAATTTGGCAGTATATTTGGTATGGCTGGCAAAGTGTTATTCTTTATTTAATTAAACTATTAATCAAAGTAATTTTACTATAACTTTTATCTTTCATTTTATTTACTCCCTTGTAAATAATTTTATCAAACCTATTCCTTCGGGCGCTAAATAACCAGCCACTGTCTAAATATTTAAAAACTTAGACCACCAGCTGACTACAGTAAATTCGTTCAGAAAACAACTGCTAATTTCGTTTGACAGAATCAGTAATATCAAAGTGATTTGACTCGATATATAAAGATGTATTACCAACCCTATACATTGTTTTATCAGTAGATTTGCTGTTTTTACATTGATGTAACTGAGTCCATTTTGCTCAAATTATTTTAAATTTTAACTCCTTACTACACATTTCAAACCACGGTGTAAGGTATGAAAGAAATTTAAATATTTACTTTTTTTTAATGTCAAAATGTGTTGAGATTGTCATTGTTCTCTCTGATTAAATCGTGGTATCGAACGGATATGTTTTATTTGTGCTCCTCAATTCCCTTGATAGACTGAAAATACTAAATTTTTCAGTGGTCATAACTCAAACTGTCAAAGATAACTGAGATATTTACGTGGACCGGTTAGAACAATTGTATTGCTAACGACGTAAATTCGGAACTAATAGTGGTTACACTAATAACAGTGGTCGGTAATAATGCGTATGAATTTATGGTTAGTTTATATACTCCTACAAAAACGTCATCAAAAACCTATACGCAGTACGCAGTTAGTAGCCGTAATGAAAACACATTTGAATCTAAAATCGAGTATACTGGCGAAACGTTTCAAATTCGGGCAGCTAGTGCAGAGAACAGAAGAAAATATCTCTTGTTATGTGACTAAACTTAAGCAAAGATTGTGGATTTACGTGGGAAAATTAATTGAAAATTAGCGAGAGCAGTTCCTGTGTGGTATCGTAAACGATTTCATACGACAAAAGCTATACTCGGAAGACGACGTGACCATGTTCGATAAGGCATATAAGCTGGCGGTATCGGTGGAAGTGGCCAAGGTGAATGCAGCACTAGTGGATAACTGTACCGGAGCCAGAAATGGTGATAGTGTAACAGTGTACAACACGACTTCGGTGCACCGGGTCAGNATGGACAACTGTACCGGAGTCAGAAATGGTGATAGTGTAACAGTGTGCAACACGACTTCGGTGCACTGGGTCAGCTGAGTAACGCGTACGCGTGTGTTTCAGCGGCTGGTCCTGACCGAGGCTGTTTTAGTGGCACAAGTGGAGTAGGCGGCGAAAACTGATCAAAAGGGCAACGTACAAATAACTATCCTATGTCAGCTTGCAAACACAAATCAGAAACATGTAAATTCAGTCAGTATAGCTGTCGGATATGTAACTGTAATGAAGGACACTTACAGAGGGCGTCCGAGACTGAAAAAGAATTATTCTTTGTATAGTATGGAGGAGGACCCAGGTGGCCATAGGGAACAAGAGGAAGGTGACTGTGATAACGTAAATAACTTTTCTCTAAGTACAGAAATTACGTACTTTAATTAAGTCTAGGATTTTTTGCCAATCACCAGAATAATATTGCAAGTTAAAATAAACATAGATGCTCTCAGGAAATTATTTTTATTTATTAAATCTGGTTGGCCGGCAGATTGTAAAACTGAAGAAATAAAGTCGTTTTTCGTTCGATGTCATGAGCTTTATGTAGATAGAGGCTGCTTACTTTGGAGGATAGTGATTCCTAGTTCATTAAGAAATCAAGTCTTAAAAGGGTTGCATGTACACACTTGGGCATATTAAAAATGAAGAGGTTAGCTTGTATCAAGCTGTTGGCCCGGTATGGACTGCGACATCACGTGCGAGTGTTAGCGCTGCAAGCCCTAATTACTAGAGGGCCCAGCACTGCTGCGCGCGCCCGCATCCATGGAGTACCGTGCGATTTCTTGGGATCTCTTCAGGGTAGAATGTTCCAGGTGTTGATTGATTCAACTTCTAAATGGCTAGAAGTTTTGTCAATGTTAAAAACGACGACGGCCAGTGCGGTAATTAAGTTGTTGAGTAAAACTTTCACAAGGTTTAGGTTGCCAAGGGTAGCCGTATCTGATAATCCCCCCGTTTATGAGTAGGAAATACAACCAGTTTATGACTAAAAAGGTATTAAAGCTACCTTCACTTCGGTATCGCACCCCTCGTCGAAATAATTCGGTAAAATTTGTTAAGTGTGCTATTAAGGAGGCAATTAGGGATGGTATCGATATAGACATGGCCTTACAAACATATTTGTTAGAGTACAGGAATGTGGAGTATAGTACGACGGGAGTCTCACCGGCAGTTGCTACAACGTAGAAGTCTAAGGTCCAGGTTACCATTATATGATTTGCTTACGCTTCAACGTGTCTGATGACCTTAGACCTTAGACCTACTAAGGGAAGATAGAGTAATAATTACAAAAGTAGAAGAGACCTGACAAAAAAAAGTGGCTTAGAAGGGAGCTTAGAGTTGGGAAAACAGTATGGGTGCAGAATTTTACGGGGAGGAACTGGTTATGTGGCTTGGTCGAGAATGTTGTTGGTGCACGTAATTATATTATTGGAAGGGAGGGTTCACCAATTAAAAGACACGTTGATCAAATTTAATAACGTAGTAGTTACAGAGTATCGGCATCATCAGAAATTGATAGTCCATCTAAAAGTCCAAATTCCACATCTAACATTAGAGATCATAAACTAACGGAGAATCAGGTGGAGGTGGTGACTGTCACTGATGGTTTTTCCGAGCAGCCTACGACCGCGGGAGATGAGCAGCGGGACGCGGCGGACTATGGTTCGAATCCACAGTGTGTGCCCATATAGAGTACTCCCGTTTGGAGCACTACTGCTCAAAACAGTCAAGTATCGCCGAGGTATCTGAATCATACAAGGTGAAATATTAAACCGGTTAAAAGATATTATGGATTCGAAATTGATTAATTATTTATGTGCCACCTAGTATAGTTATCATTGTAGTTTCTATTTATAAGTGTATTAATTTGAAGTTTAAAAGTTACTGCTGTACTCTTAATTAAGGGTGAAGCTGTAATGTTTGAAGGCCATTTAATTATATTCTTTTCATAATGTCAAAATAATAATAACATTAATACACACAAAATAACAACAACAATAATAAACACAGAAAGCCGGTGTGAAAGAGCACCTACGCTGTGTTTCACCGAGTGAGTGAGGATACCGGAGGCCCATAATCCAACCCTTCCTGTCATCCCCCTTACCAACCTCTAGAACCAGCAACGCACTTTGACGCCTCTGGTTTTACGAGTGGCCATGAGCGGCGGTTATCGCTAACCATCAGGCGATACTTCTGCTCGTTTGCCCCCTATTCCAAAAAAAATATTGTTCGGACATCTTACACACAACGCCATCTAGTTCCAAGCTAAGCAGAGCTTCTGTTATGGGTACTAGACAACTGATATAAACACATATACATACTTTTTTTTGTAAATACATACAAATTATACACAGAGAACACCTAAACTTCGAAAGAAATATTAGCAGATCATACAAACATTTGGTCCGACCCGGGAATCGGACCCGAGACCTCAAACACTGCAGTCGCATACGCTAACACTGAAGCAGTAAAAATGTGTCGAGGTTGTTCTGTTTGTTGAATCGTGGTAGCAAACGGACGCGTTTTACTTGTGCTCCTCAATTCCCTTGAAATTTAGTAAAATACTAGTTTTTTCACAGACATGCTACATGCTGGCTACATGAAAAAAATTTATAAAAGAATGGATGCTTTTAGATATAAATATTAGTCCGAAAATACTGAAGATGAGTCAATTGAAGTTGAAAGTGTAAAAATAAAAATAATTTTACTTTGATTTTTGTAATGTTCTAATCAATATTGTTATATAGCGATATGTGAGTGGGTAATTATCTAAATAAGTTTACTGTACGAGGAAAGTGTGAAATCTACCTTTTTTTTACTTCATCTACTATTTTGTCCTGTTTTTAGTAGTTTGGGATTGGCAGCACTGAGATGAGCTCTGGGCAAGTGTGCACTGTGCACAAATAAAATCAGAAAAACATCAAACAGCTGTTACCACAGTGTCAGTCGCTATTGGTTGATGTGTTGTGATTTGTGATTTTTAAGAAAAATAAAATAGGTACAAAAATTTGTACTCCGTTTAATTCCGTTAATTGTGTAATTTATTTGGTGTTTTCAAAAAAAGAATAGGCATTGTTATTGCTCTAAGAAATAGTACCGCGGAAATTATATATATTAGTTTCAATTTTCCCGGAGATAATAAATATATTGGGCTGCAGTTAAGGTACAGTTACATTAAAATTTTAAGACTGAATATTTATATTATATGATTTAAAATTATTTATTTTCATTGTAAATAACATAGAAACATAAATGAACATCATTAAGATTAAATAGGACTTTGATCTATGATAATAATAATAATTTTATTACATTACATACGATACTGTACAGCGATTATATTTTCAAATACATAAAGATTAACTAGGTTTTTTAATTTGTTTTTTTTTTATAATATTGCTAAATTACTTTACTCTGCATGATAGAAAACATTACTCATGTTTTCTATCATGCAGAGTAAAGTAATTTAATAATAATTATATAATAATTTAAAGGATTCAATGGAGGAGCAGGAGGATGTGGAGGAGGTGAATGGTCACCATTCTCTATATGAATTATTCCTAATAATCGTTGCAAAACTATAGTAACATATTTTTTTACTGTGTTTTAAGGTTTAAGAGCATACTGTGGTACACTCTCCATTTTGACTCTAACCATTCGGTCAGCTCCAAGTTGACTAGATTCTGTGGCATCTTTAATTATTAGAATAAACATGTATTAATAAACTAGTATTGCTGGCCTTAAAAGTAATTCCTTCTACAAGCCCACTGCTGTAAATCCTTTACACCAGGATCGCCAGTAGGAACCCACAGACACCCAAGCAATATTTATTAAATAAAAAAAAATTGTTCTTTTTAATAAATTGACTTATAATATGCAAAAAAAGAAAAAAAGAAAATAGAATGGTAATGAAATATAAAAAAAATTGCTGAACCAATTAACCTTTTGAATTAGGACAATCTAAGCATGATATTAAACAGTGAATTGTCGGCTACACACCACAGGTGTTCATACAAAAGAATTGTTTGATATTATAGTCATTGATTGATTATATCACACCAGCAAAACCTATTTTAAGATAACATGAGCAACAATGCGATATGAAAATTATATATAACTAGTTGATATGGCAAACATTATCATATATCATATCAACAACCCATAATTATCATATATCATATCAACAACCCATAATGTTCCACTGCTGGGATTGGATCTCCTCTCATGAGAGGGTTAAGGTCATACGTCCCCACGCTGGCCAAGTCCGGGTTGGGGACTGGCAAGAATACATTGTGGCTACGTAAGTTTGGTAACAAAAACCCCAACATGAGAATTTAATATATTACAACATTGTTGCAGGCATAGTTGATATTAATACATTAACTATTTATGAGTTAATATATATGGTGGTCTGTTTCAAAGTCCTGATTACCTCATTCCTTTTCTACCTCCACAAGTGGTCACATATTTTGTAAATTCAAAAAATAAACATCAAGTGTCATCTCAGTGGACAGATGTCCATTGCTGGACATTGGTCTGCTTCAAGGCTTGATTGTTTTAACAAACTGGTTCTATTCCCAAACAAACCAGATACCACGGATGCTCCCAGAATGCCGGTGTGAAACAGCGCTTCCGCTGTGTTTCACTGAGTGATTGAGGATACCGGAAACCCATACACCTCCCCTCATCCCCATCCCCCAAAGGACTGCAACGCACTTGTAACGCCTCTGATGTTGCGGGTGTCCATAGGCGGCGATAATCGCATACCATCAAGCGATACGTCTTATTGTGTGCCCCTTATACCATAAAAAGATACCAATATTTTTAAATACATTGTTATATTCATACGTAATTATCATTATGGTTGGTATAATGATAAAATAATAAAAGATTAAACATTAAAAAAAGTTTACAATGCAAATACCATACGCATGTTCATTTGCTTAATATATTATCTTTTATTGTTTTCTAAATATAGAGTTGTTTTAAAAATTTAATGACAAAGCACCCAGTTATGTATAAATTACATTCTTTTATCATGGTATTTGTCTATGTGATGATACTTGATCGACTTCCTTATACACCGCTACAGAAATATACTACAGCGCCATCTAACGAAGATACGTCTAACTACGGAATAACGAAGGAAACGAAGAAACTGTCAATCCTGAATCGCTCAATAGAAGTTAGCCGATTAGCATATATACAACATCCCGATCAACCGATGGGCAGTGGCCCGCCGGGCATGATCACCTCGCCTGGTCCTAGCCTCCCTTTATGTTGGAGGGACATGACACCCGTTTCTCCACAGTGGTGATCCCGACGTGATAAGGAGTGTTACCACTATCAACACAAACTATGCAGGACGGCAGCACTGCAAAGAAGAAGACAAAATGCCATACCAAACCATCTGGCATTCTTATAGTAGGCTAAACTGTTTTACTTCGGAGAAGCCCAGGACCTGCAGTGGGATGATAGAGATTGTTTGTGTGACAATGGTACTTGAGAGATTAGAACAAATCTGTTCAGCCACTGCTACATTACTCAGACATATATTTTTTAAATAATAATATTTCAGACATCTAGCTCACAACGCCATCTAGTCCCAAACTAAGCAGAGCTTCTACTATATGTACTAGACAACTGAACTGGGTATAATCTTTGTAAATACATATATATTATATATGGAAACACCCAAACTCCGAAACAAATATTTGCAGTTTATGCAAACATTTGATCGGACTCGGGAATTGCACCAGAGACCACAAGTACAGCAGTCGCATACGCTACCACTGCGCCACCGAGGCAGTCAAAAATGTTAATCGTCAAATAATCTCATAAGAAAAGCATTCATTAAAACTTAATGTAATACAAAAACTATACTATATTTTGTGATGAATCACAAAATCAGTTTAATCTCTACAGTACACTCTACATAGTACAAAATGAAGTACCTTCTGATGGCTATTCGGATAGATCTTTTACTCAACTAATTTTAAAGCGGTTTTGAGCAATAGATAGATATATATATAGAAACTTTGTTTGCACACTATAATATTACAGTTAGAAGAGAGTACATAAAATGTGAGACGGAGTGTACAAAGGACGGCCTTATTGCCTAAAGCAATCTCTTCCAGGCAACCTTGATAGAGATAGGATTTATGAGGAATGTCTATTTGATTACAAATTTATAAGAAAGGAAATGCGATAGTTATGAAGATATTCGTGAAAGACGGGCCGGGTCGCTAGTCTCTATGGACTAAGAGCTACCGTACGTAGACTTACGGTATAGCAGCAAAGTTCATATTAATGCTAGTTATACTAATTGACCTGCCTGAGATGAAGTGGGGATTCACTATTCCAATCAAGGATTCCTTTGGGCGTGACCAGAAGTCGAAAACCATCAAAATTGACTATGAAAACGTGATTTCAGCATGTCTGTCGTTTCGACATCTTAATATATATATATATATTATGTGTAAAGATTAAATAGCAGACACTTATACAGGTTTCTACTATAATTCTAGAATTTGAAAACTGAAAATTTTATGAAACATACGTTACTTTAGTCCTGTCCTCATCTGACGCTATCGGCTTGATTACGATACTAGTAAGTAAGCAAACCAATAATATTATGCGTCACAGAAAACTGTAGTAGCTTTTGCCACAGTGGGTTTTGATTCAGAGTGTCAAACGCATGACTAAAATCTAAAAAACAGGCGTATACGCTTGTCTGTCCACACTTGTAATAGTTAACAAATTATTTCAAGCCAAAAATAGCTATATCCATTGATACTTTTGATCTAAACCCGTATTGACCGTGAACGTTAAGTTTTTATGAATGAAGTTTAAGCATCCTAGCTAGTATTGTTGCAAGTTAGATTGGTCAATAGTTATTCATACTCGATACAGCACCCGTTATATTTTTACGGATAGTCACATCAAGCGTTTTAATTATCTCCTCGGGAAGGTAACAACGTTTCATACCAACGATAAACAGTTTCGCTAATACTTAACATATGACCCGCATTAAGCAAATGATCTGCATATACTTTATTTTGCTGGTAAATTCGCTTATATAAAATAACTGACGAGTTCTTCGAATCTGCGCACAATAATGGCTGTTTGACTTCACAAATGGTAAAAAAAAGGTCCACTTAAATGACCTGCTCAACCCGAAGTTTAATTCTAGTATCTTTAATCCAAACGTTTTAATTTCTGTTTTATTCTTGGCACATAATTTGTAATCGCTAACTTTTAGAGATGGGTTTATGCCCGGGTAAATTGGGAATATTGAATAAAGGCCCAATAAATGTCCCGATTGCTGAATAAATGTCTTATACCTAGGCAAAAAGTTTTATTCGCATTTATGTAATTTAAATAGCTATTTAATATAAACGTTTTAGCTAAGGCGTGAATGAGCACACGTATCGCCTGATGGTAAGCGGTTACCGCCGGCCATGTACACCCGCAACAATAGAGGCGTCATAAGTGCGTTGCCGGCCTTTGGGGACGTGGGAAAGGGTTGGATTATAGTCCTCCGGTATCCTTACTCACTCGGTGAAACAGCGCCGACGCTGTTTCACACTGGTTTTCTGTGAGGCTTTGGTATCACTCCGGTCGAGCCGGTCCATGCATGCCGAAGCGTGGCTTCCCCACGGTCTATGTCCAGTTGTGGACCGTTAAAGGTTGTTATGATGATGCAGTTATTTTTATTTATGTTTGTGTGAGTATGAGTTATTTATTCGTATTTAAGTACGTACCTATATATGACGTTAGTACCAGCGTGTATTTCTTTATTGTATAACAAAGTATTGAATATGTTTATGTCAATATGTAGCGTGTTAAGACAAGTTAACAGAACTGTCGAGCAGCACCGTGTGTAATATTACACTAACCATTTGGAGCTACTTTTAACACCCATATAACTCAAAAACTATTTCACATTTACATCTCAAATTTGGCTTATATATTAAGACTTGCGAGATACATATATAATCTAAATTTCGTAAACACTTCTCAAACAGCTATTTAGATATTAAAGTCCAAAATCTTTAGTTTTATCACTGACTCTCCTATAGATCAAAATTCTAACTCAGTTCCAAACCGCCTAGAAAGTCCAAATTTGGCAACTCAACTATCTAAGTTGAGTGAATACATTGGAGTAAATCAGAAACTAGTAATCTATACTAGTATTATAAATGTAAAAGTATGTGAGGATGTTTGTTACTCTTTCACGCAAAAATTACTGAACGGATTTGGATGAAACTACAGTAATACATTTGCCGCGATAACAATACGGAACGACATATACGAGGGCGTAGCCGCGGGCATAAACTAGTTTTTTTATAAATTTATAATAATTTTTCAATTAATTACGTTATTAACTGTAAATATGTTTTTTTCCGAATTGCAATGATATTCCATCAAAAACCCCAGGGAAATGAGAGCAAACTTCCATATTATGATATATGCCTTGGTTATTCTCTTCAAGGACAAAGGTAGTGCCAAGTTCCATGGTCAGTTCTGAAATATTTAAATTAAAACTTAGGATAATATATTGCAGCCTGAAGTTTGACTTGGCTACTTTTCAAATACGAAACTGAATGTTCTAATTTTATTCTTCCGAAAATTTGGCTTGGTATTAGAAGCCGGGAACCAGGTGCACCTTAGAAAGGAAAACCCTGGAACCCCGGCACCTCGGGTCACATACGGTTTGCAGAAGGCCTATACGCAGGCAGAACTCCAGAGGAATGGAGTAGAACCCCAATCATTTGTACCCTTTTACTTACTACTAGCTTTTGATAGCGACTCATCAATATTTAAGTAAGTTTCATGGTTCCTCATTGCGGAGTCACAGCATGACATTAACCTGTGAATACTTATAATTAATGAATTGATTAGTTATTTGTTTCTAACTATAGGTAAATAATAGTTAGGTACATATAACAGAATTTTATTTACATGATTTGTAAACCAAAAAAAATATCAAAAAGTGATACGATTTTTGGCTTATACGTTTGCTACTGAACTACGTATTTTGTGATGCGATATTTGGAAAATACTTTTTTTGTTTAAATGAATGATTCATGATCATTCAAATTTGAAAAAAAAAATGACACGCAAGGAGCCGTCTCCACGAACGAGAGAATCGCGACGGATTCGCGTGTCTATCGTCGCGTAATCTACTAACGATTATTCCTTCGTTGCATCGTCGCGACTCGTAACGAAATACGTATAAAAATACGTGGCACGACAATTCTCTTACCCATGGAGACGGCCCCTAAAGAATGAAGAAGTCCTCGTACTCGCCGTAGTGGAATCACGCTTATTCCAGCACGAACGAGGTGGCTTGACTACGGTAGTACCCTCTCACAGTAGACCAACCTAACAGCATTCGGGCTGTGTTTCGTTGGTGAGTCCGAGACCTGCATCAGAATGATCTAAATAAGTCCCACTAGTGTAGGTCACGCTGCATGTTTGCATTCGCAATGAGTTTGATGAACACTGCTTTTCGGTTCTGATCATGTTATCACTTTAGATATCTAACCTATTGTAGCAGTATTGATTGGTTTGCATTACCTACTTAAGTAACTACATATCAATTACTAGTATGAAAATGAATCTGGATTANCTATCAAACAGAACGCAGTCACTGGGGCAGGCTTATTTAAAAAATTCAAATCAATATAAAAAGTAATTTTTTTTTATATTTTTTTTTATATTTAAGCTGCCAAAATGACTCTGCCCTGCCTGATGGAAAGCATGAGCAGAATCCAAGAGTGGTGGTCACCATCCTCAATGCGAAAAAGAACAATGCAGCATGGTGACCCACACTATGGCGGCCTCGGGGGAAAGGGGATGGTGAGGGGGATAGGGGGCGTTGGATTGGGGTATGGGCCTCCGGCATCCTCACTCACTCGATGAAACACAGCGTAAGCGCCGTTTCACACCGGTTTTCTGTGAGGCCGTGGTATCACTCCGGTCGAGCCGGCCCATTCATGCCGAAGTGTGGCTCTCCCACGGTATATTTAATTCAATCAAAAATTTTATGTATATAAACCTTAGATATCTAACCTATGGTAGCAGTATTGATTAGTTTGCATTACCTACTTTAGTAACTACATATCAATTACTAGTATGGCATAGTGTACTTCAAGTAAATGATCCGAGAGAAATATTTAAAAAGAATCCGGATTACATTAAGATGGATATCTATTCAAAATCTCTTCTTCTTTTGATGATATGGCAACCAGCCGGATCAGCTATTTCTGCCAATGTCAAGTATTAAAAGTCTTCAATTCTAAGTCTTCGAGTCTTCAAGTCTTCGTCGTGATGGAATTAATGATAAAAAATACAAAAAAAGTGGATGACATGAAATCGGGACCGTCTTTCGCAAAAAAACGATCTCTATTCAAAATCTCAGTTTGATTAATACCCTGTGACGTTACAATGTTGCCATATTCCATTCAAAACAATAGAATTATACTCCCATAATACGTTAGACGTCTACTTAACTTTACTATACGTTTTGTTTCGTGTCTAAGTTATTAAAACATTCATATGTTTAAAAAATGTATGTATTTTTTTCACATAATTGTAATGTGTTTTCCTCGTCCAAGCACAGTAGTATCTAAGGCGCCGGTCGTGATAGACGTTATATGCTAAGTACTCTTGTATATATAGCAATTACAACTTTATTTTGTTCCCAGCGTTTTTTCTTTAAATTTCTGTATATTGCAGGGTATATGTACGGTTTAACGTTTCATTATTTAACAACTCTGTCGTCTGCGAATAATTCTGAGTGAGCATTCCAATCAATACATTTTTAACCGATTCCAAAAAGGAGTTTCTCAATTCAATGGTATTTTTTCTTCTTCTGCTGGATATGGCCAGGTCCCGTTCCAGCAAGGAGGTTTTGGCTGATTAGTAAAGAAGTCATGACAAGTTTTCCTTCTTTTTGAAATACTGTAGTCCTGGGTCGGCTTCTAAGACACCTACGGGTGCTGACACTCTGTATATATTCTTAACCCATCTCCACACTTATATACTTATTTGTTTGCAGCAAAATGTCTTGTCAAGTGACCGTCTCCCAAGGTGTGTTACAAGGCAAAGAGTGCAAGACTTTTTATGGCAAGAAGTACTACAGCTTCGAGGGAATACCGTACGCTAAACCGCCTATAGGAAGACTTCGCTTTAGGGTATGTATATCGACTTTCAAGCTACCATGTACTATTGATTGCTATATTGATAGGCCAGAACGACACTACAATCGGATGTCGGCCAATCTTGAGGTGGACTGATGGTCGCTGGAGCTGAAATGTGTTGGGGTGGAGATAAGGCAAACGTAGTGTAGTACGCCCTGCAGCACGGTAGACTGAAGATTTGAAGAATCCGACTGGCAGTGGACTGGCTACCCGGGATAGTTGGTACTCCTCAGGCCTCGTTTAGCAATGGATAGCGATAGGCTGATGAGATTTTTTTATTGATTTTCTATCCTTGGAGATAGAAGTTTTTCTTTAAATTTAAAAGGAATCAGTTGAAAAATATACTCACCTAATTGTTTAAAAAAATAAATAACAGAGTTCTGTGGTAACAAGTAAAAGAGTACAGCCGAGATCAGAATCTCCTTCTTTCTTTAAAGTCGCTTGTCAACAGCCTTAAGCAGTTTACAGCCTAACCTCTCAGCTTAGAAAGTCTCTTGACAATTCGTTATTTTTAGCAATGCTCTAAGCCTGTAAACTTTGCCAAGTGCTTACAATTAAATTTTACGAAGTCTATTGTGACTATTTTCAGGATCCTCAGGAACCGGAAAGCTGGGTAGGCATCCGTGACGCCACCAAACCAGGAAACAAATGTTGCCAGTTAAATCCTTATAGCAACGTCGCCTTCGAAGGTTCTGAAGATAGTCTTTATCTAAATGTATACACACCAATCTTGCCAGTTGAAAAAATAGAAAAACTACCAGTTTTCTTTTTCATTCATGGAGGTCGACTTATATTTGGTCATGGACACTATTACCGACCAGATTATATATTGAAACACGATGTTGTTTTAGTCACTATCAACTACAGATTAAATGTTTTAGGATTTTTGTGTCTTAATATCCCAGAAGTACCCGGAAACGCTGGCTTGAAAGATTGTGTTATGGCTTTAAGATGGGTTAAAAAAAATATTGGGTATTTTAATGGGGACACAGATAATATAACTATTACAGGCGAAAGCGCGGGAGCCGCGATAGTAATGTCATTTATGACATCTAATATGGCGGACGGGTTGTATAATAAAATTATTTCCCAATCAGGTGTGTCGATGAGTGACTTGTACATGACTGATCGCATTGATTGTATAGAAAAGGCCAGGATGGTCGCCTTGAATTTAGGAAAAGACTTAAGCGATTCCAAAAGCCTGTATAAATTTTTAGTCGATGCTCCGATTGAAGATTTGATCATTGCTTTTAGCGCTGTAGAGATGAGTAAGCCACCCGCTGCGATAGCTGCTGTCTTTGTACCCGTAGTTGAGAAGAAGTTTGATGGCGTTGAAAACTTTTTCGTTGAATACCCACGAGTTGATATACCTATGAATCGTTTTACCAAAGTGCCTTTATTGATTGGCATGCATTCACACGAGGGTGCATTATTTTTACAAAGAGATTCAGATGGTAATATCATTTTTGAAGAAGATTTCTACTACTTCGTGCCAACACATTTGGGTATAGACCGCGGTGATAAACGAGTTGCCATAATAGAAAAAAAACTCCGTGAATTTTATTTTAGTAATAGAGAGGTGAGCGAAAAAACTAAATCGCAATATATCGATATGATTTCCGATCGATACTTTTGTTTCGATATAATGCATAATATCGAAGTGATATCAAAATTTTCTCCGAATGTTTATGCATACAGGTTCCAATATACTGGTAATATGAACACTAGAATTATGAAGAGTTTGGGGTTGAAAGGGGGCTGTCATGGTGATATGGTGCAATACCAGTTTTATAGAAAAGGCAAACATAACAAAGCCACAGAAGATGATTTACAAATTGTGGAAATGCTGAGCGAGGCTTGGTATAATTTTGCTAAAAATGGGTAAGTGTTATTATTCTATTAGCTTTCCAAGTTACATACTTATAAAAATAAATGATTAGCCTTTAAAAGTCCACTACTGGACTCCTTAGATAGGAGATTTGGGCCCATTATACCACGGTTTGTATAAGGTCTCTTTCAAGGGTTCCTTCTTTCTGAATTGCTGTTGTCCTGCGTATTTTTGTTCTATTACGGCTCTTACAACACCCACGACACGACACGAGTGAACCCGTATTCTTAGTCCATAATCACGCGCTGTTATTCTTTGTTTTTTTTTATATTTAAGCTGCCAAAATGACTCTGCCCTGCCTGATGGAAAGCATGAGCAGAATCCAAGAGTGGTGGTCACCATCCCCAATGCGAAAAAGAACAATGCAGTATGGTGACCCACACTATGGCGGCCTGGGGGGAAAGGGGATGGTGAGGGGGATAGGGGGCGTTGGATTGGGGTATGGGCCTCCGGTATCCTCACTCACTCGATGAAACACAGCGTAAGCGCTGTTTCACACCGGTTTTCTGTGAGGCCGTGGTATCACTCCGGTCGAGCCGGCCCATTCATGCCGAAGCGTGGCTCTCCCACGGCACGGAATATTCGGATCTATATTTGTTTATATTTCCAGAACGCCATCTTGGAGTGGTCAGAAAACAAAATGGCTGCCGTACACGCCGTCAGAGAAACAAGTACTAGTTATAGATCATAACATAGAATTAGTTAGAAATCCTGACGCACATCGAATGAAATTATGGCTAGGAATTATTGGCGAATCTTCAAAACTTTAAAAACTGCTTTGAGGTAAAACCAAAACTTAATTTTTATTCGTAGGTATAATGGTTACAATTATAAATCAAATCATAATATGAGAATTATTAATTAAATGGGTACCTGTAATAATGAATAGGGTATACGTTCGAGATGTAAATATTTTACACAACCGTCGTAAAGGATGTCTTCAACCGAACGGAATTTAAGTAGCCTCTGCCTCTTGGTTATATAATATAGACCTTATGTACTGCGTAAACGATTTAATATCGTTTGAAGCATGATAATGAATTCGTATGTGAATCGTTTGGTGGTAATCATCGTTAAGTTGACCGATGTGTAAAATATGTAAATCTTGTTTTCCAAGATGTGTTGTACTATCGTTTTTTGATTGACACGTGATGTTGCAATTAATCTACATTAGAACAAATTATGATAACAATTTGAATCCCTCAAAAGTATTTTTAACTGAATAGGTTGAGCAAAAGCACTTTTTTTGAAATAGCTGCCAAAATAACTACTCTGCCTGATGGCAAGCATGAGTAAAAACCAAGACTCACTCACTGCGGCAGTGGACTGTGCAGCATCGTGACCCACACACTATGGGGGGCCTAGTGAGTTACTTTTTCATACCCCGCTTAAAGGAATCGGGATCATAGGGGGAGGGAAACAGGTGCGTTGGGAGGTAGTGAGTTCCAAATTTCAAATGCGTTTCACAGGAAGGAAAGGGCGTTCAAGAGCATATCTCTACAAATACATTCCTGTTTTATACTAAAAATCATGTGTTAACTTAAAAATCATTATCGACTGACGCTCGTCATTAAAAGTACTTTTCATTTAAAGTGATTTTGGCCAACATGTTTCATCAAAAGCACTTTTTACTAACAAATTCGTTAATTAGTGATTTTTATTTGTGATATAAAGTACCTTATGCTAATACTCTTAACCAGTTATATTTGTTTTAATATAACAATGGTTATTTGGGCATTTTTCTGATCAGTGTTATTTTTAATGCGCATTTATCTGTTATTTTTAGCTTGAATGTGATTTGATCATATATTTTGTATTCTATACAAAGTCTTTTTTACTTGTTAATTATTGAGTATATGTAACTCGTGCAAACAAACTACGAAATTAACATTTAATGCTCGGCATAATAACCGTGATATTAATTTCGATATATATATTTTTTGTACCTTTTTTATTTTTGGGAAATTTTTATTTTTGTTGTACTATTGAAGATAAATATGTAATTCATGTAAGTATGTACATATATTTGGAGATATTTTTAACTCATTTTTTTTATTTAAACCTACTCAGCATATTTAGATTTTTTTTTAATTATAAAAAGATAACTCCCGTATTAGGAATATACAATCCTGTGTCACGGGGATCTTTTTTTTTTATTTTTTTATTAATAGGGGCTCACAAGCAGACGTATCGCCTGATGGTAAGCGATTACCGCCGCCCATGGACACCAGTAACACCAGAGGCATCACAAGTGCGTTGCCGGCCTTGGGGGATGGGGAGGGGGATGAAGGGAAGGGTTGGATTATGGGCCTCCGGTATCATCACTCACACGGTGAAACCCAGCGCAGGCGCTGTTTCACACCGGTTTTCTGTGAGGCCGTGGTATCACTCCGGTCGAGCCGGCCCATGCATGCCGAAGCGTGACTCCATGTTCTTTACAAACATACATGAAACAGACACAAAGTACACCCAATTAGTTAGAATAGTGTTATTGTGTAAGTTGAAAAGGAGGGTAGATATTGAAGCGATACAAAAGTAGAAGTAAGGTAATTAGGGGAGCTAGGATAAAGAAGATAGCAGAATAGTAAAGGGAGTGCAGTCTTGTTTTAGAAGTTTAAAGAACTTAATCACAAAAAAAATAATTGGATGAATTAGTAAATGTACGACCCAATTATTGGTAAAAGATTAATAATGGAGTTGGTTGACGAATGCATGATTCGAAATCATGATTGAGAATGAGAACCAGTCAAAAGCCTTCACAAGGCTGATGTGCAGGTACTACTTTGATAGTCGGTGAAGGAGTAACAGGAGATGGTAATACTTATTCATGAGGGATCTAAAACGAAAGGGATGAAAATGAACGTAAGAAAACAAATATTCATTGGCCAGATCAATGTTAAATTTTTCTCATTAGCTTTTTTTTTTTTTTTTTTATATTTAAGCTGCCAAAATGACTCTGCCCTGCCTGATGGAAAGCATGAGCAGAATCCAAGAGTGGTGGTCACCATCCTCAATGCGATAAAGAACAATGCAGCATGGTGACCCACACAATGGCGGCCTGGGGGGAAGGGGTATGGTGAGGGGATAGGGGGCGTTGGATTGGGGTATGGGCCTCCGGTATCCTCACTCACTCGATGAAACACAGCGTAAGCGCTGTTTCACACCGGTTTTCTGTGAGGCCGTGGTATCACTCCGGTCGAGCCGGCCCATGCATGCCGAAGCGTGGCTCTCCCACGGTAGTAGCTTCTAGTGATGCGAAGCTACTGGGATTTATTTATTAGTATAAAATCGGAGGTTCTATTGGTCAGATGCATGATACATCTAATAACGAGTCAATACCATTGCAATCAAATTCGCTGAGAAACATACCTAAACATATTTCTTAATACATATATAATATAGATAAGGGATATTCAGACTCGGCACCAAATCATGCTAATCATATTATTATTTATTTAGCTTATCAGTCAAGATTACTGAGCACTAGGCCTACAGGCGCGTCAAAACTTGTAAATTTACGGAATACTATCACGCCCGCAGGTATAGGTTATTTCGCGTAAACCTTTTTTTTTAAAATAAAAGTTTGCACTCCTTGTATCGTCTGCTATATCCAGTGAAAGTCCTGTCAAAATCGGTCTAAGCGTTCCTGAGATAGCTGGAACAAACAGACCGTGAGTCAAAATTGATAATTTGATGTATACACTTAAATATGCATTTAGTGAAAAGCTAATTTGAAATTACAAACAGATACTTTGATATTATGCAGATACTAGATAAGCATATACAATTATACATATATAACAGATACACAATATACACAAACATACACATATACATACATTCACATAAATATATATATATATATTTATGTGTATATATATATATATATATATATATATACATATATATATATATATACATATATAGACGGGTATTAGCGTTGAGACTATACTGCCAATTCACTCCGAATTTAATAATATTATTTGAGAGCGACGAGCGTCTTTGTTATCGATTCTGTATATGTACTGTGTACATATAAACCTTCTTCTAGAATTACTCTTTCTGTTGGTAATAACCGTATTAAAATCGGTTGCGTACTTTGACTCGACTAGAAACTACTTTAAAGTATTATGCAAATATAACACCATCCACATACAGCGCAACAAAATATAATACAACACCATCTACCGAAGATACATTGAACTACGGAGTAATTGTTAACTCTCCATCGCGATCTAGAAATTCTCGCTCCGATTTGCATAAATGTAATTACAAAACATCTAGCGGAGGGTCAGGATAAGCGGTTGTTCGAATAATCGACACTTCTGTATGTGGGTAGGTACTGGCCTTGCGTGTTTATTACTTTTAAACCTCAGTAACAGAAATATACTGACTGGAATTTTACCTAAACGTTATTTCTAGTCTTTGTAGAAATGTTTTCAAACACGTTAGCCACTACTTATTTGCATAATTGTCTAGATAGCCTTATAATTGACCCCAGTACTAAATAGATAAACAACTGTCGTATCCACACTTCCATATTAATATTGTAAATTCGAAATAAACTGCCTCTTACGCCTTCACGGCTAAACCGAAAACAAATATATACATATATATGTTAATTTATACTTCTGAAAATATAAATAGCATTTCTAGAACACCTTTATGGAGTCTTCGTCTTCCTAGCCTTTATTATTCCCAAGATTTCGGGTCGGCTACTTGTTCAACCGGTTGTACCTAAATATCAGTTTTTACACGGAGCGACTGGCATCTGAGCTTCGCAACCCTGAGGGTGCACTGATTTCGAAAGTTGAACTCGTTTTCAGTATATTTCAGGCCATTGTCTTCCCAATAACGGTTGCACTAGATGTTCATCACAACTAGGACCGACGTCTTAACGTGATCTCCGAGGCACGGGCGGAAAACACCGCCATCTTCCAAACTCCGAGCTGCTATTAAGAATTTCTTGTAAGAAAAACCCAACAGCATTCCGATCCTCTTGATCTGCATTGGCTGACGCTAACTGCTATACCAACGAGGCAGTCAGCCAAAATGAAGTATTAAGAATTTCAAATGTTTGCCGTACAGAGAAACAAGCTATTGATCATACACACATCTAATTAAATTGTGGATAGGAAATATTGGGGAATCTTCAAACTATAGAACTGTTTGTAGTTTATTATCTTTTCACCCTTGGAAAATCGGTTCCGATGCGTACCCTTCGGTATTCGAATAGGTCATCCTTGAGACAACACATGTGTAAATATGAGCCACGCTTCGGCATGTATGAGCCGGCTCGACCGGAGTGATACCACGGCCTCACAGAACACCGGTGTGAAACAGCGCCTGCGCTGTGTTTCACCGAGTGAGTGAGGATACCGGAGGCCCATAATCCAACTCTTCCCTTCATCCCCCTCCCCATCCCCAAGGCCGGCAACGCACTTGTGACACCTCTGGTGTTACGGGTGTCCATGGGCGGCGGTAATTGCTTACCATCAGGCGATACGTCTGCTCGTTTGCCCGCTATTTCATAAAAAAAATGTATAGTAAAATAATGTATTTTTTTGTAAAAAGCTATTAGATTATTATCTTTTATAATTTGACATGAAATATTGCAATAAATTAAGTTTATCTAATTTAAACAAATTATGATAAACATTACAATCTGTCAAAAGTATTTTTAACTGAACATGTTGAGCAAAAGCACTTTACACTGAATATAAATTGATACTAAAAGCATTTTCAACTGATGAAATACTTAAATCTAAAGTTATCAATAATGAAGCCGTGTGCGTGTCGCTGCTATTATTACTATTTACGCAGGCGCTTCGACACTTTTAGTAAGAAGTACTTTTCAACCAAAAGTGATTTTGACCAACTTGTTCTGTGAAAAGCACTATCACTACTGTTATCTCGCGTAATATGCTTAGGAAGGACTTCTAAGCATAAAATTATTTTATAACCAATGATCACAAGACGAATGCACCTATTTATCGAAATTACTTTATTTTTTGTTCCTCTTAACTTCCGACTGGGTGAAACAATTGTGATGGGTCTTTTATTATTAGCTGGTGCTTCCCGTGTGGTCAGTTTGCTCCGGTTCTTGAAGTCGTTTTTTTTTTTGCTAAAATTTGTGTATATATTGTGTGTATTTTGATGACTTCCATATAGGTATAACAGAAGCACCTCCAACCTGTAAAGCGCCTGTGTACAATCATTACTCTAAGGTTAGCTTTGGCTACACCCCCGTACTGGGAGGGGTCCGGATGGCGTAAGAAAGCGGTTCCCGGATCTCTCCCGTCTCAGGCGCAGAGTGGCACACCGTGGTGGTTTAGTGGGTAGTCTGGCGAGTCAGTCAGGAGTCCCACACAAAGCGAACCCCGTGTACAAAAAAAAAATGGCTTCACCCCCGTTAGTGGGCAGGGCGGCAGCACGGGACCCTTTCCTTCCGACTGACGCAGGTGCTTTCCGGGCACGGTTGCTACGGGAAGTACCTGCACTCGGTCGCGCGGAGGGAATTGAGTCCCGCCTGCCACCACTGCGACTGCAGTGAGGACTCCGCCCAGCACTCGCTGGCGGTGTGTCCCGCTTGGGCGCTGCAGCGTCGGGCCCTCACTGCAGTCATCGGAGGAGATCTCTCGCTGCCGGCCGTCGTATGCTCCATGGCCGGCGGCGAGAGCAGTTTTACCGGGATCGCGACCTTCTGCGAAGAATTCATCTCGCAGAAGGAGGCGGCGTAGAAGGCCCGGGAGGACAATCTCCACTCGGACCCGATTCGCCGCCGGCGAACCGGGCGGCGAAGGCGCGTCTACCAGCGCCTCATGCCGACTTGTGGCCGCGGATGGGCGGGACGAGATTTCCCTCTATCCGCTTCACAGGCCAGCCACGAGGGAGCGACGTTATGCGTGTGCCGTACGTCGCCTAAATTGAGAGTTTACCATCAGACGACGAAGCCCGCTTCAGTGCGGGCAGGCGCTGGGAGGGGTCCGGATGGCGTAAGAAAGCGGTTCCCGGATCTCTCCCGTCTCAGACGCAGAGTGGCACACCGTGTGGTTTTAGTCGGTTCGATTCTGACACACCGCCCCGCCGCAAACCCCGGTGGGGTAAAGGCCCGAGGGGGTTTCCACAGGTAAAAAAAAAAAATAGCTACACCCCCGTCGATGTTATTTTCGGTCGGAGAGGACGGGGGCGGAGAGGACGACGTTCCGCCCGTCAGGGAATCGGAGTACAAAACGTTAACGTTTAACGTTAACGAAAACCTATCGTATTTAAGAATTGATTTAGCGACTTAGCTCTACCTCGCACAAGTAGGTACTTATAATTCTGGTATAACCAAAACTTCTCTTTGACAAATGGTTGCATTATGCCTATACTTCTTGAAAATTTGTTGAGTACTATGTTGGTTCCTGTACAAAATAAACTGACAAATTGAGTGCTACCTAAATTTTATGTACTATATGACGCACGAATTTTGGATAATTAATTGGAATACTTGGTGTCGACATATCGAGTAAAGTCCAGTTTCATGGTTATTTGGAGGGAAAGGCTAAACTGGCCTCGAAAAAGCTTGGCGTTCTCAATAGATCAAGACGGTATTGCACTCTGCTCCACCACATTCTGCTTTATAAGGCGTAGGTTCGGCCTCATATGGAATACTGTTCATAGTACTGTACCAGCTTCTCCCTCTGGACCGCGTTCAACGGAGCGCAACTCGATTCGTTGACTGGCATGATGTTTCAAATCGGCTAAACTCTCTAGCGCTACGTGGAGATGTGGCCTCGCTATGCATACTGTTGCTTTTACTATAGGGAGTTCTCCGAGGAATTGTTTGAACTGATCCCTGCCGCCTCTTTCTGCCATCATCTTAAGCGGCAGAAGATTCATTCCCATCATGTAGATGGTTGGCAGTCTGTCACAACTGTGCGCTTTTCTAGAAACTTTCTGCCTTGCATAACAAAACTGTGGCATGAACTGTCGTCTGCGGTATTCCCGGACCAAAAGGTTTAACGTTTTGTATTATCTTAAGGTCTTTTTTCTTTTTTTTTTTTAAAGACAACTCCCTTTTAGGAATATACATCCTGTCTCACGGGGGACTTTACAAACATACATGAAACGGACACAAAGTACAACCAGACTTAGAACAACAATTTATGGATCACACAAAGTGTTGTCCCATGTAGGATTTGAACCCACAACACTTGGCGCAGTAGGAAGCGGTGTGGCGACCACTTAAACCACTTTTTTTTTTAACGTGTGGAAACCTCCTCGGACCTTCACCCCACCGGGGTTTGCGGCGGGGCGGTGTGTCGGAATCGAACCGACTAAAGCCACATGGTGTGCCACTCTGCGCCTGAGACGGGAGGGATCCGGGAACCGCTTTCTTACGCCATCCGGACCCTCACAGAACCACTTAAACCACTAGGCCAATCGTGCAGTCAAGGTCGTCGGAATCTATGAAGCTAATGGTACCTAGCCAAACTACCATATTACATGACAAATCTTTTACGGTACAGGCTTCTTTTTTTTTTATATTTAAGCTGCCAAAATGACTCTGCCCTGCCTGATGGAAAGCATGAGCAGAATCCAAGAGTGGTGGTCACCATCCTCAATGCGAAAAAGAACAATGC
>PKRV01001043.1:48357-69230 GCA_003709505.1 Hyphantria cunea
GTGCCATCTGAAGGACAACTGCACTGCACTTATTGGGCAAATTAAATTGAGCTAGTTTCTACATATTCCTGTAACAAGATCTCGTCCCGCGCTTTTGGAAAGATGTTTATTTAAAACATTTAAAAGCACAGGAAAAATTAACTAAGTCCATCGTTACTATATTTTTGAAACAATAATACATGTATTAATTCATTTTAACATTTTCTTAAATGTTTTGTTTTTGAGGCGGAATTGATCCCTACTATGAAGTTTGCGCTAGTTGGGAATCAGGTCTAACACTTCAACTGTATTTCCCTTGAGTTATAATAAAGAATAATTATTACATATTTTTATTCTAAAATATTCTTAAATTATAATACAACATAATTTCTGGTAACACAAGTTAACAATTTAAACATTAAATTAGTAAATTAATTAACTAATGAACGGCTCCTTGTTTTTATAAGCAGAAACTTTATAAGAATAATAACATTGTCAATACTTATACTATTCAAATCATATAACCCGCTCCGTATCGCTCCCGGTGCAAAGATGCCCATAATATTAGGTCCTAGAGGCTTATGGACACTCCAGGAGGCTTCTGCACTTCAGGAAAGAATAGGGTTGGTTCACTGAGGCAACCTTATCAAGATGTATAAAGCATCGTCCTGTCCCTCAGTCGAAATGCGGAAACCGGATTCCATCGCCATTACCATTACTGGTAGTAATTCCTCGCTGAATTTTAAGGAATAACCTTTGCACCCAAAACGAGCCGTATCGAGAATTAACAAACTTATGAACTATATTTGTTTTATGCCATTATTTCTTGAGCGACTCGTAAAAATTCACAAATTTATTAACCCCAACATTCGTCGGCAAGTCGGCCACTATTGGATCACTAGCCCTGACGAGTTTTTCAGTCACTCCATTTGTAGTTGTAGGTTCAATATTTACATTACTCAATATTTTCTCTCTGCGTTCTTTGACATAAAGATCCTGCCAGAATTCTGCTTTTTCTTTATCCAGGTCTGATTCCATAGATAATTCTGAACTGATGTTTAGGCAGTTCAAGGTGTCCTTGGATACTGGTGACCAGATTACGGATAAGTAAAATTCCTTTTCAGGTGTTGGTTTTCTGGAAAAGAAAAAAAGTTTTTTTATACATTGGTGAAGTCATATTTTGATTGAATTAAGTGATGAAACAGAGCTTTGAGACTACTTTTCTTAGAGCAGAATGTTATCTAAAAGTACATTTGTATATCCCAAAAAAAGATTCATTGAAGCTCTCGTTTTTTAACATACGCTTTAGCTGATATTTCTTATTTAACCTTTTTATAATATTAGGAGAAAATCTATGGACGAATCACCTGATACCAATTAACTACCACTCTGTTAGCGTTTTAAATATACAGCGGAATAATGACATAATTGTATCTATGAGTACATATGTATGTACCGAGGCAAAGAATGGGCAATATTTGACAACTTACCCGGTCTTCGCAAAATTTGTCCACATTCTCAACATACGTTCTTTCATCTCAACATCCCGACCACTGTGTACTACATCTTCTTGATACTTGCTCCTGAATAGGTAGCCCAATTCATCCATATTCAACGCATCTTTCAAATTTCCATGTTTTTTGCGGCTTATATTAAATGCACCAGTGTAATTAAAATTGTAATAGTATACAGGTTGTTTATCAACTTCTACTAAATATTTGATGTATTTGACAGTATCAGCTTTAACTGCTCGGTCAGATGCTAAACGCGAGTATCCATCCAAACTTTTACTATCACCATCATTTACTATTGCGTACAGTTGCTTCAGTTTTTGTACAATTGCTAAAGATTCTTTTGAATTCTTCGTGACATTAATCTCCTCAGGAATAAACACTTGCAGATCCTCATTAACTTTTTCATATGATAATTCCAAACCACATGTTCCGATCATGATGGGAGCGTCTGCTATACGACCTGATCGTACCAAGTCGCTGAATGGCTCAATAATAAATGCTTCGACATCAGCAAAATAGTTTTCGATAACAGGACCGAATGGACTAAAATTACCAAGGAAATCATCTTTGGAGATCATGGCATCATATCCCTTAACGAGCTCTATAGCAGAACAATTTTGTAAGTGTTCTAAAATCTTTTCAGGGTCTGAAGATTTACAGCCTAAGCAATTAGCCAGATTTGTGGCAGACTCCACAGGATTTTTCTGAAGAGCCCAGAAGTTAAACGCTGTTCCTGACTGAATTATTGCTTTGCTTATCGATTTCTTTGTGAGTGGACTAACTGTTAAGTAACTAACTGCAGCGCCACCGGCACCTTGACCAAAAACAGTTAAATTTTCAGGGTTCCCTCCAAAATTATCGATATTACTTTTTACCCACTTCATAGCGGCTGCAATATCTTTCATACCAGCATTTCCTGGTACTTCAGGAATATTTAAACTAAGGAATCCAAAAACACCAGATCTATAATTCAGCGTGACTATAACCACATCCTTAGCTACTAGATAATCAGGGCCTAAGTCGATATTTCCAGAACCAAATTTGAAACCGTCTCCTTGGATAAAAATCATGACTGGAAGAGCCGCTTTTTCTAAGTTTGGTGTGTAAACGTTAAGGAATAGGCAGTCTTCATCCCCGAAATAATTTCTGTTGCCAAAATAATCTACTTTAGAATGAGGGTTATTGTTTCCTTCCGAAGTAGCATCGCGAATGCCTTGCCATGCCTCGGGTGGTTGTGGGTCCTGAAGATTTAAAATACCGATTTAGTATGTGAAAAAAAAGAATACTAGTAAATTACATAAAAAATCTAATTTCTTTTATGCAAGAGATCAAACCAACCCGTCTAGACAGCGTGGTGTGGTAGGCCAAAACTTTCTTTCTATAGATGATGATATTAATAGTAAAGAAAAGTTACCTTGAACCTTAAAGCCCCAATCGGAGGCTTAGCATAAGGTATACCTTGGAAACTGTAGAAGGTTATACCTATTGGATTTGTCACTACACGGCCTCGAAGCTGGCCTTGCGCTACTGACACGGTGGGTGCAGAAGCCATTCTGGACTTTAAATTCTGAAAATAAAAAATTGTTCGATATAGATATGTTGTTTTGAGTATAGGTATTCTTTGTGTCCTTTTCAAGTAAGTATGTTAGCAAAGTCCACGCGACATAGAATGTATATTTTAATTAATTTATTTATTTAATCACAAATTTATGCACTTTAGTATATCGGCGGACTTAATACCCAGGGCGTTCTTTACGGTTCAACCTTAAGATGGTGTAGAAATCTTGTGAGGTAGGCGCGTAAAGGTTTCGTACTTAACTATTTCAAAATATACATTAGATAGCATTCCATATAAATATACATGCAAATAAATAAACATTATTTATCTATATTTTATAATAATATTACATATACATACAAACATATTTACATTACATTAGTACACGAATGGATAAGAAAGTGTTGGAGTGCTATCGTTATGATGACTCTGCCATGCCAGTGAGAAGGAAGTCATGTACTTTCTTTTTAAATTATTATTCCTAACATGGGAGTTGTATTTTAAAGAAGAGAAAAGAAATCTTTCAACCCGTTTACAAAAAAAAAAACAAAAAAATCGTTTAATCCATACTGATATATAACCGCTTTTTATAAAATGCACATACATGGTACATATACCACAATAATTTTTTTCGCATTTATTGTCTGTTTCTTCAGCCTGCTCTCGAAAACGGCTGCACCGATTTCGGCGGGACTTTCACTGGCAGATAGCTGATTATATAAAGAGTAACATAGGCTACTTTTTTAGATAAAATTCGCCCCAAGGCCTTGCCCTCGGTTACAACAACAAACGCGGGTAACACTGCGGGGCTCAGAGCTAGTAACTAATATTTTCACAATAAGTAAAAACATTTTACACTTAACAACTCATACCATTACCCTTATCGTTTTCAAAAGGCTTGATGTTTACGATTATAAAAAAATTGCACATAATCTGTTTCAAATCTAACAACTTTATAAATATTTAAGTACCAATTCCCTTATCAACCACAGTTAACAATAAATCATTTTTGAAATATTCACAATCGCAAATTTGCATTAATTATCACATATTTGTACGCATACATTTTAATTTTATCATATCTTCACTTGATCAGTGAGATTATCGGTTTTATAACAATTACTATTATTAGAATTACACGCACGCTCAGAGCAGAGCCTAAGTGGCGCCTAATCAGCTCACCGAATACTCTTTGTACACTTGTGAGGAGACAAATGCCATCTGACGATTTACTTTAGCACTACTGTCATATCAAATCATTCAATCATATTGGATGAAAATCGAATTAACGATCGCCGATTTAGCGTTCAGTGTTGCCAACTGCTAGACCCACAGAACATAGGACCATCGTGTTTCGTTCTGTTTGAGGTTTAACATAATTAATTGCAGGAAAGAAAGTATCTTTCGTAAAAAAGTAATGAATTAAATCTCTTTTGAATAAACTTCGTACATTTACCTATGAATACCTAGGATATATATACTTATTTAAACAAGAGATAATATCCATTTAGCGGCATCTATCTAACGCAGTTTTTAGCCACTCCAAAGAACTTGATTAATTTGAAATCACACACGAATCAAAACTGATAACAACGCAAGACTTGTTGTCGCCACATTAAAACTCGCATATTTAAAAAACAAAGATTGCCTGGAAGAAATTGCAGTGAGTAATAAGGCAGCCCTTTGTACGTCACATTGTCATTTTTTCATTTCTTTTTGTTAATTTTTAGGATTGTGTGTTGTGTGTAAACCTTGGTGTACAAATAAGTATTATCTATCTATTTATTTATGAAAGATAAAAAACTCTATATAAACTTAAAAAGAAAACTGTTTAATACCTGCATCCTACCTGTTCTGACGTACGGATGCCAATCATGAGTGTTAAATGATGAAATATTAAGCAAACTAGCAACTTGTCAATATGCAATGGAACGGAGTATGCTAAATATCAGAAAGTCTGACAGACTAAAAAACTTCATCATCAGAAATAAAACAAAAACAACAGATGTAACAGCGAAAATTAAAAGACTTAAATAGAGATAGGCTGGTAACGTGATACGAGGATGCGATAAATGGAGCAAAAGGGTGATACAGCGGTTTCCCAGGGAGGGCAAGAGGAAGAGAAGTAGACCGAAAAAAAAATGGGACGACGACATTAGACAAGTGGCTGGAGTCACGTGGAACAGAGTGGAACCACCACAGGAAAGGAAAGAATGGAAAAAGTTCGAAGAAGGCCTTTGCGGATTGGGTCCGGATCGCGTAAGAAAGCGGTTCCCGGATCTCTCCCGTCTCAAGCGCAGAGTGGCACACCGTGTGGTTTTAGTCGGTTCGATTCCGACACACCGCCCCGCCGCAAACCCCGGTGGGGTGAAGGCACGAGGGGGTTTCCACACGTAAAAAAAGCCTTTTTTCGATTAGCAAACAGATCTAGGAAAGATAACCAACCAACAGATGTTAGTTTAAGTAGTTTATTTAGTATAAGAGTCCAATGTTATTATTTTATAAGAGAAATGCATTGTAATTAATTAAGAGATCTGAATAAAAGGCTATATTATATCTATTTATTTACCAAAAAGAAAAAAATTAAGAACTATAATATACCTACTGGGTTTTGCTCGCGGCTTGCATGTATGTCGGTTAAGAAGTACCCATGTCGTTCCTCAAGAACCAAAGTATCTTTGTGTCAAATTGAATAGTAATTGATGCTGCGGTTTGGCCGTGTTCAGACAGACAGACAGAGTTACTGTCGAATTTATAATATCAGTGTGAATTGCACTCCATTTGTAATAAAACTGGCACGTTTAAAAATACTTGGGTGATTCAAAATGAAATTGAAAACATGACGTCTGTAAAAGTTACTTCGTCAATTTCCTAGTTTTTTTTTTTTTTTATTTAAGCTGCCAAAATGACTCTGCCCTGCCTGATGGAAAGCATGAGCAGAATCCAAGTGGTGGTCACCATCCTCAATGCGATAAAGAACAATGCAGCATGGTAACCCACACTATGGCGGCCTGGGGAGAAGGGGGATGGTGAGGGGGATAGGGGGCGTTGGATTGGGGTATGGGCCTCCAGTATCCTCACTCACTCGATGAAACACAGCGTAAGCGCTGTTTCACACCGGATTTCTGTGAGGCCGTGGTATCACTCCGGTCGAGCCGGCCCATGCATGCCGAAGCGTGGCTCTCCCACGGTTAAAGTGTGTTGCGAAGAACTTTACAAGCAGTTGTCACAAAAAATACAACATACAATTTGTGGAGCACGTCAGCAAGACGTTCGAGTTGCTACAGACCAGAAATGGCAAAGACAGTTACAATCAGAGCAGTCAGGAGACCCATCTACCCATTTGTTCCAATCACCACAAACAAACATTACAGTAACAATACGTGAGATAATGACATAGTACGCTCAAAGATCNAGTACACATATTTAATAAATTAAATACAGATTTTGAATTTCTTGTTAATATATTTAAATTTAGAAAAAAATGAGCCACTGAAGTTAACTGAATAATGACTTTTATTTATTTGATTACTTGAGAAATCCCCATTTATGTCATAAACTTCAAAGATCTTGCACTATACCATTAATAGCAATTTACGCGATAAAAGTTCAAAAAAGTACGACAACAGTTTATCTACAAAACTTCGATATCGCCTAGTACTTGGGTAGTAGAGCTCTGATGGGCGTCACTCTGCGTAAGAAATCGATATTTAGCCTTATCCTTGTAGACCCTGACTTAATTGGAAAAGAAAATCTGACCAAGATTAGGCAGAAGATCAAACATCACCTAATAGAAAGCGACATCGAAGAATTCCATAAAATTAGGTTACAATAACACTTTTGTATGTTAATCTTTTTTAAGCATATGAGTTCAGCCATTTCTAACTGGACCAGGCCTGGAGGCCCATACGCCGGCAACGCATTTGTCATGCCTCTGGTGCTGCGGGTGTCCATGGTTAGCGGTGATAGCTTACCATCAGGCGAAGCGTCTGTTTGTTTGCCCACTACACCATCAAAAAAAGGCCAAGCTAAAATATTAGCATTCGTGCTGTCGTGTTTCATTGGTTCGGATGCCGACCATTGCGACCATGATGCATTGTTAAATACCTCCTTCATAAAAAGACAACCCGCCCTAAGGTGTACAACAAAGTTTGTCAATTTCACACACATATTATGAAGTTATCTACGAGAGAAATGAAGCGACTGGTCATGGATTGGCTTCTGAACCTTTCATATGATGAAACGGAACTAGTCCTTCCAATTCATGGGCAATAGCGGCTAAACATAACACACTAACAAACACACACACACACAACACACACACGCACACTCGCATCCAAACACATTTACACACGAAAAACACTCACAGCCACATATGAATGCACACAGTTACCACACCCATTCAAGAGGCATCTAGATTGGAATAGATCTATTTGTTCTGATTATATTTTATACTCTACTTCTAAATTATATACCTAAAAAGATGTATAAATATTCTATAATCTAGAACCGCTGTCCCTTTCAAAGTGATGCTAGAGTGCTAATTTCTGTTGTTGCCTCACTAACTATTATTATTATTTGTTTTGCAAATCTTTTGAGCATCGTTTGTCGTCGCTGTTACGAGAGATTTTAGAACAGCAAAATTATCATCAATGAATAATGTAAAATCCGTCTTGTTTGCCGCGACACAAGCCGAGGAAACTATCGATAACTTGAAACCTGTAACTTGTTTATGTAGAAATTAAATAAATAAAATAAAAAAATTAAGAGGAAGAAGTAAAGATCATTGTAATTCTTCCAAACACACATTTTAAACTATAATTTTTTAACTATCGATTGACGACCCTTAGCGGAATTTGTTAAGATATATTCTTGAAATTAAACCCAATTGTACTTTGATTTCACTATTTAATAATCGTAAGATTACTTTTAACTGACCTAGTAACATCCGATAAATACCATTAAGCGAAACCGGCCAAGTAAAAAAACCTTAAATTCTTAAATAGTGGCACAAAAGTAAAAATAAGTTTAATTTCAAGAATGAATACATTTTTAAACCTTTCACGTGTTAGAAACTATGTCCAGATTTAGAGTATTTAAATTATTTATTCTTTCCAAGCGAGTCATAAAAACTAATAAACTTATTAACTCCGATATTCTTAGGTAAATCGTCTTCTGGTGGATCGCTCGCTCTGATTACCATTCCTTTTAGATTGCTTTCAATATTAACTTGTGCAGGATCTGAACTTTCTCCGTTTACTTTTTCAACAGTCGGTGCTGCTGTGGTTTTAACTTCTTTTGATTCTTTCGATTCTTGAGCAGCCTCAACAGGTGGCCTATATTTAATGATCACTTCATCATTATTAGTCTTTGGTTGTTCCCAGATTCGGAAGTATTTTCTGTATAAATCGTCCCAGAAGTCCATTTTTTCTTTATCAACATCAGTTTCGAGAGTCAATTCGGAACTAATGTTAAAGTAATAGGCATTGTCCTTGTCAACTGGCTGCCAGGTGATTGGTAAGTAGTAATCTATGTCCGGTGTCGGGTTTCTGTGAAATTAAAAATAGCTGACTTTAGTTCTTTAAGTATTTACATATCAGTTTCAGAAAGTTATCTACTGTGCAACACTAACAGATTAAAGTTGTAGACATATTTGTTAAAGACAAATATGCAACCATGTCTAGATTCCATCCATTCCTGTATTATGCCTTGGCAGACTCCAATATCGAGTACGGTTTGGAGACATATGGGCTTATATTTCCAACACATCTTAATAGAATTCACGAATTGCAGATAAGACTACTTAAATTACTTGTGGATAAAAAACAAAACAAAGCTTAAAAAAAGATTACGTAAAATTATTTAAAATATGTAAGTTAATTCCGGTCCGTAACAAAGTTAAATTTAAAATTTTAGTCACACAATTTAATAACGAGAAGCATGAAACTAAACGAGAACATGTGTACCTAGCCAAAAAGAAGAAACTTGTCGTTCCGAAAATCACCAACCACTTTGGTAAACGAACAAGTAGATATGTGGTACCATTTTTATTGAATGAGTTACCCTCACAGCTAATAAAACTAGTACATTCGAAAAAGCACTTCAAAAATGAACTTCATAAATATTACCTTTCGCAATGTCCCTAACTGATGGGAAACATTCTCTTTTTCTTTTTGTTTTTATGGGCCATTGATTGCCTTGTAAATATAGTCAACTAATATACTTGATGTAGTGATTTAAAACTATATAATGTATATTTAAGAGAACTTCTGCCGACAAACTGTCCTACAGTTTGCCAGACTTAAGACTGTAACATATATAATTTAAGTTAAATAAATTAAAAAAAAAAGATACGTCCAGCCTTTTCTAATTGGGCTAGGTCTCAGACGATAGAATTAAACATACTCAGGAATCATCGTCACTTGAGAAACCTACGGGTCATGATATGTCAAATTAGTACTAAATCTCTGCAGCTTTAGTGTGTTATACATAATTTTAACATTGGCACATTTCTCTTATTACTAGTCTTTTTTATTCCCAAGATTATATGAAGTTGCTACCAGTTCAACCGGATTAACCTGAAGGTCAAACTTCTCACGGAGCAACTGACATTGGGGCTCCGTAGCCCTGAGCCCAAAGTGAATTCGAAATTTAAACTAACTCTCAGTACATTTGAAGGTATTGACATCCCTATAACGATTGCCATAGATGTTCATGACAACCAGGGGAGTGCTTTTCGAGACACAGGCGTGAAACACCACCAACTTACATAATCCGAGCTGTTATTAAGAATTTCTTCTAAGGAAACTCCAACGACATATTTTCGCCTGACTCGGGCATCGAATCCGAGATCTTTTGACCGGTAGCTGCTTACCACCACCCTTAAGCTCAAGACCACAAGAAAGACTCAGTAACTTAGGCACATATTTAATAAAAACTTTAAAAACTAACTGTTCATATATTCTTCTACTTGTCTTCAACACAATTGTCTCTATTGTCATACTTGATAAATTAAAAATCCGGAACTTTTACGGCTAGTGGTGAACCTGACCCTCATAATCAAAAGTCTTGGGTGGGAAACTATTTTTAAGAATGTGTTTGATACTCTTTTATTCAAAACTTTTGATGAAATTGAGGACAGGAACGGTTTATGAAAAGGATTAGGTATTTTATCTGTTGCAGAATGGTCATTACCGCAGTAAATAAGACCCAGACAGTACACGAGGCACACTTATAAGAAAAAGAAGTAAAATCCAAACTAGATCCTAGAATTGGCTCAATCACTCGCTTAAAAAAAAAGAACAAATTGCTCAACACTGGTTTCAACAGAAAGCCCATATGAGCCAAAGTATGACTTCTCCCAAATTCATTACAGACTTATCTATCTATTAAAAACTCACCCAAATTTAGCAAAGTTGGTCCACAATTTCAACATTCTTACTCTGACCTTATTGTCTAGTTCTGAGACTGTCAAATCTTTTTGGAAGATATTTTTGAACAGGTATCCTAGTTCATCCATGTGCGCTGCTCGATTATAGGGATTCTTCATATATTTGTTAAAAATATTCAGAGCTCCGAAGTAATCAAAGTTATAAAAGTAAATTGGTCTATTTGTTACTTGGACTAAATATTTCACCAGCCGGTTCGTATCCACTTTTATGAGGCGGTCTGATAATAATTTAGTCATCCCTTCTGCATGATCTCCTTTGAGATATAAATGTTTTAATTTCTCAACAATTTCTAAAGATTCCTTGGAATCCTTTTTTAAATTGAACTCGTCAGGGATAAGTAATTGTAGGTCGGGAATCTCTGCGACTGGAATAAACTCTAAAGTACAAAATCCTATCATCATTGAGATATTCGCAATCCTGCCAGACGTCACTAAGTCCAAAAAGGATTCAGTGATAAAACCTTCTACTCCGGGAAATTCTTTTTCGAAAACAACAGTGAAGGAACTGAATTTTGTGAATGTTAAGTCGGCCGGATTCATTACTTCGTGAGCATCAACTATCTGTTGCGAAGAACAGCCTTGTAAGAAAACATAAATATCTTCAGGATCATCCGATTGACAGCCTAATATCTTGGCGAGGGTCCTGGCGTTTTGTAATGGATTCTTCTGTGTGGCAAAATTATTTAATCCACATCCTGATTGTACAATTGCTTTACTTATCAAGGGTTTAGAAAGAGGACTAACAGATAGAAAACTAACTGCTGCGCCGCCAGCACTTTCTCCGAACACGGTGATATTATTAGGGTCACCGCCGAACTGCTGTATGTTACTCTTAATCCATTTTATTGCCTGTACAACATCCTTCATACCAGCATTTCCTGGAACCTCAGGAATGTTTAAGCTTAGGAAGCCAAGAACACCACATCTGTAGTTTAAAGTAACGAGTACTATATCCTTTTCTACTAAATAATCTGGACCGTAGTGGTCAGTGTTCCCTGAACCAACTTTAAAAGCACCTCCATGGACGAATACCATGACAGGAAGAGGTTCTCCATCCAGTTTAGGTGAGTATACGTTGAGGAATAAGCAGTCCTCGTCACCACCATATTTGTTGTCAACGCCGATTTGGGCTGATATATTTCCTTCTTCAATAGCGCTGTAAACGCCCTCCCATGGTTCAGGGGGCTGTGGAGCCTGAAATAGGTGGAAATACTAATAAAAAAACTTGTAGCGATTCACAAATGAGTAACTTTACAAGCTTGGGCTAATTTAATATGTAGACTAATAACAATTAATAATAAGGAATGCCGGAGACAAATTTTAATGTCCGGACAACATCTTTCAGTATTTTTTAAATCACTGGACTATCTCCGAAGAATATATTGTTTAGTGCTTTGTTTACAGTGACAGATCACATACAAAAAACTGCGTATCTAGTGTAAAATAATATTATTTACATTTAACGGATCTGTCCACAGGCCAGGTGGAGTGATGATTTGCGCAAGACGGCTGGCAGGAGCTGGGTGCGAGAAGCCGAGGATCGAACTAAATGGCGTGCAATTGGAGGGACCTATGTCCAGCAGTAGACTGCGATAGGCTGATGATGATGATGTTAGTCTAGTCTAACCTAGTCTAGTTAGGACTACCAAGCCTGAGATATGACAGTTTTTTCTGAATAAAGCAAAATAATGATAGGAATTACCATACCACTGCTAATCAAAGACCTCCCTTAAGGAGCACTAATTATTCTGGTCTTGGGCAGGTCTCAAAATCGATAATTCAGAAACAATGATCTCAAAGACACGACGTAAAATAATATCATCATGAGAAATATACTTTCATTACCTTGAATCTCAAAGGTCCTATGGGAGGTTTAGCATAAGGTATACCCTGGAAACTGAAGAAGGTCTTTCCATTAGGGCTGGTTGCAATTCGACCCTGGAGCTCTCCCTGTTTCACTGTCAGGACAGGCGTTTCAGACATTTTGCCCCCTCTGCAAACAAAAGCAAATAAATAACAAAGTTACAATTAAAGACCTGTTTTTTAGCAGAATCCGAGTGGGGTCACCATACTCATTGCGAATGCAGGCAATGCAACAACGCAGCATGGTGACTAACATCATGGAAGCCTTATGATGCTTCTCCAAATCTTTTTCTTAGCCTTTATTATTGCCAAGACTATTTGGGGTTGGCTACTGGTTTTAGCGGTTTTATCTGAATATCAGTTTTTCCCCGGAGCGACTGGCGTCGGACCTCCGTAACCCTTAGGCCAACTAATTTCGAAGGTTGAACAACTCGTCAGTATATTTCAGGACGCTGACTTCTCAATGACGATTGGTATAGATTTTCCTGGAAACCGACATCGCCGAACTTTATTATTATTTTAGAAAGACAGAGCAAAGAGCGAATTACTAAAAGAATCGGCGATTGGGTGTTCAGTCATCAACTGCCAGCTGAACCCAATAAGACTTATACTGACCAGATCAGTAGTACTGCAATACTGCAGCAGAAGGGTGAGCCATAATGCCCGGTAGCATCTCCACCATAAATCAGTCTATCAGTTGGTAAAAAATTCATTAATATCGTGATATTCTTTTGGTGTTCATTTCGTTCAGGGACACAGACGACTAAAGAGCAAACCACGAAAGATAGCGATGGCAGTATTGACATAAGCTCTATACCAACTCGTTTGAACAATGTGGTATATATAAGAGATCATTTTTGGTTTTTTCGAAAGACGGTCCCCATTCTGTCTCATCCACATTTTTCACCATTAATTTCATCACGATGAAGAGTTGAAGACTCAAAGATTTGAAGATTTTAAATACTTCACATTGGCTGAAATAGCTAATTTATCTCCTAGTTGCCATCTCATCAAAATAAGTAGAAGAACATGGTTTATAAAACCAAAACCTCATTTCTAAGCAGTACCCTATGTACAGTACACAGACAGACAGGATAACAACGAGGAGACTAGTAATGATATATGATCTTCATCTTTACAAATAAATATTTAAAAGATATTTTTACAAGTCGGACTATACAGCTAGAAGGCGCCGGCCGGAATTATGAATACACGACAACAATTATTCCAAATACTTACCTATATTCTTATCAAATACAAGATAAAGAACAAATTCAAGGTAATTCATTATTTTTTTTACGTTAAGCCTATGTTACTGTACTAGTTATGTAAGGTTTCAAGGAAAATCAATTTATTGACACGAACGCGGTCGTTTGATCCCAAATAAGCGGAGCACGTTCTATGGTATCCAGACTGCTTATAAACTTGCTTATATACATCTAAATACATACAGATTCATAGGTATATTATATACAGAGACAGAATTACAAGAGAAAAGGTACTTATCACACAATATTTGTTTTTAATGAGATCAAACCCATGATTTCTGGTTTAATAGTCTGGACCACTAATCAAAACAGCGATTGAAATATTAAACGAGAACTGAATAAAACTGCTAAATGCAAAATACATTATTGCCTCAGAATTGATAGCTAGTTCTGGTTTGGAGACAGCTTCTAGGGAAAGATTGTGTAGGAGACTCCAGAAGAGGTTAATACTGCACCGTAATGATGATATTCTCCCAGCCGATTTCGGCCGCGGCGGCCAGTCTCAACGGAGACCAGCCAACAACGCAGGAGACTAGTGTGTGCGCTAACACAGGTGCACTCTCTGTTCCCTCTCTCTCATAACCCGATGGGACGGTTAACCGACACAACCGGGAAGAGATCAGGCGCAGAACCGACAAGTTTTACGTGTTCTCCGAGGCACAGGGGGTTCAGACCCCAACTTCCAAACTCCGAGCTGTTATTAAGTATTAGTATAATCAGAAAAACACAATAACACTTTCCCGAGAACCCGAGACCTCTTGATTGGCAGTCGCATACGTCAACAGCTAGACCAATAAGGCAGGCACCGTGATAATTGTATACTAAATATATAAAACTAATTTCCGCCTGTGCCCTGCTTGCATGGCATGTTAGTTATCGCGGTAAAGAGAAGCCGATGCCTTCCTCAAGAATCAAAGTATCTTCGTACCAAAATTCATTGTAATTGGTGCAGCGGTTTAGTTGTCACAGCGTACAGATAGAATTACATTCGAATCTATAATGGTAGCGTTATGCATTAGCATTAGTTACGCGATGCGATAAATTAATGATTAATTACAACCAGAAACAAAACAAATGCTTAATTCTCCTAAAGTTGTATCTGTCAAATTACGTAATATATATACATAAATATATAAAATTAAGTTCACTATTGAACTTTGTCAGAAAGTTGAACTTGTTTAAAACTGTCCCTGAACAACATCTCCAAATGACAAAATATGTTCATTTCTGTAAATAAACCTTTGGCAGCATGACCATTTTCATAGGCTGTAACTTCATCCACACTCAAGAAATATAGAATTATATTAGGTTTTTACCTAAAAAATTGCTGTGTTTATGTGGAGTAACTCCAGGGTGGTGCAAGTGCCTCCATGCATGTGCTTTGTTTGATTTACAATTTTAATAAAAGTGAGTGATTGAAACTTATAAAATAAACTTATTGCAATGGAAGAGCACACAAAAGCTTATATAAATATTGTACTGTCCCTATTTGCGAAAATAACATTAAAACACACTGGGAAAGCTTTTTTTATTTCTACTCTAATTAAAAAGTCAACAAATAGGATAATGAAAATGGCCGTTATGGTTTAGAGATAGGTTGAACTTTCGAGAAGGACATCGTATCGTTTGACGTGATAAACGACACACACGCAGGCGAACCCGCGGGCTATAACTAGAATTATATATAATCTGTATTCTAAGTTCTGCTTGATAGAACACCATATTGCTGGTGAATCTGGTGAATGGTTTGTTCTACAAAGTGATATCAATCGACTTATCGCCGATCACTGCTGAACAAAGGTCTCCCCCGAGGAGCGCCAACTGTCCCAGTCTTGGAAGAAGTGCTAAGTACTTAGTATTTTCAAACATATTAGACAGAGCTTAAAACACGAGATTGCTTTATAGTAAGTGATAACATACCTCATAGTATAATTTATTTCAGAGTTGTCACTTTTCTAAGAATTTAGCTAAATTATGTGTGGGCCTGCCAAAATGATTACTCTGCCTGATGGAAAGTAAAAGCAGAAACCAAGAGTGGGAGTGAGACACGACAGCGCGAACGCTATAATTTTATGTTGATTTTCTGTGCGATTCTCTGGAATGCAACTTAGGGCATACCTAGGATCATAGTTTTGTTTTGAATGAACCATTTGAGAGAACATGTGTTTTCTGTAGTTTGAGTATAGGAAACGGAAAGTTGTGACGAAATGTTGTTATTACTATTTACCTCGAATTTTGAGCGTTTCCTTCAGCAACTAAGTGAAAAAGGCAATATTAAGTAATGGCATAACTGAAAATAACAGAACTAACTAATTTTAATTTTCTTTTTATAAATTAGATAACAGTTACATTACATTTACAATTTTAGGTTTATACCTTACACTCTAGGTACACATTTCAAACAATCGATAAACAAACAGACTGTACAGCAGCCGAGCAACTGAACGCCACGTGTACTTATATATGGAAAAAGACTTCAGGAAATGATATTGCTGCAAACACCGCAAATACCACCATCGAATAAACTGTTACTAAAATATCCCGTTTCATTTTCATAACTGGATCATAATCTGCGTTACTCAGATAATATTTAATATTCGATCTATTTACAGTTATTTTATTGTCATTTCCCGTCTACAATTTCTTCTTTTGATGATATGGCAACCAGCCGGATCAGCTATTTCTGCCAATGTCAAGTAATAAAAGTCTTCAATTCTAAGTCTTCGAGTCTTCAAGTCTTCGTCGTGATGGAATTAATGATAAAAAATACAAAAAAGTGGATGACATGAAATGGGGACCGTCTTTCGCAAAAACAAAAAACGATCTCCGTCTACAATTTCGAGATTTACGTTTACACAATTTTGTCACATCTGTTCTTTACATTTTTCTGATTGTTTTTACAGCAAGACATGGCAACTTTCACATCTTGTAAATCTATCACTTGTGGGAGTTCTCTCTCTCGAATATGTAGTATGAGTGATGTGAGGAGAGATCGTTTTTTGTTTTTGCGAAAGACGGTCCCCATTTCATGTCATCCACTTTTTTTATATTTTTTATCATTAATTCCATCACGACGAAGACTTGAAGACTTGGAAAACTTAGAATTGAAGACATTAAATACTTGACATTGGCAGAAATAGCTGATCCGGCTGGTTGCCATATCATCAAAAGGAGAAGAGTGATGTGAGTATGCGTAACCTAAAAACTTCATTATATATTCATAAAACTATTCTGATTCCCAATGTTTTTAGTTTTCACGTTAAAATTTTTTAAATATTGTAATTTCTGTTGATCAACAACTGACTATGAATATTGATTTTAAAATAATATACTAATCCTATTTTTCTGAGTAACCTACACAAACTTGTTTTAAACTTACATTGTTTAATATTAGTTTTGATTTTCAGACTAAAAAAGATGCCGAAAATTATTTAAATTACAAAATAATGGCATTGGAACATGGACACAAGATGTCACTATTAATAAAAAAAGGTGTTGTACCACATATATTCCAATGTACATGTAGAACGTGTAATAAGTAGACTACGAGCCTTCCATATGTTATTGCCTTACACATTTATTGACCATAACTAGATCCTTGAAATAGACGAAGTCATAACAATAGCTTATCGTTTAATTAATTTACAGAATTTTTTGGGACACCAGGTAGGAACGATGTTGACGATTTGAAACTATATGAAAATAAACGTGGCTACTCACGAGTAAAATGTATCTATAATGTGAGTATTCGCCACGTGCTTGTCCATGAATTTATGAGTATATACTATGCAATGGCGGGGTGGAGTGAAAGAGAAAGGCATTATACACTACTCGCTTGTGTATGCGACTGTCGCGCCTGCGCACGTCTCATTTAACGGTTTTATTCCACGCACTTTTGTCCACGGATTTTTTCTTACGGTTTTACTATCACATTTTTTTCAGTTCGGTCGCGCAGCAAAATCCCTATCCCCTCCAAGCCTGCCGTAAGGAACTTCGTTCCAAAAAAGTTATTTTATTTAGCATAAAAATGTGTTTGATTTAAATAAAAAAAGGACAAATTGCATTGGATCAACATAGTGTAGTTAACATGAACACATCAATTTTGGTCAAATTATCTGACTGTGCCTTCACGAAGAGACTTACAGTCATTGTTTTAAGTTAACAGTTAACAATCCTCAATGAACACTACAGCCGAAACAATGCGAATGGTTGTTTCGGCTGTGTTTATGATAAATAAATAGTGTTCATGCAATACTCATACAAACAACCTGTAGACGTGCCGTTTACATTTTGAGTGGACAGTGACGTCACATTTCATTACGCTAATAGCGTTGCAGTTTTGTATGTTTGCGAGGGAATTTGAAAAATACTACTTCTAAATAATTAAATTTATTAATAAAACCATGATTATATTATTTGTAAATAATAATGTGGGTGTATTTCTATTCTTTAGCAATATAGGTTTCATATGTTATTTGGCCATTTCTAAATCACATGCATATTGCCTCTTATATAGTCCCGATATGTATAAATAATTATTTTTAGATATATATCTAATCAAATATGAAACCATTTCAACACTTAAACTCAAGCCTTTTATTCAAAAGGGGGAGGAAAAAGGGTAAAAGTGCTCAAATTTTGCCCACTATAATTTTAGTTGCACCCGTGTAACATGTTTCAGTTAAACAAACAAACAAACAACAACCCATAATGTTCCACTGCTGGGCTTGGGTCTTCTCTTAGGAGAGGGTTAAGGCCATACGTCCCCACGCTGGCCAAGTGCGGGTTGGGGACTGGCAAGAATACGTTGTGGCTACGTAAATCTTGCCGTTGGATGTTTTTAAGCCGCCTGAAGGCCTCCAACTAAGCTTCACGACTGTTATCGTATGATAAGAACCGGGACCGACTGCTTAACGTGACCTCCGAATCACGGAGACGCTCATGGTAACATGCCACCAGCGGTCACCCATCCAGGTACTGACCGCGCCATCGTTGCTTATCCTCGATGATTGTTTCTAATCACCGAGTGCAACTGGGCTATGAGCGCCTCGATGTTTCAGTTAATACCTTTAAACGAGTCCTTCCTGCATATATATAATCTAAATTTCGGAAACGGCTTCAACGATTTTCATGAAATTTAATATGCAGGGGAGTTTCAGGGCCGATAAATCAAACCAAAATATACTTTTCATAATGGCTACCTACTGTCATTAACCGAACTTACATATCCATACTAATACTATGAATTCAAAAGTAACTCTGTCTGTTTGTTATTCTTTCATTGCTGAACCGCTGCACCGATTTCAATGAAATTTTAAATGGAGAAACTTTGATTCTTGAGAAAGGACAAAGGTTGCTCTTATCGCCCAAAACCGCCAAACACGCTTGCGGAGTCGCGGGCAAAAGCTTGTTGAAATAATATTTTATGAAAATAATTAAAGATAATTTGATTGATTACACGGTTGGCCTAGAGGTTTCAGTGGTCGCCACACCGCTTCCTACTGCGCCAAGTGTTATGGGTTCAAATCCTACATGGGACAACACTTTGTGTGATCCATAAATTGTTGTTCTAAGTCTGGGTGTACTTTGTGTCCGTTTCATGTAGGTTGTAAAGATCCCCGTGACACAAGAATGTATATTCCTAATGCGGGAGTTGTCTTTTTATAAAGAAAGAAAAGAAAGAAAGATTCTTGAGGAAGTACATAGGAAGAATACATTATACTCTTTACCAAGATAACCGACACGGTGTGCGATCGAAAGCTAGTTTCNAAGACTTAGAATTGAAGACATGAAATACTTGACATTGACAGAAATAGCTGATCCGGCTGGTTGCCATATCATCAAAAGAAGAAGAGTGATGTGAGTATGCGTAACCTAAGAACTTCATTATATATTCATAAAACTATTCTGATTCCCAATGTTTTTAGTTTTCACGTTAAAATTTTTTAAATATTGTAATTTCTGTTGATCTACAACTGACTATGAATATTGATTTTAAAAGAATATACTAATCCTATTTTTCTGAGTGACCTACAAAAATTTGTTTTAAACTTACATTGTTTAATATTAGTTTTGATTTTCAGACTAAAAAAGATACCGAAAATTATATAAATTACAAAATAATGTTGTACCACATATATTCCAATGTACATGTAGAACGTGTAATAAGTAGATTACGAGCCTTCCATATGTTATTGCCTCACACATTTATTGACCATAACTAGATCCTTGAAATAGACGAAGTCATAACAATAGCTTATCGTTTAATTAATTTACAGAATGTTTTAATAAAAAAGTTATTTTATTTAGCATAAAAATGTGTTTTATTTAAATAAAAAAGGACAAATTGCATTGGACCAAAATAGTGTAGTTAACATGAACACATCAATTTTGGTCAAATTATCTGACTGTGCCTTCACAAAGCGACTTACAGTCATTGTTTCGAGTTGACAGTTAACAATCCTATTTGATCACTAGAGCCGAAACAATGCGAATGGTTATTCGCATTGTTTCGGCTGTGTTTATGATAAATAATTAGTGTTCATGCAATACTCATACAAACAACCTGTTGACGTGCCGTTTACATTTTGAGTGGACAGTGACGTCACATTTCATTACGCTAATAGCGTTGCCGTTTTGTAAGTTTGCGAGGGAATTTGAAAAATAGTACTTCTAAATAATTAAATTTATTAATAAAAACATGATTATATTATTTGTAAATAATAATGTGGGTGTATTTCTATTCTTTAGCAATATAGGTTTTATATGTTATTTGGCCATTTCTAAATCACATGCATATTGCCTCTTATATAGTTCCGATATGTATAAATAATTATTTTTAGATATATATCTAATCAAATATGAAACCATTTCAACACTTAAACTCAAGCCTTTTATTCAAAAGGGGGAGGAAAAAGGGTAAAAGTGCTCAAATTTTGCCCACTATAATTTTAGTTGCACCCGTGTAACATGTTTCAGTTAAACAAACAAACAAACAACAACCCATAATGTTCCACTGCTGGGCTTGGGTCTTCTCTTAGGAGAGGGTTAAGGCCATACGTCCCCACGCTGGCCAAGTGCGGGTTGGGGACTGGCAAGAATACGTTGTGGCTACGTAAATCTTGCCGTTGGATGTTTTTAAGCCGCCTGAAGGCCTCCAACTAAGCTTCACGACTGTTATCGTATGATAACAACCGGGACCGACTGCTTAACGTGACCTCCGAATCACGGAGACGCTCATG
>PKRV01001043.1:70703-175534 GCA_003709505.1 Hyphantria cunea
TCATTAATTCCATCACGACGAAGACTTGAAGACTTGGAAAACTTAGAATTGAAGACATTAAATACTTGACATTGGCAGAAATAGCTGATCCGGCTGGTTGCCATATCATCAAAAGGAGAAGAGTGATGTGAGTATGCGTAACCTAAAAACTTCATTATATATTCATAAAACTATTCTGATTCCCAATGTTTTTAGTTTTCACGTTAAAATTTTTTAAATATTGTAATTTCTGTTGATCAACAACTGACTATGAATATTGATTTTAAAATAATATACTAATCCTATTTTTCTGAGTAACCTACACAAACTTGTTTTAAACTTACATTGTTTAATATTAGTTTTGATTTTCAGACTAAAAAAGATGCCGAAAATTATTTAAATTACAAAATAATGGCATTGGAACATGGACACAAGATGTCACTATTAATAAAAAAAGGTGTTGTACCACATATATTCCAATGTACATGTAGAACGTGTAATAAGTAGACTACGAGCCTTCCATATGTTATTGCCTTACACATTTATTGACCATAACTAGATCCTTGAAATAGACGAAGTCATAACAATAGCTTATCGTTTAATTAATTTACAGAATTTTTTGGGACACCAGGTAGGAACGATGTTGACGATTTGAAACTATATGAAAATAAACGTGGCTACTCACGAGTAAAATGTATCTATAATGTGAGTATTCGCCACGTGCTTGTCCATGAATTTATGAGTATATACTATGCAATGGCGGGGTGGAGTGAAAGAGAAAGGCATTATACACTACTCGCTTGTGTATGCGACTGTCGCGCCTGCGCACGTCTCATTTAACGGTTTTATTCCACGCACTTTTGTCCACGGATTTTTTCTTACGGTTTTACTATCACATTTTTTTCAGTTCGGTCGCGCAGCAAAATCCCTATCCCCTCCAAGCCTGCCGTAAGGAACTTCGTTCCAAAAAAGTTATTTTATTTAGCATAAAAATGTGTTTGATTTAAATAAAAAAAGGACAAATTGCATTGGATCAACATAGTGTAGTTAACATGAACACATCAATTTTGGTCAAATTATCTGACTGTGCCTTCACGAAGAGACTTACAGTCATTGTTTTAAGTTAACAGTTAACAATCCTCAATGAACACTACAGCCGAAACAATGCGAATGGTTGTTTCGGCTGTGTTTATGATAAATAAATAGTGTTCATGCAATACTCATACAAACAACCTGTAGACGTGCCGTTTACATTTTGAGTGGACAGTGACGTCACATTTCATTACGCTAATAGCGTTGCAGTTTTGTATGTTTGCGAGGGAATTTGAAAAATACTACTTCTAAATAATTAAATTTATTAATAAAACCATGATTATATTATTTGTAAATAATAATGTGGGTGTATTTCTATTCTTTAGCAATATAGGTTTCATATGTTATTTGGCCATTTCTAAATCACATGCATATTGCCTCTTATATAGTCCCGATATGCATAAATAATTATTTTTAGATAAATATCTAATCAAATATGAAACCATTTCAACACTTAAACTCAAGCCTTTTATTCAAAAGGGGGAGGAAAAAGGGTAAAAGTGCTCAAATTTTGCCCACCATAATTTTAGTTGCATTCGTGTAACATGTTTCAGTTAATACATTTAAACGAGCAACTCCTGCGTATATAATCTAAATTTCGGAAACGGCTTCAACGATTTTCATGAAATTTAATATGCAGGGGGGTTTCAGGGGCGATAAATTGAACCAAAATGTACTTTTCATCATAGCTACCTACTGTCATTAACCGAACTTACATATCCATACTAATACTATGTATTCAAAAGTAACTCTGTCTGTTTGTTATTCTTTCATTGCTGAACCGCTGCACCGATTTCAATGAAATTTTAAATGGAGAACTTTAATTCTTGAGAAAGGACAGAGGTTGCTCTTATAGCGCAAAACCGCCAAACACGCTTCCGGAGTCCACGACTCCACTCGACGCAAAAGCTTGTTGAAATAATATTTTATGAAAATAATTAGAGATACTTTGATTGATTACACGGTTGGCCTAAAGGTTTCAGTGGTCGCCACACCGCTTCCTACTGCGCCAAGTGTTATGGGTTCAAATCCTACTTGGGACAACACTGTGTGATCCATAAATTGTTGTTCTAAGTCTGGGTGTACTTTGTGTCCGTTTCATGTGTTTGTAAAGATCCCCGTGACACAAGAATGTATATTCCTAATGCGGGAGTTGTCTTTTTATAAAGAAAGAAAAGAAAGAAAGATTCTTGAGGAAGTACATAGGAAGAATACATTATACTCTTTTACCAAGATAACCGACACGGTGTGCGATCGAAATCTAGTTTCAGAAAATGCAATATTATATTTCTAGATAATTACTTATCCAGGTAGCATAGGTACTTAATACCTTGCCATGTGGGTTAAAAATTACTGCCATGTACATTTAGTATGAGTTAATGAAAAGAATGAGTGACGAATCAAAAATATGGAATTTAAACATCTTTATTCATCCCGTGGGTATTGCAAGAGCTTACTAAGGGGGCCAACTAACCAAGACAATATCACAACAAAGAAGGAAATCTTGAGACAAGCCGTCCACCTACTGGTCAGCCTTGTTCAGTAGACCAGAACCTCTTCTCTAAGGAAAGTCCTGTGTACAGCAGTGGACTGCTAAAGGCTGCTGATGATGATGAAATACAAGAAAATAATCGCTACACTTACCGAATTCAGTCGCTTACTATGAAGACAGATTATGAACTGAACATATTTCCCAAATATCGTAGATAAGGTTTCATAGATAATGTAGGTATTAACTATCAATTGATATAAACGTACAATCACGTCAGTTGAAATTATCTTTGAAGTGATAGCAATTATGGGTGATATATGTAATTATGCACTAACTTAATATTTGTGACTACGTCCGCTAGGAAAATGAATTTGAACTTATAACAGCTTTTAAAATGTTCGAGGTAGCAGAGCTCCGTGAATTTCAGTAGAAACGGGCTCGAACAAGGCGGTGCTATCCTCTCAGAGGAAACCTACCTAAAATGACAGTATTTGTGCTGAAGTGTCGTGAGTGCGAGACCGGAGGTAGAGTCACCATGCTGCATTGTTGCATTGTCTACATAAATAATGAGTACGGAGACCATAACTCTCGGATTCTGCTCATGCTTTCAATCAGGCACACTACAGTAACTTGGGCAAGCACATATATGAAATAATTATCTTCCACTTCATGCATCTACTTCCTGGTTGCCTGGAAGAGATTCTTTTTGACAATAAGGCCGCCCATTGTACGTTATACACCAGACACAAATAGCTTTCTAACTATCTACTTTCATTTTCCTAATGTTGAATGAATCAATGATTGAATGTTGGATATTTCGCGGAGCGATTGACATCAGGCGTCTACAACCCTGACGGCGAACAAAATTTCAAGGTTTAATACCTATAGATATTAAAGATAACCGGGTCCAACAGTTTTACGTGCCTACTTAAACATTCCCACCTGTTATTAACAATTGCTTGTAGGAAAAATCCAACAACACTCTTTGACCTTTCCCCGGAATCGGCACACGTCGATCCCGGTTGCCATGAACATCTATGGCAATCGTTNCTAGTTTCAGAAAATGCAATATTATATTTCTAGATAATTACTTATCCAGGTAGCATAGGTACTTAATACCTTGCCATGTGGGTTAAAAATTACTGCCATGTACATTTAGTATGAGTTAATGAAAAGAATGAGTGACGAATCAAAAATATGGAATTTAAACATCTTTATTCATCCCGTGGGTATTGCAAGAGCTTACTAAGGGGGCCAACTAACCAAGACAATATCACAACAAAGAAGGAAATCTTGAGACAAGCCGTCCACCTACTGGTCAGCCTTGTTCAGTAGACCAGAACCTCTTCTCTAAGGAAAGTCCTGTGTACAGCAGTGGACTGCTAAAGGCTGCTGATGATGATGAAATACAAGAAAATAATCGCTACACTTACCGAATTCAGTCGCCTACTATGAAGACAGATTATGAACTGAACATATTTCCCAAATATCGTAGATAAGGTTTCATAGATAATGTAGGTATTAACTATCAATTGATATAAACGTACAATCACGTCAGTTGAAATTATCTTTGAAGTGATAGCAATTATGGGTGATATATGTAATTATGCACTAACTTAATATTTGTGACTATGTCCGCTAGGAAAATGAATTTGAACTTATAACAGCTTTTAAAATGTTCGAGGTAGCAGAGCTCCGTGAATTTCAGTAGAAACGGGCTCGAACAAGGCGGTGCTATCCTCTCAGAGGAAACCTAACAAAAATGACAGTATTTGTGCTGAAGTGTCGTGAGTGCGAGACCGGAGGTAGAGTCACCATGCTGCATTGTTGCATTGTCTACATAAATAATGAGTACGGTGACCATAACTCTCGGAGTCTGCTCATGCTTTCAATCAGGCACACTACAGTAACTTGGGCAAGCACATATATGAAATAATTATCTTCCACTTCATGCATCTACTTCCTGGTTGCCTGGAAGAGATTCTTTTTGACAATAAGGCCGCCCATTGTACGTTATACACCAGACACAAATAGCTTTCTAACTATCTACTTTCATTTTCCTAATGTTGAATGAATCAATGATTGAATGTTGGATATTTCGCGGAGCGATTGACATCAGGCGTCTACAACCCTGACGGCGAACAAAATTTCAAGGTTTAATACCTATAGATATTAAAGATAACCGGGTCCAACAGTTTTACGTGCCTACTTAAACATTCCCACCTGTTATTAACAATTGCTTGTAGGAAAAATCCAACAACACTCTTTGACCTTTCCCCGGAATCGGCACACGTCGATCCCGGTTGCCATGAACATCTATGGCAATCGTTATTGGGAAGTCAATGCCCTCAAATGACTGATGGTTGTTGGAACCGACATGATTAGAGACCACGTTTTGGCGTACGTAGTGAATAGTGCCCTGATTTACGATCGATGACTTGGGGAAAAAGGCGGCTGCGTATTTTTGCGGACTGCTAAACTTGGCGCCCTTACAAACGTATATGAATCTAAAATAGAAAACACTCAGTCTCAGAATAGAATATAATAGTTGCTATTAAATGTACATAAGTTTTGTGAAACTACATGAACAGCAGTTTATCGATCACACAAAGTATTGTCCATGTTAATACCGTATTGATAACACTCGCCGTTATACGAAGCAGAGAGATGATTTAGACCACATTGTCATCGGGACGGTCATACTTTCGTTACTTATGATCTTTCATTCAGGAGCGGTCGCAGCCGGAAATTTTGGTGGGTCAGTAATAATCAATTAAAGTCGAGTAAATTAGACTTTTTTGTACAATACAGAATTTAATTGCAAACATTAATAACAAATGGGATTGGGATAATATTTGAGATGTCTGGGACAATCTCTGGATGAATATTAAGAGAACTAGTTCCGTATACACCAATGGCGTGTTTGGTACTACCAACATCGAATTAATAAGTAAATAATTAATTTCTTTTATCTTTATTCTTTTTAAACAGTTATGGAAACTGAGGAGAAAAAAAAGAGATACAGGTTTAGTAATTAATTATTATGTTCCAATTCCTTTGTTGGTTAAAATGCCACACTTTTATATATCTATCCCAATCTATAACTAAAAATATGAATGTAAGTTTGTTTGTTACGCTTTCACGCGAAAACTAAACCGATCATCATGAATCTTTGTACACATATTCTTGGCGGTTTTAGAAGTAACATTTTTTTTTACGGAATAGGGGACAATCGAGCAGACGTATAGCCTGATGGTAAGCGATTGCCGCCGCCAACGGACACCCGCAACACCGATGCTTCACAAGTGCGTTCCCGGCCTTTGGGGCATGGGGAGGGAGATGGGGTAGGGGTTGGAGTATTGGCCTCCGGTATTCTCACTCACTCGATAAACCACAGGACAAGCGTTGTTTCATGGTTTTCTGTGATACTTTCATTACATATGAAACTTTATATTAAATGAACTAAGTTTGTTTGTTACCTTCCACGTAAAAACTACTAAGCCGATCATCATGAAACTTTTACACATAATCTTGGAGGAATTAGAAGTAAAACAGTTTTTTTTTTATTAAATGCAAACGAAGCCGCGGGTAAAAGCTAGTACGTAATAGAATATTATATTGGTGTCGCTTTCTGTAGTTCATTCGCATTACAACGATATCATAATCTAGATAATTTACGATAAAGTCGGTAGGTTTAAATAACGAAAGCACAAAACTAGCACTCGAAAAAAATTGCACAAATATTATTAAACGTTAGCTTCCATGTATTGTGATTATGAAGAACCAGTTTGTGAATATCTAAAATAGGTCAAACCAGAAAAAACCGCTTCGAACCGCAATTGAACCCACTACCGACATTTTATCATAATCTTTATCTAGACAAATACACAAACCAGAGTTTATATTTTGATCGAACACGGAACTGCAAGCCTCTCCGCATTTGATGGTTTATTTCTGCTGAGAGATCTTCTGAGTTTAAAAGTTTAAAACTGTCCAGAATGAATGAGAAGACAGAAGAATTTGAAATGACGGTTGTGGAAGCGAGAAACTCCGTGATCGACAGTGGTGTGATTATGGATCCTCAGGATCTAATGAGGCAAGCAGCAAATCGTTTTGAAACAATCGATCTCAATATTATAGAGTCCGAGGATATCCATGTTGGTCCCGTCATCTCCATAGCTGACAATGTACAAAACATTGAAGTGGCTAAAGGCAAGTTACATGCATATAGTTTTTTTTTGTTTTAACGTTAAGTTATGCTAGCGGAGGAGGGTCCTACTTCCGGGTAAAAGCGCTGGGCGATCCGTTCCAGAGATTAGCCCGTATAAACAGTCAAAAATGTTGACTTTGCTCTGTTTTCAATGTAAGTACCGAATATACTTCCATTTGCATTTAGTGAAAAGCTTGTAATTTGAAGTCACAGACTGAAAGACAGACACTTGACAGACAGATGAAAGTTTGCCGTAATATAGCTTATACATGGTATCCTCATTGAAATATGATCATGTCTTCTATTATCGTAAAAAGTTTAAGTGGTTACCCATCTGCCTTCGCCGGAACGCACACATCTATTCTCTTCTGTATAACGTTCTCTTAAAGCCTCTTACTCCACGTTAATTTTCTTACTCGACTCGCATCCCAAACTGCTGAAGTCGCCAGAGAACCTGAAACTGAAAATGCCCGGCCATTCTCCTTAAATTCTCGACCACTCTATTTGTTCGGTAGTAGAATGTTCTACCAGTCACAATCTGACGTCAAACACTAACTGCAATCAAGAGACTGGAAAAGGAGCATTACCTGGAAGACTTCAAAGACCCTTAATCTTTATTTATTTAATTATTTATTTATCTGGTAAAGAATTCTATCGAGGTGTAAAAACACTTGTTTATAGAATCAGTACAAAAATATCAATATTACAATATATATTATTTTTACGAAATTTTTGTCGTTAATACAATGCAATTCTTTCATTATTTTTTTTATCCATTGAGTCTCTCGACTACATTTAAGTATGTAATTAACTGTATATTTATCTTGTTCCTCATCATCAGCCTGTCATCGTAAGCCTATACCCAGTACACACACTACTGGACAAGGCCTATCCAATTGCACGCCAATTAGTTCGATCATCGACTTCTCGCATCCAGCTCCTGCCAGCCGTCTTGCACAAATCATTATTCCATTTAGCCTGTGGACGTCCTTCACTATGTTTGCCGAGACGCGGTCTCCACTCAAGAACTAGTTTACCCCATCTTGTTCCTCGTTTGTATTTATTTCACAGCCCACAGAAGTATTACTAAAATAATTAAATTGTAGAGTTTCCAATTTAATTATTTTATTATTCTCATTTATTTATCTCGCCTTGCTTAGGCTTACAGCAGACACTGCCCTACACTTTCTCTTTATCATGTACGATTACCTCCGGATGATGATGCGCCAATTGTACTTCTCTAATTTTAAGCTTACATTGGAAGGTATCTGGTGTGCAATAAAGTGATATATTATTATACATCAGAATAACTCATAGGCTGCTATTTGTGTCGTAATACACGCAGCCAGTGTAATATAGTCGTAGTAACTACTGTGCTTGAGGTATTAGGTTCAATTCCCAGGCCGGACCAAATGTTTGTATGATCTGAAAATATTTGTTTTGGTGTTTTCTATGTAGAATGTGTACCTATATAGTAACCATAAAGAAGTATAAATGTGTTTATATCAGCTTTGTAGTAAAAGTAGTTTAAGCTTTGCTTATCATCAACATCAAGAACCCATAATGTCCCACAGCTGGGCTCGGGTCTCCTCTCAAGAGAGAGTTAAGGCCATACGTCTCCACGCTAGCCGGACGCTAGCTAGGACGGGTTGGGGACTGGCATGTGGTAAAAAATTATTATTATTACTAAAAGATCCAACTGTTCGTCTGCCACTTGTACTTGAAACAAGTAAATAATTATTTAAAAAGAACCGACTGTATCAATATTTGCCATCTTTATTAAATGCATTGAAGAACTGAAAACTGTCACTCCCACGGCTAAGACGAATCTATTGACACCTCCAACAAATAAATACGATAAGCTTTTTAGGCTCCAGTAGGACATACACTTCAAAAACTTAACCCTCATTCTTTCGCAGTAAAAAAATACCTGATATTAGCCTGACCGAGAAGCTGTAAATTGATGTTCCAGGTTGTATTCTGGGTGCTGAGCAGGTTACAAGACCAAGGAGAGGCATACGCTGTAGTATCGTCGTATTCCTCTGCTGGGCCGTGGTGATCACTGTTATTCTCATATTCTTCATTTTTTACTTCGCGCTGGCCAATACACCGAATCGTATGAATATTGGTACGTAGCTATAACATATTCTTTTTGTACTGGGTTTCACCTAAGGGTTGTTTTAAGGTTCCGTACCAAAGGCGTAAAAACTGAACCCAATTAGTAAGACTCCGCTGTCTCTCAGACACCAGGCTCATGAACTGTGGTAAAAACAGTTGAAATTTTCACAGATAGTACACAGTACTAATGTGTATTATGATACTGTTGCCGCTATAACAACAAATACTAAAATAAAACTAATATTTAAGTGGGGCTCCAATGGAACAAACGTGATTTTTTGCCGTTTTTGCTCGATATTAATAACGGCACAGGTAGACGTTAAAAATGTACGGAACCCTTAGTACGCCAGTCCGGGTCGCACTTGTCCAATTTTCACTCTTAGACACCGTAATGTAATACTTTTGTTAGTCCATGTATGTTCATTCTACCGTAGCATCTAAATTACAGAACCGATTTGAATGTATCAAGTGTCAACAGATTTGTGATAAATGCCCAAGTGGCATGGGCTATATACATTTTGTCAAAAGTTTTTGTAAAGTCGGATTATATTTTTTTTAACGCATCCAACTATATTTTAAATTTACTGATTTTTTTACAGAACTTGATGAGCCGTGGTACCTGATACGCGATCATTGGTTTGCAAATCCCGCGAAAGGAATCGAATTACTAAATCTTCCGGTTTCTCTAGTAATTATCGGACATTCGGCGCTCGAATCATGTACAGAAAAGTTCGATTGCATAGAAAAAGTGCAATATATTCAGACCACACATCAGCTGGACCGCCGATGGGAGGATATAGGCCCTAATTTTCTCGCCGGCGGGGACGGATACGTTTTTGAAGGTAGAGGAGCTAACGTATTGGGCTCAATGGTTACTTATTTCAATCTTAAAAGCATCAGTATCATGTTCCTGGGGAACTACGTATACGATAAACCAATTTTAGCGACTTTTGATAACCTTAATGTTTTTTTGAAGCAATTGGTTAATAAACAAGTGCTGACGGCAGATTATAAGTTGTACGGCCAATGCCAGCTGATTGGTTCCATTGTGCCGCCAGGGCCAAATCTCATGGATAAATTGTACCTTCTTGATCATTGGGATCCGTCGAACAAAACTAAATGCCATCCCAAATAAAATCTTTGTCTAATTTAGCAGTCTACTTAGAAAAGATGTATAGGGTTTATTTCTGGTTTTTCTTCTTTTTGACGCCTAGGTGGCGCAGCAGCAGCGTATGCAACTGTTGTTCTTGAGGTCTCTAGTTAGATTACCGGATCAAATGTTTGTATGATCTGCAAATATTTGAGTGTTTTCTATCTATAACAGGTACTTAATTACAAAAAAAGCTATATATGTGTTTATATCAGTTGTCTAGTACTCATAATACAAAAGTTCTGTTTAGCTCGGGACTAGATGGGAGTGTGTTAAACGTCCGCTATATAATTAAATGGTTACCTTGAAGTATAATTGTATCAATAAAGTTTATTCTATTCTATTCTATTCTACTTTGTTTTATTTTCCATTTCGTGTCATCTACTTTACTTAATATTGTCAATCCATACTATATGAGCGATGATTTGCGCAAGACGGCTGGCAAGAGCTGGATGCGAAAAGCCATAGATCGCACTAAGTAGCGTGAAATTGAAGAGGCCTATGTCCAGCAGTGGACTGCGATAGGCTGATGATGATGATGATACTATATTAAAAATTGGAAAATAACTCTGACATACGCTCGGGCGGAGAAGCGTACAAAAGCTAGTGTGTTATAAATTTCCTCTCGGTTTCCTGATACCTATTTTTTATGGCAAAACGAACAGATATATCACCTGATGGTAAGCGATTACTGCCGCCCATGGACACTCGCAACACCAAAGGCGTCACAAGTGCGTTACCGGCTTTTAGGGGATGGGGGAAAGGGTTGGAGTATGGAGCTCCGATATCCTCACTCACCCGGTGAAATACAGCGCAAGCGCTGTTTCCGACTGGTTTTCTGTAAGGCCGTGGTATCACTTCGGTCGAGTTCCATTCATGCCGAAGCGTGACTCTCCCATGGCTATTGAATAATGTCGTCGACAGGGACGGAAATATTGTAGAGTGTTAGGGATTCGAAATATATATGAAAATAAGCCTTATGAGAATTTATTACACAGTCTTGAAACTACAGGGTAACATAAAACAATCGTCCTTGACGATCGTCGCTGTTTCATCACTCAAGTATATCTCTGAGAACTTCGTTGCACAATAGCTCAAAGTAAGCTGCGGTCCGCGAAATGCTTTTTTACCCGACCGCTAAAGAAGGAGGGTTAAGTTTTATAGTGTATGTTTGTGTGTATATCTTTGGCACGCCCTAGAGTCTAAACGGCTTGCCGTATTTTTGTGTGAGTGGTGTCAATAGATTCGTATTAGTCGTGAGAGTGACACTGGGTATATCAAAATAAAAAAATATAGATGCAGGCGGGCATTTCTTTTTAATTTCATTACTTGTTATATTAGACGACACTATATTACTAGTCTAGTAGACTAGCTGAGCCCCGCGATGTTACCCGTTGTACAACAACAAACGCGGTCAACGACGCGACGCTAACAAAAAAGAAAAATTCTATGTAAAAATGTATCCGGTCAGTCACTTGCTTCTAAGCTACCTCCCCATCAATTTTCAGCCAAAACCAAAACTGACACGACTTTCTTTTATGTAAATAGATTTGAATGTAAACTTATTTGGTAGGTTTTCACGCAAAAATTACTTAACAGATCATCATGAAAATTTGTACATATATTAACATAGGATATCATCATCATCATCATCAGCCTATCGCAGTACACTGCTAGACATAGGCCTCTCCAATTGCACGCCACTTAGTTCGATCCATGGCTTCTCGCATCCAGCTTCTGCCAGCCGTCTTGCGCAAATCATCACTCCACCTCACCTATGGGCGTCCTACTACTACGTTTGCCGAAACGGTAACATAGGATACTTTATATTAAATGCGAGCGAAGCCGCGGGCGATAGCTAGTATATAATAATCCTATAATAAAGTTTTCACGACTTTCATTGCGCGATGTATGATTAATAGTCACTCAGTAGTTCGGCGTGTCATCGTTAGATGTCGCATTGTGTGTGGGAGTCACAATAAATTAAAATTCGGGTGCATTTATGAAGCAAAGGATCAAATCAATCGCTCAAAGTATGTAATTTAAACAGAACCAAGTAGGTACCTATTGTTCTGATTCATATTTTGTTATCGCCATGCTGAGTCAAACGTTTGTGTACGTACTATCGTACAAAGAAACCAAAACGAACAGTAGACATAATGATTAAGTCTAAAACTAGAACAACTATTGACCGATAACGTTTTTTAATTCAAGTATCTTCGTAGCCTTTATTATTCTCAAGATTTGGCGTCGGCTACTAGTTCAACTGGTTTTATCTGAATATCTGTTTTTCTGAGGAGTGACTGGCATCGGACCTCCGCAACCCTGACGATGAAATGAATTCCAAGTTTGATCTAATCGACAGTATCATCGCCTCATTAATTAGTATCAGCGCCTCATGCCGACCTGAGTGTGGCCGCGGATTATCGGGACGGGTTTTCCCCTCTATCCGCTTTAGAGGCCAGCCTCGAGGAGACGAACCCAATGTCACTCGGACCATTATTACGAATATATTGACACCTTTATTCAATTAAATTCACCACTATAGGCGCTATGATAGTACATACAAAAATACATAGGCTGCCAAACCTACCTAATAGTTTGGTTTTGATTCTTCATTTTCTGTTACTTATGCTATGCATAGGTCGTAGAAAACCAGTGTTTAGCAAAATTTTCATGGCTAGGCACTGAGCACCTATCGAACAAAAAAGTAAAAAAAAAACACGATTATTGTATGGAAGCCCACCTTAAATACTTATTTTATCCTATTTGTAATATTTGATGTCATAGCGGCAACAAAATACGTCATCTGTGAAAATTTCAACTGTGTAACTATCACAGTTCATGAGATACAGCTTCGTGACTGATGGATGGAGAGCGGAGTCTTACTTAGGGTTTTACCCTTTAGCTAAGACCCCCTAAAAGTTACCAAGTTTGTTTCAGGTTTTTCTTCTGCAGTGATGTTACGGGTACTACGGGACTACGTAAATATCTTTCAATCTATTTTCGGGGATTGTCATACTAGAATGTACGGTGTGATAATCGATTTACCTAAAATTAGATATGTCATACTAAAAATAGAACGTCTATTTATTTAAATACAACATATAAATATAAGATTTTGGAAATAGCTTCACTAAAATAAGAGAAAAGATAAATAGAAAAAAAATTGTTTAGTGACCCAACAACAGCCTTGACACCAATGAGAACGAGTCCCAAAAAAGGTATTATACAAAAATAAAAGTGTTGCACGTTTAAATAATAAAGTTACTGATAAATAAATGGATTATGATAAGAGTAGTTTCTGTATAATTTAATATTAACGGTACTTGCAAAATAACGATTCTAAAATATTATTTGTGATATATATCTATTTGATTCTTCACTTATCGTTAATCATTGTTGCCATAATTCAATATATATACGCATGCTAGATGGCGCTAAAGTCCCGAACATAGACAACACCTAAATAAAATTTGGATTTGCTAGTGAGCGAGACAGTAAATGACTTATCTCTACCATTTAATCGTCGACTGTAAGCTCTGATAAAAAGCCTATATTGCTTCCAACTTGTAAACAGTTTAGTAATCCGTGAAAATATTGCTTAATTTTGACAATCAATAGATTTTTTTAGATTTTATTGTTATTTATAATGTTGCGCGCACGTGAAGAAGATTATGCAGTGGCAGGGCCTTCGACGAGCTCTGAAGTGGTGCCTGTCGACCGGCTGACCGTAGATCGTCATCGTCTCCAGCTCATCAGGCAGGCAGCAGCTTGCTACGAACAAACCATTGAGAGCGTCAATGTTATTGACTCTCAGGATGTTCACGTCGGTCCTAGGTTCATCTCGGTATCGCAGAATATAGAAAACATAGAAGTGGCGAAAGGTCAGTTAGATGTAAGATATTTATTTCTTTTAACTCTTCTACGACGAACATAAGTTATTTATTGGAAACTAGCTGTTACCCGCGGCTCCGCTCGTTTGTATATCGGTAGTCGCAATAAAAAGTAGCTTATGTTCTTACACAGGAATCATTTTGTCTCCACGTAAAATTTCATTGAAATCTGTGCAGTAGTTTAGTCGTAAAACCGTGATACACAGAGTTACTTTCATTTATAATATTAGTAGGTATTAGTAGGCAAATGTCTCATCAACAAGACTTCAATAGTCACGCAGACCAGATCGATTGGTATTCTTTGTGTCAAGTTTGCTTTCTCATCACAGTGCTTCTGTCGGCCTTATTGCTTTCGGCAATAAGGCCGCCCTTTGTACAATATATTTTTGTCATTTTCTGTGCTCTCTTTTAAAACTGTAATACAGTGTACAAAAAAATATGTGTTGTTCGGGTAACAGTACGTTACCTTAATTATATTTTACAAGATATGATGATGGAATAAGGAAATAAATAGAAAAAGAGTTTAGTAATTACCAGAACCATCCATATTTCGTAGCTGAGGGTGTATTTCGTAACTTTTTTAAAATGCGTTTTCATCTTTATAGATAATTATTTATCATATATTGTAATTTATTTCTTTTCCTTCATCCATTATCACATAACAACCTTTAACAATCTACAGGTGGACACAAGTCTAAACTTTAAACGGAGGTTTTGGCCTACTATACCCATATGGGTTTCTTTCGAGTTCTGCTTCTCTTTGTAGTGATGTTGACCTGATTAAATTGCAACTAAATATCCTAACATTATCCGTATCTAATAGATTAAATTCAGAAATAAGGTCAACCTTTGTGCAAAGACACACGTCTGCTGTCAAAGTGGTAAACAATTTACGAGTTTATGCATTTATTATTTTGTCTCTTTCACACAACATATCTTCTTCTTTTGATGAATGGCAATCAGCCGGATCAGCTATTTCTGCCAATGTATTTCAAGTCTCAAATTCTAAGTCTTCGAGTCTTCAAGTCTTCGTCGTGATGGAATTAATGATAAAAAAATATAAAAAGTGTGGATGACATGAAATGGGGACCGTCTTTCGCAAAAACAAAAAACGATCTCCCACACAACATATACACATATAGGTCTATCTGTTAATGTCAGATTCGAAGTGACATTTCGTTATCTGTCGTGTTGCCATAGTGTTATCTTTTTATTATCATCTATCAAGTAACTCTACGGATGGCATAGTGGTTTAAGCGGTAACCTCGCCGTATTCTATGACGCTGAGTGTTGTGGGTTCGAACCCCACATGTAATAGCACATATAATGTGTTTGAAGTTCCTGGCGACACAGGATATATTCATATAAGCCTTCTGGAGTATTAAAGAGTTTATTCGAAATACTCTTAGAACACTCTCAGAATAGTCCCTAATTTTCTCCAAGATCGTTGATTTAATCACTGTTAGTCAATTTGTGGTATCGATACCATCGACAGCACTATCGATATTGTAACTAGTTTTCGAGGTCAACTATCGATAGCAAAACTATCTTGGGCAACTCTACTTTGAAGTCACTCTTGGTCTCATCCCATTTTCCTTTTCGATATCACTCAGATATTTGTCGAACTGTAGTTCAAACTGAACTGCGGTGCGCATATTCGATCTTATGTATATTGAAGCAAGGTTCATTATTGTGTCTCAATAAACCAACTAGAACTTCTACGAAGCTTGGCCGTTGTAGAATCTTTTTCTAGAATGTTCTTTCTTCGGAACAGTATGCAAAGCTAGTATACAGTCTACACTTGTTTTTATGACGAAGAGATTCTTTCATCATGTTATTTCAGGTCGTATTCTGGGTCTGGAGTTGGTTTCCCAACAAAAGAACAAACCTCTTCGCTGTAGCGTCGCTGTCTTCGTCTGCTGGGCCATTGTAGTGGCTATTGTCCTGATAATCTTCATATGCTACATGGTATTAAACAAGAAATCTACTCGACTAGACCTAGGTGAGTGCTATATTCACAACTCGTTACCGTAATCCATGGGGTGAGTTTTCTAGAATATGGAGTGTCACCCTTCTATTCTTCTCGTGGTTGGTGCAAGAGCCGACTAAGGGAGCAAATTACGAAGGCCAATATAAATGCCAAGACAAGAACATATTGACACAAACTTTATGGCAACCAGTCTGGCCAGGGTGGTTAGCGAAACCTCCTTTGTACGGAGAACCGCAAGTCCAGCAGGGAACTGTTAAAATAAAAACTGTTGATGTGATGATGGGTTTATATAGATAGCGGTGATCACTTATCGTCAGATGACTTGTCTGCCCATTCTTCGTTTAGAGTATACATGGGTTAATAATACCCTGAGTAGCTACGGAATGAATGGCGCTGGATTTTCAAGCCATTGCAAGGAAAAATGATATAAAAAAATAAAGAAACCCAACAATCTTATTATGGGTTTAGGTTTGCATTCTAATAAATAAAAAAACTACAATACTTAAAGTGGTGATAAGGGAACGTTGCAAACAGACTAGGATTGAAAAGAGCATGCTTTGGGGCCTAGGCCACTTAGAGTAAATGATAGAAGACTTTACATAGCGTATCTGTGTGTAAGTATCGGAAACGGTCGTCTACGGTAAACATTTACCGACCAAATCGATGATATTCTGAAGAAATGCCGCGCGAAAAGCACCAGGAACCGACGCGCATGCAAGTAGCCATTTATAAGCATGCATGCAATAGAGGAGAGACTAATTGTGTCTGCCCACCCCTTTAGGAAATAAATGTTACACTCTACTTGTGTGGACACTAAAAGGGCAAACCTAGGAATGAAGAGATCGCAGGCAATATATCAATGTCATTTTAAGATATTAGTGTTGCTATTACTAAAAATCTTAAATCCGTACCGATTGCTCTTATTACAAAATCCTGTTGACCTACTTGTTAAATACATATACTTACTGTCATGTGACCTATATTTTTTTTATATATTTTTACAGATATCCACGAACCATGGTACCTAAGACGAGCCGACTGGTACGCAAACCCCGACCGAGGAATAACTCTCCTTAAACTCCCAATTTCAATGGTAATCATTGGACATAGCGTGCGAGAGTTTTGCACGGATAAATATGAATGTATTGAGTATGTGCTTGATATGCAAAAAGACCATCTAATGGAGAATCGGTATGTAGATATAGGCCCTAACTTCCTTGTTGGCGGGAAAGGATATGTTTTTGAAGGGAGAGGAGCTAACGTATTAGGTGAAATGGTAAAATATTATAATTATAAAAGCATCAGTATTATGTTTCTCGGTAACTATGTGTACGATAAACCAAATTTAGCTATGTTTGATAATCTTAGTGTTCTTTTAAAAGAATTGGTTAATAAAAGAGTGCTGACGACAGATTATAAATTGTACGGCCAATGTCAAGTGATTGGCGCCATTGTGCAGCCTGGCCCAAACGTAATGGATAAATTGCACCTTTTTGATCATTGGGATCCGACGAACAGGAGTGCTTGTATGTCTCCGTAATATTCTTACGTCAGTTAATTTCAAAAGGACTGGAAATTTTGTTAAAGTGAGGTTCTAGAGTACCATTTATTTCACATCCGTTTGCTTTCAACGGCTATCGATGTTCGGCGTTTCAATTAGTAAAGATTCCAGTGCTAGGTTCGGTGCAAATAGAGTTGATTTGAAATAAACTCACAATGGGCTATTTATACACGTATTGCCGGCAGATGAAAACTGAAATCAGTTGCATAAAACATTATACTGGCATGTTTTAGTATAGAATATACAAAAATGATTTGTCACGGAACGGCTGACAGATAACTAACTATAACATCATTTTGACAACAGCCCTTGTGAATCATTCCAACGCGTCGCCACACCACATTGAATCGTCGCCACGCTATCAGTTGGTATGACATTAGATGTTTTAGATCAAAATTTACAACAATACAGATGCTTTAATGGTCGGATTCAGATTTAAAACCGTGTATTCCGGTGGGTTCTCTTTCAATTACTTGTGTTGTTTGCCATTCAACTTGTCACGCATTGTAATTGCAACTATAAGTGAAAACCATATTTTAAGGGTCAGAATCGACAGTCGGAGTGGAGGCGAAGAGGCTAATTTAATAACAATTTAAATTCAACCTAAACTTCTTCAGAATACAACTATATTTGATGCAACAAAATAAAACGCCGTACTTTTATTTCGACCCACAGTTATGCCATTTTTACAAATAAAGGCCCACGGCGGAAGTATTATATTCCTAAAAAAAAAAAAAAAAACAACCCATAATGTCCCACTGCTGGGCTCGGGTCTCCTCTCAGGAGAGGGTTAAGGCCATACGTCCCCACGCTGGCCAAGTGCGGGTTGGGGACTCGCAAGAATACGTTGTGGCTACGTAATCTTACCGTTGGATGTTTTTTTAAGCCGCCCGAAGGCCCCCAACTAAGCTTCACGACTGTTATCGTATGATAACAACCGGGACCGACTGCTTAACGTGACCTCCGAATCACGGAGACGCTCATGGTAACATGCCACCAGCGGTCACCCATCCAGGTACTGACCGCGCCATCGTTGCTTACCCTCGATGATTGTTTCTAATCACCGAGTGCAACTGCGCTATGAGCGCCTACTGCTATTCCTAAAAACTTTAGGCTGAATAAAAATTTTTGGTGAATTAGTCTTTTCGACGTCACTCCGTCCGCTGGCGATGGCCCTAAGCGCTTTATATTTTGTTTTAAACGTACATTATATTACTAATAGTTAATTTGAGTAATATATATATATATATATGTATTAAAGAATTGAAAAAAAAAAACAAAATTACATAACATAATTTTATTTACGGATAATAATTATACAAAAATATAATTCTAATCTATTAATTATAATATGATAATATGAAAGAGTTATGGACTAAAATTACATTGGCACATAATATCTACACTATAGATATAAATAGGTATATGTATGACTTATGTGAGCGTAGAATCGAAGACGAATAGCGCTCTACAGAAATTTTGCGTGCGTCAATGACTTTTGACGTTTGACATTGACAAATGTGACCGGGGCTGCCAGTAAAAAAAAAATCCTACATTTAGGGAAATCTTTTATGAATTTCAAGTATTTTTTTTTTATAATTTAAACGTTTTTATATACATATGTGATAAAAAATATATTGTTATTTTTAATGTAATTATCAGACTGTTTCACAATCTTGGCATCTCTGGTTTTTAACATATGTTTTTAATAATTTTTAACAATATAAATAAATTTGGACTAGCCAATTTTTCAATGGTAATTAGATATATTTTTGACAAGTCGTAAAGTGTGATAAATGACAAGACAGATGTATGACAGGTCGCTTCGCTTGAAATAGGTCCCCCGTCGGGTCTAACACTAGTCGAACAATACACAACTTTACAATCAATATTTTCCTACATTTGTCGGAAAATATATTGCAGTGTATTTTATAATCATAAAATAAAATATATACCATGTCATATATACAGAGTGATTTTAATTCATGTAATTAAGTTCGATGATTTGGACATATAAATGATGAGCGACTAACAGTGTAAAAATGTATAAAATTATACTATCAAATGTTTTTGGTATAATAATATACATTTACAATAATAAAAGTCACCCTGTATAAAAAATAATAATTATGTATAATTGTATTTAAATATTATATATATAATCATGGAAACATTGATTTGATTATAATATATTTTTATATAATAAGGATTTTATACAACCAGTTAGGAAGACGAGAGCATGTGATTTTTATGTTTAATGTACACAATATATAAGCGATAGAACGAATTAATTTTAAAATTCCAATTAGACTATGCACATACGACTAGTTATTCTAAATATAACGTTTCTCCGTACCTTGATTTCATTCGGTTGTTATTATATAAAGGAAATTACTGAAGTGTGGTCATCATTATATTATCTTAACTTACGATCAGTTTCACCCCTTACTTATCTCTGGTTAACTATTTTAACTTATCGCCCAGACTTCGTTTTACAAATATCGGCTGGAAACAAATATGTCAAATAACTTTATTTGTATCAGCAACTTTAAGTTACCAGGTTTATCTGGAAGATAACTGTGTGTACTTTAATTTTATCGGGAACTGGTGAAACTGTACCTTAATATTCTTCTAATTAAAATCTATTAGGATAATTGGTGATTTTTAATACAAAAATGTTTAATCCACTTTCCTTTCAATTGTTATCGTACAACCAAGCTGGTGAATAAATTGTCACCTGTGGGAATTTTCCGCAAAGATACAACCTCAAAGCCTTCAAGAAAAGAGCGTACACTAATATAAAAAACCCGGAAAGGCGATTGTGATTTCCGAGTTGCAAGCTGTCTCTTTCCTTCCAAGAACCATTCTGGTTTTTGCCTCCATCTTATAATCGAAAATAATTCGTTGGCTACAAATAACGCTATTTTTCATGACCCACACTTTTCACTAACGCGCGAGATAGAAACTTCATCGTGTTTATGAATAAGTCGTCTATGTAAGATGTTTTTTTTCTATTCAGCGAAGTTTATTTACAACCATGTTATGATAGATTTCAAAAACAGAATGATATAAATACATAATGAAGAGATATCCTAAGAATGTATAATACTTAAAATTAAAGTGGAATGTAAATAAATACTGTAAAATAAAAATTATTTTTTACTGACTATTTGCCTACAAACTATCCATGAGTGCACCAAAATTTTTGTTGTAATTCACTTAGGCCTTGACTTGCGTTCTTGACTAATGTACAAATATTTATGAACGAAAACCTGTCTTAGTGGCATAGAGGAATGCAAGTCAGGCCTCTGCTAACTAAAGGCTCAGTCCAGTTTCCACATCCGAAGTCTAAGCGTCCCATTTTATTAGTTTTTCTTGCCTCGTCAGATGGATTAGCGTCAGGCACCATACCCACTCAAACCCAAATAAAATTGGAACAGGCAGAATATTTATGATGATAATTTATGGATAAAATCTATTCTAGGCTTAGTTAGTTCTAGATGAAGATCCTATTCATTCAGGGTTTAGATTTGGTGCTCCATTAATAGTTTACTTTTTACCTCCAAGCGACTCAAAGAAGTTGACAAACTTATTGACTCCAATGTTCTTGGGTAAATCATCTTCTGGCGGGTCATTCGCTCTGATCACTTCTTTGGGCGCGCCGTTTGAATTGGAAACCATTTTGATTTCATTCGATGTCCTTACCTTACGATCGCCGTTAACGTAATTGTTGAAAATGAGACTAACGGGTTCATCAGGTTCCTTTAATTTAGGATATTCAACTACTGGTTTTTCGAATACTGGCGTTGCTTCCGGAACTTTTGGAGCAGGTTCTTCTACTGCTGGGGTGGGTATTTCAACAGGTGGTGAATGTTCTCGCACGGGTGGAGTAGGATCTTGAGCAGTTGGTCCAGGTTCTTCAACTATTGGTGCGGGTTCTTCAACCAATTCAGCAGGTTCTTCGTTAGTTTTAATTAGTTCACTTACCTCTGCTGTACCATTTGTTACTTCCGTAGTCGTTTCGGTTATATCTGCATTTGTGCTGGTTTCCGTAACGGTTTCTGTTCTCTCCGAGGTGTATTCGCTACTTTCTGTGAACGATGACGATGAATATGTCACGGTTTCACTGAAACTACCAACGACTACTGGTGGGTCAGGTTTTACAGGAATCTCTTCATTAGTCGCTTTTGGTTCTTCCCAAATTCGGTAATATTTCGTGTACAAACTGTTCCAGTATTCTATCTTTTCTTTGTCGGGGTTAATACCCAAAGTCAATTCAGAGCCAATATTCAGGTAATACAGGCTATCCTTGGTTACCGGTAGCCAGTTTACTGTCAGGTAGTGGTTCTCCTCAGGTGTGGGGTTCCTGTAACGAGACAATTTTGAATTTATTTTTTTTCCGAACGACGAATCGGACTTTATCCAATAATCATGGATTATTTGAACTCTATATAGTTTAAAATCGTTTGGTATTCGAAACTTCTGCCGTACGAGGGTCATGCTTAGCGTACTTGGGTTGCCTCTTCTGGATTAATATGTAAAAACAGTTGTAAAATAAAAAAAATTGTTCTTTTGTTGCTGTGTGTTAGTTATACATTTAAAGCTAGAGACGCATGTTATAAGGAGCATATGTTAAGTTTGTTTTTGTCCTATTGGTAGTTTTGCACAATTAAATACCTTTAATAATTTAATATTTTTTTATATATACATACCTATTAAACATACAAAGAAATACCCAGATCAAATCAAGTATTAATAGAAATTGTACCCAAATGTTTGAATTAATCCGGTAGCGAAACCTTTGGCTTAGTGGTCCGTTACACAGACTACTACCCCATCCGGCCGAGGAATATGATGACAGACCAATTCACCGCTCAAGAGTTTTGTAAAACTAGATCATTTAATCTGATCACTTACCCGCTCTTAGCAAAGTTGGTCCAGAGTCTCACCATCCTCTCTCTAGTCTTCTTATCTTCCTCAGAAATGACCAAATCTGTTTGGAAATCATTTTTAAACAGATAACCTATGTCATCCATGTGTCCGGCATATTTCATTTCTTGTTTATACAATTTACTATAAAGATTTAGACCACCCACGTAATCGAATCTATAACAGTATACCGGTTTATTTGTAACTTGGATCAAATACTCCACGGTTCTGAAAGTGTCTATCCTAAAATAACGGTCTGTTAACAATTGGTTTGTGCCAAGTTCAGCATCATCTTTTATGTAAAGCTGTTTAAATTTATCAGCAATTTCTACAGATTCTGTAGAATTTTTTTCGATATTTAACTCTTCAGGTATGAAAAATTGTAAATCTTCAAATTTTTTGTCAGTGGCGAATTCCACAGCGCATGTTCCGATCATTATTGGGATATCAGCCACTCTACCCGAAGTCAAGAAATCCCGGTACGGTTCTGACATGAAAGCGTCAACGCCTGAAAATTCTTTTTCAATTACAAATGAAAATATATTAATTTTTCCAAGCATGTCCTTCTGAGGATTAATTTTATCGTGAGCCTCAACGAGTTCCTTTGCGGAGCAAGCTCGTAGAAAGTCTAGTATCCCTTCAGGGTCATCTGACTCACAACCTAAAGTCTTAGCAAGTAATCTAGCATTCTCCACAGGAGATTTCTGTAATGCAAAATCTGATATAGCCGTCCCAGATTGAATGATCGCTTTACTTATTAAATTTTTCGAAAGGGGACTAACTGTTAGTAAACTTACTGCAGCTCCGCCAGCGCTTTCACCGAAAATAGTGATATTCCCGGAGTTACCTCCAAAATTCTCAATGTTATTCTTTACCCATTTGATCGCTTGCACAATATCTTTAAGGCCAGCATTTCCTGGAACCTCGGGAGTGTTTAAGCCTAGGAAGCCAAGAACTCCACACCTGTAGTTCAAAGTAACGACGACTACGTCCTTTTCTACGAAGTAATCAGGACCATAGAGGTCTGTATTTCCAGAGCCGAACCTAAACCCGCCTCCATGTACATATATCATGACGGGCAGAAATGCTCCATCTAAATTCGGAGTGTAAACGTTGAGAAAAAGACAGTTTTCGTCGCCGACGTATTCGTTTTTAAATTGGTCCAACTGTGCGGTGACATTTCCTTCAGAAGTAGCATCGCGGACGCCGTCCCATGGTTCTGGAGGTTGAGGAGCCTGAAATGAAGGAAAACAATTGTTAATAACTGTACTCATCTCCCATACGGCCCTCTATTCAATAAGAAGACAGAATCTGTACATCGTTACCAGACTGCTCATAGCCAAGAACTTATAAAGAAAGAATTGCCTGATATTGATTTTATGTGAGTCCATGGTATTCATGTCCTGTGGTTTAGAGAAATGCAGGTGTGGTCTTCATATGGTAACGGAACATGAGAATACAGAGTTTTAACTTCCCTAATAATACCATGGATACACTAAGCAGGACAACAACACTACAAAGAGAAGTAAAACTAGAAACTAACTCAATACCAAACCTCCTGGACAGAGTAGTATAGTAGACCAAACCTCGTTTCTAACGAGAATCCTAGGCTCATCTAGAGGACTATTAAAGATCGAATCATACCTACAGATTCTCTTAAACATACGTCAGATCTACATTGTAATTTTTATTGTTATCACTTACATAATGACGTGATCAAGATCTAGTGCTATTCTTATCATGTTTGTTGGAAACTGTAAGATAATAAGATTACCATTTATCTTAATGTACCTTATCTATATTGGTTCAGTTCCTATGTAAATTGTTCGAAAATTCATGCTGCAATTACTATGACTGTATCACTGTCAACTATAGCACTCGTATCGACTGCTGGACATGGGACTCTCTAATTGCACGTTACTTAGTTAGATCGCCGGCTTCTCGCATTCAGCTCCTGCCAGTCATCTTGCGTAAATCAAGTTAAGCAAGATGAAGTGGCAGTGTGTTGGCAATATTAGCCGCAGAACCGATAACCGTTTGGTAAACGTGTTCTAGAGTGGAGACTGCGTCTAAGTAAAGGTACTATAGGACGTCTACAAGACGCCAGGTGGAGTGATTCCTTGACTGGTTAATACTAATGTAGAGGATGGTCGCCAAGGACTGCACTTCTGACTCCTACCTGTAGCGGAAATTTCTTTACTGTATATCTTACACCATAAAAAAACCGTGAGGTTTATTGAAAGTCACAGGGAAGCCCACACCTTAAAATCAAAATCGGTCGGGACAATATTACTAAAATATCGGAAAAGGCGCTCATAGCCCAGTTGCACTCGGTGATTAGAAACAATCATCGAGGGTAAGCAACGATGGCGCGGTCAGTACCTGGATGGGTGACCGCTGGTGGCATGTTACCATGAGCGTCTCCGTGATTCGGAGGTCACGTTAAGCAGTCGGTCCCGGTTGTTATCATACGATAACAGTCGTGAAGCTTAGTTGGAGGCCTTCGGGCGGCTTAAAAACATCCAACGGCAAGATTTACGTAGCCACAACGTATTCTTGCCAGTCCCCAACCCGCACTTGGCCAGCGTGGGGACGTATGGCCTTAACCCTCTCCTGAGAGGAGACCCGAGCCCAGCAGTGGGACATTATGGGTTGTTGTTTGTTGTTTTATCGGAATAAAAATAAAAGTGAATTTTATTTAATTCAAGAAAACATACTATTTACGAGAGTAGCATAATAATTAAAATAATTTATTATATAAAAAGGAAAAAAACTTTAAATTTTGTTTATATAGCATAAGGAACAAACTAACAGTGTGTCTACATCCAACCATGGACAAAAAGTTGTGTTTATGTCCCCCCTCAAATTTAGGACGAAGGTTTCATGGCTCCTATACTCAGTTAGTAAAAAATAACATGAGAATTGCTCATCCGATTTTTTATGAAGCCGTGGTCCGGCTCCGGCTATCCAAATTCATGTTTTGAAGTCTTATTATCAGGTAGTCGGAACCCCGGGGATTCCCCAAGTCACTATTTAAATTCATAAGTTCGTTTTATACATGATGCCTAAGCATCACCGGGCCGCCATGGCGTAGGTCACCATTGCATTGTTACATTGTCTGGATTCGAAACGAGTACGGTGACCACCACTTTTGGATTTTGCTTATGCTTTCCTTCGTGCAGTCACTTTGGCAGACCCAAAACATTCGTACGTTTTGTAACATCACTCACAACTGAAAGATAAAAGACACATGTCTTTTCTTACTCCGAGTCTTTTCAAGTCAAACTTGATTGGTCGACTTTTAAGTTGATTACGATGCGGCTGCTTTTTACGATGAACATCTGTCATCAGATCTCCACAACCCAAAGTACTTGGCGATAACGAAGTTCTACAGACAGTTATCAGGCTTTCTGTGGCTCCAACTACCCGTAGCGTTGGGCAGAGATGTATGGCAACCAGGTATACACGTGTCTAACATCATAAAACTATGCTATTTACTGATTTCCTTATAACAATGAAGTTATTCAAATGGCGTAAACATTAATAAGGAAATCAATTAATAAACAAATAGGAAAAGTGATTGAACTGTTTGTACAATACCTATTTACTACCTCAGGCTATAAGTCGAACTTCATTTTTTAATGGGCATATAAAAAACTGTTCTGGTGGGCTAGTACTGAGAACGTAGATTCGATTTTTACCAAGGGCAAATAATACAATCTGATCTCTAGACAGAGCTTGTAGTATAATAAACAGACTTCTGAATAAAGAGACTGGGATATCTATACAATTAAGTAAAATCGGAGCGTCTGTTTGTAATTTTAAATTGACAGTTTATTACTGAATACACATGAAAGACATGGTACTTTAATTACAAAATTAATTTTGAGTATGATGACCACCACTTTTGAATTCTGCTTATGTATATAATGTAATGAAGGACTAAGAATGCATTCATTGTAGAAAAAAAAACATTTGGAACAATATTAACTCCAATGAAATAGTCAACAACATTGGATTTAAAAGCATGAAAACCCGCAACTGCCTCGGAGCACAGATTATACTAAAAGAAGAGCTGTTCTAAAATGTATATTCTTACCTGGAACCTCAAGGAACCCAGCGGAGCCTTAGCGTAGGGTATGCCCTGGAAACTGTAGAAGGATTTGCCAGCAGCGCCGGATACTATGCGGCCTTGTAGCTGGCCCTGCTCAACTGACACTATAGGCGCTTCCATCATTCTGCCCCCTCTGGAATTAATACAAATTATAAGAGAGTTTAATTTAACGATAAACATGAAGAAGAGTCACCGATAGTCACACGGTTAGTTAAAGGGTGAAGAGTCACATAGAGTTCAAGAACGTTGATAGTCACACTCGACTATCGTTGTTCTTGAATACCTGCAATACAAAAATAGTTAGGATTATCGCTATCTAAGAAAGAGTATCTCAGCAACGGGTTTCTGTCAGCCTTTAGATATAATTCTGGTCGGCTAACATATGTCGATGCATTACTATCCCACTATTCTCTCTCTCTCTCTTTATGTAGTAAGTCATTGATTTTTGCCTCCCTCCTCAGATTTAGAGGCTTTTGGGTGGTTGGCGAAATTCAAGGTTTTGTCTGCGACTGATGTCCAAATGTGTTGTATTAAAAACTAGCGACCTGTCCGAGCTATCCACTGAGAATAGACTTCTCACGGAAGTCTATGATATTCTTGGATTTTCTTTATTATAATATGCATGTATTAAACAGGTGAACCTTCTCCTTGAGTCACTCTATCTATTGCTGGAAACTGCATGAAAATCCATTGAATAGTTTAAAAGATCTAAGCGAACAGACTACGAAAGTAACTTACTTAACCTTACACTACGAGTATGTAAAGACGTAGTCATGGCCACCTTATTTTAATTACCGCACTATCCCGCCAGATAGCTAACGTTACTGGGAGGGGTCCGGATGGCGTAAGAAAGCGTCCCGGATCTCTCCCGTCTCAGGCGCAGAGTGGCACACAGTGTGGTTTTAGTCGGTTCGATTCCGACACACCGCCCCGCCGCAAGCCCCGGTGGGGTGAAGGCCCGAGGGGGTTTCCACACGTTAAAAAAAAAAGACAGCTTACGTTATCATTAATAAATAAAANAAAAAAAATAAAAAAAGAGAAAAATAATATGAGTCACGCGGTGACTCTGACATAAAATTCCATAGCCTTTACTCACTGATAGTGGAGATGGCCTTCAGTCAAACGTGACGCGTCAAACTCATTGTTTTAAAAATGTGTACAAATGTATACCTATTGTATTTTTAGTTCGTACACTGTTTCAATATGGACGAGGTCCGAAATTAATGATATTATTTTTTCTTTTCCATTCATGTCACACACGGCTGTAAAGTCTCTAATTAGTAATTAGGCAGAGCCTGATCAATAATTAGGTGACTGACCAGATTTCTGAAAAACGTCATTGATTATTCAATAAAGTTTTAACTGCCCAAGTAACTCTGTCTGTCAGACTATTATTATTAAACCATTGCACCGATTTCAAAATAAAATTTGGCAAAGATATACTTTGATTCTTTGAAGAAGGATATATGCTATTAGAGAGAGACCGCGATAACCGCCGTATACGCCGGCAGTCTCAAGCACAACCTATATACAGATATATAAACTCAATATATACCTACAGATATATACACTCAATATTTTTTTAACCTAAAAGGTTCTTACCTAAAAGCACTAACGAATGTTATATAGATAAATTTAATTAAGTTACATTTAATGTACCAGGTTTTCAGTTCTGCGAATTGAAAAGAAATAGAGGCAAGGACCCTCAGAACGGATGCCGTCGCATCATTACACGCCTGATCATTAACTCTTTACCAATCGCAACGACAAACGCGGTCGCCATGACGGTCGAGTAGATGTGAAATAAACTCACACAAGGGACTAGTAACCACTTGTCTCTGATAGACGATCAAATTAAGGAAAAAAAAGAGGGGAGGGGCAGTCTTCGAGGACTGCCAATAGAAGTGAAAGCACGGAGGTATATCTACGTACATACATATAGACATAGTATACTTAGTACATTAGGTAAAAAATATTTAGCTTCATCGTACGTAAACAAATGTACCGGTTACTAGAAATATTTGTTCGCCTACCTACCCTGTGGCTATTAATTATTGTAGTGCTACCAACAATTTTATATAATTCATATATTTACCCGATTTTTTGATCTTATTGTGCATGTAGTAATTAAAGTTAAAAAGAATGAAATGAGGATTGTACACTCACACCCAAGATAAACCACTATAGGTTTGATGGGTATTTTATGTCTGTTAGTGTATGTTGTTGTTCTATTTTAAATTTAAAAAAATCATATAGCTAATGGAATGCGTGCGGTGATGATGACGCGTGTTTCACAGTTTCTTGTTCACCCAAGAAGTTAACATATATACACAGTATACATACAGCTCATAGAAAACTTTCGGTAACGATGATGCGAGTTCCGTGATTTTTGTACACCCAAAAAGTGCTCAACGTACCTAAAGAAGTTTTCACTTCAAAAATACGTATATTTGATTTAATGATGGACGCAATCTAAACCTATACAGTGTCATATTGCCCTGATTGACTAATTAATTCATCAAAGCAGCCTAAACATCTAGCGATACAAACTTAAAAAATATTCAGCTAATGCCTTTTGTTGTAAACTGAGATGAACTTATAACATTTTAAAGTAAGAAACAGGAAATTTCGTAGACATAATGACAAATAAACAAGCAGTTCAGCAAAATGTTACTCAAAACAAATTTATTGTAAACCATTTTCAATAGGCATTTTGATTATTAATGACATTAACCAAGAAGCACTAAAATTACTTATTTAGCTGATGAAATATAATATAATAAAAACAATTTTTATACTCTAACAACCCTTTTTAGAGTATAAAAATATAATTTTCATATTTAGAGCAAAATTAATAGTTATTTAACAAAAATAAAACTACAACATTTAGCAACCATGTTAAATTGAACACCAATCAGAGCGCGTTACGTCACGTGTCTATAAAAGTCATTTTGTTTGAATAGTGTATAATTGACACTGGTTGACAAATGGTGACGTCACGTCTGCGACTTGACATCACGCCGCCAAGCAGACGCCAGACGCAGTCGAGCGATTAGGCGTGACATTTATACTTAAAAATTACATCGCATTTTTCCGACTAAAACTATATTTTTTGTACAAATACGATTCTTTTTGACAATAAGAGATATTTTTGAACATCATAAAAGGATTTTTCTATATTAGTCATCACGCCTAATACAAACACGAAATAAGACAATCACCCGAGGAAAGGAAAGCCGCACACATCCTCTAGCACTGCACGCAACCTCTCTCTTAATAAATAAATCAATAAATATTTCAGACATGTCACACACAGCGCCATCTAGTCCCAAACTAAGCAAAACTTGTGTTATGGGTACTGGACAGCTGACATAAATACATATATATTTTACTTTTTTGTAAATTCATACATATTATACAAACATTTGATCCCACCCGAGAAAGAAACCCGACACCAAGTACAGCAATCGCATACGGTACCATTACGCCATCAAGGCAGTCAAATATTCTTTCATTATTTCAAATGATGAATATATTGAACGGACATACCTCCACTAGGCTGCCGATGTTTTTGGTATTAAACTATTCAAACAATACTAACTGACTGCTTGAGGACACGTCAAAAAATTTACTGAATAATCTAACTCTGTTGATAGATGATAACACATACATATCTCTGATAGCGACACTTGTTCAACATGTACAAGTGTTTTTTTTTCTGTTATACATGTATCTTCAATATATTTTATTCGATGAGTGATTATTTAATGTCTAAGTCCCATTGGCATCGTCAATCAGAGGGCCTTGTGTACTCACACAAGGCCATGGTGAATGGTGATGGGGAAATATACTCATATTTCCCACCATCATCATTTATACGATACGAATTGGACTAGAAAGCGAATCACGCTGAATACAGCACGAACGGACCGGCTCGACCGGGGCGGTAATATCCTCGCACAGAAGATCAACTTTAAATGACATTATTCGTGCAGTCGTGTTCCGTTGGTAAACCAATGTTGCTGCATTATTGCATTGTCTGCATTCGCAATAAGTATAGTAATCAACATTCTTAGATTCTGTTTATGATTTCAACTATCCAGAGTAGAGATACTTTGGCAGGCCCATACATAAAAAAAACATTGTCAAAGTGACTGCGTTCTGCGTTGCCATTGTACATTGCAGTGAGAGCCCGACGCTGCGGCGCCCAAGCGGGGCACAACGCCAGCGAGTCCGAGTCCTCACTGCATTCGCAGTGGTGGCAGGCGGGACTCAATTCCCTCCTGGCGACCGAGTGCAGGTACTTCCCGAAGCAACCATGCCCGGAAAGCACCTGCGTCAGACGGAAGGGGGACCCTTTCCTTCCGACTGATGCAGGTGCTTTCCGAAGGTGCTGCCGTCCTACCCACTCGAGGATGACCGGCTGGAGAGCCTCCACGGTGACGAAGCCAGCACGTGGAGCCTCCAGCGCGACGACTACCAAACCAGACTACTCTTTACTGCGATATCTTGGGCTAGGCTAAAAAGCTAGGAATCTATGAAAATTATGTAATCTGTAATTTCTGACATTAACAACTGATGCAATATCAATCCGTTTACCCGATTTTTTTATGATGTAAGGGGCAAACAAGCAGACGTATCGCCTCATGGTATCGCCTGCAATGAGTATGTTGCCAGCCGGAGATGGAGAGGAGGATGGGAGAGGGTTTAGGGTATGGGCCTCCGGTATCCTCATTCACTCGGTGACACACAAAGCAGGCGCTGTTTGACACCGGTTTTCTGTAAGGTTGTGGTATCACTCCGGTCGAGCAGGCCCAATGACTTCAATAACTAAGAAAGGGATTAGTTAAAGTATTGTTTTATACAAAATGCTCCTTAATTGGCTAAACAATAATTGGCCTTACCGCAAATGAATTTTGTATTTCATTAGAAAGTCTTTTGAAGATTGCGTGATGCATTGTCTGGCTACGTTATTTATCTTCTCTTTGTGTTGCCCATGGGACAGCACATTCAAATTCTTCGTTAGATCTTCATTGAATGAGTTCATAAAACTGTTCCAACTGTCATCGCGATGTTTGACAATTATTTTGGCGATTTTCTTATTGATAGGCTTTTTTCCGAGCGCCATAAGTCTAGATTCTCTATTCAAGAGGTACCTTAATGCTATTCTTTTAAAAATTAAAAATTCTTCTATAGTGTTTGCCATATACTACACGATTTTCACAATGGCAATACCAAAACTTAAAAAGTGGCTACACTGATGTTCGAAGGCAATTCGAATATTTTTTTTACAGACTAATATTCTAACACAGAGGCGACAAGTTATAGAGTCTTGTATCAACTGAGTGATGGAGACTAATTATCGAGTGTGACGCTAAGAATGTGTAAATTTGGTTCAGGTTCGTTCCTAGTTGTTTACAATTTAGAAACAATGGATGTTTACATCTTTATCAATGGATAGATGAATCAACAAGCGCTCCCTAGTCAAAATAATTTCATTGTTTGAATTTGCACTAGATTTAATAACATTACGATGTACTGAAAGATAAATTAGTCTCGGAATTTGTTTTTCTAATAATACACATCTTCTTAATTATTTATTCGGAAGAAGATGATGATCTATGAACAAGTTAAGGCAATCAAGTTTTATGCTTCAGAAGGCGAAGAATCAGATGGGAGATAGAACAGTTGGGTCGGTCATTGTGTACCTAAGGGTCAATATTGATGAAACCTTTGTAAAGTTTTCTAGGCACGCGAAGGTTGCCCGTTCAAAAAATAAATACATATATTTATTTTTATTTTCTAACGTCTCTAAATAATAAAAAAATACACTTCTCACATACAATAGAAGTGTGATTCTAAACCATGCAGAGTCTGTTAAGTAACCAGACTACTGATAAACATACTTAAAAAAGGTAAACACAATTTTTAAAATAAATATTTCGGACATTTAACAACGCCATCTAGTCTCAAACTAAGCAGAGCTTATATTACGGGTACTAGACAACAGACATAAATGCATATATACTTTTTTTAAATAAATACACATTATACACACGCACACGCCAGCACTGCCCATTGAGGCAGTCTGATTATATCAAATCGTTTGGCTTGACTAATTCATCAAAACTGAGCCCGAACGGTTAGGTCTACAAAATTCTGGTAGCCGATCAATCTCGATCAGGCAACTGACAGCTGATTTAAACTACCTTTTATTTTGATATAAAGAAGTTTTGTTGGATTTGTATTAACTCAGGGTTTGCTGGCAGAAAACTCAATGATGGGTTAAGCACGCCTTTTGTACATGACACTTCCTTGTATTTCTCTCATACTTGTATTTTCAATGTGTACAATGAAGAAGAAATACAATACGAATACAAGTATTTATGAAAAAAATTAAACTACTAAATACCATACATTGAAGTTTAAGATCGAAGCAAGTAGTTTTTTCATTTAATAGGGTGCAAACGAGCATACGAATCGCCTGATGGTAAGCTATTACCGCCGCCGGCTTTTGGGGAATGGGGAGGTGAATGGGTGGCAGGGGATGTGGCGTAGGCGCTATTTCACACCGGTTTTCTGCGAGACCGTGTTATCACTCCTGTCGAGCCCTCGCATTCATGGCAAAGCGTGGCTGTATCATCATCATCATCATCATCAGCAACTCATGATGTCCCACTGCTGGGCTCGGGGTCTCCTCTCAGGAGAGGGTTAAGGCCATACGTCCCCACGCTGGCCAAGTGCGGGTTGGGGACTGGCAAGACTACGTTGTGGCTACGTATAATCTTACCGTTGGCTGTCCCGCTGCTTATATATATAATTGGCTGTAAAAAGATGTTCACGATTTACTCCATACTTTATTACAACATTTCACAATGTATTACAAAATATTTTACGTTCATATTGACGCATATGTGTTAAATAACGTATAACCTTGACTTATAAATATGGCTACCAATACTCTTATATGTATAGACTCCTTTAAATAGTATAAAATGTAGACGCTTCCGCTATCTGTTCGCTTAGATCTTTTAAACTATCCAACAGATTTTAATGGAATTTTCAGCAATAGACAGTGTCTCAAAAGGAATGTTTATTACTGTAATACATGATAATATAGTAGGGGAAATTCCATATAGAGCCCTGGATGAACATTACATAGAATGAAGACAGCAGCCTATTATAACTCTCAAAGAAAGGGTGAAGTGCGTAAACCTATTGTTCCACTAGCAGCAACCACAACCTAGTCTGGATTCTCAGGAAAATCTTTTAAATTCTCGGATTTCTTCAAATCTTCGGATAACCTGAGAAATTACTAGGGCAACCCGAAGATTTGAGACTGGATTTAACTCAGCATTCCACAAAGTTTTATGTTGTCTTTCACTATTAAAGCTGTACGCTTGTGGAAAGCGCTGCCCATACACATCAGGCAAGCGCAAACAACAAGTAAATTGAAAAAGATAATTCGCGAATATTACGCATCATAATTGAGTCAGTCACGCACGATATGATTAATATTTTTTTTCATATGTGAAATAATTATGTAATTATTGTTATGCTTCTATGTAAAATATAAATAAATAATAAATATTTTCGTACATTTAACACTCATCGCCATCTAGTCCTAAATTAAGCAGAGCTTGTATTATGGGTACTAGATGACTGATATAAATACTAGACCTACTTTAGAGATACTTTTTTTTGCAAATACATATACACACCCAAACGCCGAAACAAATATTTGCAAATCACATTTTCACAAAACATTTCATCGCAACATTCAACCCGGGAATCGAACACCAGACCTCAAGCGCAGCAGTCGCGTACGCTACCACTGTGCCAAAGCGGTAGTCAAATAATGACAATGGTGGTTTTTTAACTTGTGCTGTGAAACCCAATTCTAAGTAACCTCTTAAACTTTAAAAAAGAGATGGAATTTCTCCGACTTCGATAACCATAATATACTTAGATGGACTGTCACGTACGGGAATTGATGATTGTCAAGATAACTACGATAAGATATCTAAAATATATAAAAATATTTACTTAGGTACTCCAAAATAGAATTTTGGGGTTAAAGTTTTAGCGCTTGCGTGTTCAAAGCCAAGGCAGTCAGAATTATGGTATTCATATATTATAAATTCGAACGTAACTGTCTACCTGTAACGCTTTCACGGCTATACCGCTGCACCGATTTCAATGAAATTTAGCATGGAGATACTCTCGATTCTTGGAGAATGATATAGGCTATTTATTACCGTGGTAACCCACATAAATCTAGTATTATAACAACAAGAAAAACTTGAATAACAAACACAACAACAAGAAACACTTGATCGATGAATCAAACGTTAAAAATGCTTCACATCATTTTGGAATAGAGTAGATACTTTTACAATGCTAACCGAACAAAGCTAAGAACCACCGCAAGGAAACTGACTTTCATATCGGTCCATCCGTTTGAGAGCTACGATGCCACAGACAGACATCGACGTCAAAGTTATAACACTCCTCTTTTTACGTCGTGGGTTAAAGAACTGTAACTCAACTACGTTAAAGGTTTTGATAAATATAGCCTACATCACCTAGGCCATTATTACGTATCTATTGACACCACATTCTTTGGAATCAGTTCTGTATTGTAGGCGTTACAAAATATGAAGACTGCCAAAATATTACAATTCCTTTTAGCATCGCCTTACAGGTTAAGCAAAGCTGGCAGACTCAAGCATAGAATCGTTTTATTATTATCAGTTCATTTAGGAAAGCCACGCTTCGGAATGAATGGGCCGCCTCAACTGGAGTGGTACCACGGCCTCACAGACAACCAGTGAAAAAAAACGCTTGGGCTGTGTTTCACCCAGTGAGTGAGAATACTAAAGGCCAATACCCCAACTTCTCCCCCATCCCCCAAAGGCCGACAATTCATTTGTGACGCCTCCGTTGTTGCAGGTATCCATGGGCAGTTATAATAGCTTACCATCAGGCGATGCGTATGCTCGTTTTCCTCCTATTCCATAAAAATATGTAGGGCAGAAGGAGCAACGGAGTAGGCATATCACTTGACAATAATCGACTGCCACACACTCCCTCACAAAAGTGATCTAAGCAACTAAATAAATTGCTTAAAATCGTCTTCTGTGAGGCCGTGGACTAACGGGCTACCGGCTGAGTGGGCCCTTATTATAATTATTATTATTTTCTGCAGTTATTAGGTTAGTAATATTAGGTAAGTAGGTTAGTCATGTTAGTCAAACAACCCCTAAAACATCACTCACCGAAGGTCGTCTAAAAATTCGTTCACAGCCGATATCATTCTGTTTTCTGAGCTGGAAACACAAAAAGACACAATAAGACAAACATAATTTGAAACCCTAACATATTTGAACATTATTACATAATACTTATATACTATTTGCATTTAAGATGAAAACAAATAAAATTCAATTATTTAAAGCTACCTGTTGCGTAAACTTTACATGCGCGATTTAAGATTCACTATTATTTTTAAAAGCTGTACTTTTATTACGTAGATCGCACTAGAAGATTGATTCGACGTTAATAAATCCATGACCATGATTTGCACGAGTCGCTCGAAGCCTTTTAACATCGATACTAATCGACTTAACCACACAGAACGCAAGGAATCAAGGCGATATTACCTGTATTTTTTAGAGAATAGCTTTGTCTATCTGTTCGTAATGCTTTCGCGGCTAAGCCGTTGAACCGATTTGGACGAAATTTGCAACAGAGATTCTTTAAATCTTAAGGAAGGACATAGGCCATTATTTATCTCGATAACCGACATACACGCGGGCAGGGCTGCTGGAAATATCTAGTATACCATTTTTTTTTCCACGATGAATGTTAAACTATTGAAGTTTAAATGCGAAAAGGTTTATAACTGCTTTAAAAACCGGTCAAGTGTGTGTCGTGTCACGCGCAGTTAATTTTACCTTCTAAAGAGAATTATTGAGAAAATCGTAGCTAATTGCTAACCAAGTAGGTTAGTATATTACAGAGTGTCACTATCCTAGCCAGCTCGGTTTACGAATGGGTGACCTTCCCTAACACTTGGGAAAATATGTCGGTCTTTTTGTACCGACTAAGCTCTGGAACGGCTGAATTGATTTCAAAGGGTTTCACTGGCAGATAGATGATAATATAAAGAGATATTTTTAGATTTAAATAATAATAATAATACTTTTAGACTACCTTTGTTTTTGACTAGTTTCTCCCCGCGGTGTTTGTTGTAAAGGTACAACAATTGCTGGGAATACAGCAAGTAAATAAATAAATCTAACAGAAATCTTAGCTACGACTATGAATTGAAGTTTGTTATTTTGCAAAATCATTATTTTATACTAAATAAACATCTTTAAGCCTAAAAAATATTCAAGATTAAAACCTACTTTTGCTTCGTTACGTTTTAAATATGATTCGTGTTCTTTTTTAAATTTAGTTTATAGCAATAGACATTAACTATGTTAATAAATACGAAATTAACTTTATTATTTACGCTTTCGCGCCTTGAGTGCTCAACCAATCATAAAATTCACGTAAATATGGTACAGAATGAGCATAGATATCTAAGTAGCTTGCAGTGGACTGTTAAAACATGGGAGTAGGCTGTGGGCAGGTGGTTTGGATCTCAAGCCTCCCCACTCCCCATAAATCCTTCTATACTATGATATCAGCATCATCATCATCAACAACCCATAATGCCCCACTGCTGGGCTCGGGTCTCCTCTCAGGAGAGGGTTAAGGCCATACGTCCTTACAAGTATGGCCTTAACCCTAACTTAAAGGACAAGGGTATAGTAATACATACTATGATATATCCTACTAATATTATAAACGCGAAATTGAGTAAGTATGGATGGATGTTTTATACTCTTCCACGTAAAAAGTACCGAATGGATTTTAATGAAACTTTACAGTAATATAGCTTATATATCAAAATAACACATAGGCTAGTATTTGCCGCGATAACTGACACAAACGCGGGCCGAGAACCGCGAGCAACAGCTAGTGTATGACATTTTTAGAACATATTTTTTTACAATATTAAGAATAAAAGGTCTTTTTAATATCTTGACACCGAAACTTTGGAGTATACTTTAAGTATATGTAGGTATATATATTATGGTGTATTTGATATGTTACTTGATTTATTTGAGTTAATTTTTAACCAAGTTGCACCTACTTCCAGTTTTCTATGCATTAGCATTATGGATTAAATATGTAAATAAATAAAAACTGGCTACACCCAATGTTGTCTAAAGACGAAAGTCTTCAATGCGTGCGTCCTACCCGCAATGACATACGGGACCGAAACGTGGACACTTACGGTTCGACTGGTCCATAAGTTCAAAGTCGCTCAGCGTGCTATGGAGAGGGCTATACTCGTCATTTCTCTAAGGGATCACATCAGAAACGAGGTGATCCGACAAAGAACCAGGGTCATCGACGTAGTCCACAGGATTAGCAAGCTGAAGTGGCAGTGGGCTGGCCACATTTGCCGAAGAACCGATAACCGTTGGGGTAAACGAGTTCTTGAGTGGAGACCACGTCTCGGCAAACGTAGTGTAGGACGTCCACAGGCCAGGTGGAGCGATGATTTGCGCGGGACGGCTGGCAGGAGCTGGATGTGAGCCATAGATCGAACTAAGTGGCGTGAAATTGGAGAGGCCTATGTCCAGCAGTGGACTGAGATAGGCTGATGATGATGATGAACCAATGGTTCACTGGTAGAGAATACCTTAGGCATTAAGTCCGCCAACTCACCATGAGTGCATTATGGATTAAATATGTAAATAAATAAATAAAATCTGGCAACACCCATGGTTGGTAATGTTCATTTATTAATGAGGCTGCCGAGGTGACAACCTCATGGAAAGCATAAGTAAAATCTAAGAGAAATGGTCATCATACTCATTGCGAATGCAGACAATGCAGACAGTGACCCTCTCAGGTGCTACAGTATCACTGGGCCTCCGTACTCTCGTTCAACGAAACACGACAGCACGAATACTGTCATCTATATATTAATACGTGAAGCAAAAACTGTGGACCCATTTTTACAAAAAATTGCGCGGACGGAGGAGTTTTAAATTTGGCACACTTATAGTTTATATGATGGAGAAGTGCAGAACGCTAATATTTTTCAATAATAATGCTTATAAAGTACATTAAATCAACAAATAAAACATGACTGCCTCGGTGGCGCAGTGGTAGCGTACGCGACTGCTGTCCATGAGGTCTCGGGTTCGAATCCTGGATCAGATCAAATGTTTGTATGATCTGCAAATATTTGTTTCGGAGTTTGGGTGTTTTCTATGTATAATATGTATGTATTTACAAAAAAAAAGTATATATGTAGTAATATCAGTTATCTAGTACCCATAATACAAGCTCTGCTTGGTTTGGGACTAGATGGCGTTGTGTATTAGATGTCCGAAATATTTATTTATTTTATTTATTACACACACTACCATGCATTTGACACACACATACACAAATTTATTTATGTCAAAGTCAAACCAAAAAGATGATTATTTTTTGTCTATCCTGTCATACTGAATATCAAAAGTAGCCATTATGAGATCTTGGATTAGAGAGGTGTAATAGCCTTTGACAAGGAGATCGTTTTTTGTTTTTGCGAAAGACGGTCCCCATTTCATGTCATCCACATTTTTTAAATTTTTTTATCATTAATTCCATCACGACGAAGACTTGAAGACTCGAAGACTTAGAATTGAAGACTTGAAATACTTGACATTGGCAGAAATAGCTGATCCGGCTGATTGCCATATCATCAAAAGAAGAAGAAGCCTTTGACAAAAGAAATTCTAAATAGTTCGAACTAAAAATTTAAAAGAACTATGGTCGAATTTCGTCCTCTAGGCGACCCACTAGTGTTAATAAATCGGTCGGAGCCGGCCCGTGCTGAATGAAATCAACGTAGCTCTATTAACTCATTAAATTTATCTTCATAAGAGAAATAATAAAGAAAGGCCGCATTCAAATCGTGATCGTAAAATTTCTCTCAAGCACAAACAACAATAGGTAAAGAAACACAGCGAAATCCCACATTTCACTATCTTATACAAATAGTCAATAGATAGCGACACTGAGATAACGTCAATTGATAAGAATCTCGTGAGAAAACCAAGTCGAGTGGCTCGTTTACGTGTATTGGGAGTTCACAGCATCCGTTTGTAGATGGCGGTGTCAAACGTATCGTCAAGAGCCTATACAGTCCACGGCTTGACATAGGCCTTTCGGAAAATAGATGTTTAAGCCATGGTAGAAGTGTTGATACAGGTTTTGTTACATGTATGTTTGTTATATGTTACCAGCCGCAAGGAGGTTACCGTGCCGTACGTCGCCTATATTGCGAGTTTACTGCCAGAGAGTACCCGTTTCAGTGCGGGCAGGCGCTCGGAGGGGTCCGGATGTGTTAATAGCAGCAGTTCCCGGATCCCTCCCGTCCCAGGCGCGGAGTGGCACACCGTGTTCGATTCCGACACACCACCTCGTCGCAAACCCCCGGTGGGGTGAAGGCCCGAGGGGGTTTCCGCACGTTAAAAAAAGAGTTGGTTACAAGAGTGACCAGCCGCGAGGAGGTGACGTTTCGCGTGTGCCGTACGTCGCCTAAATTTAGAGTTTACTGGCAGAGGCGGGCAGCCTTCATCGAGGGTAAGCAACGATGGCACGGTCAGTACCTGGATGGGTGACCGCTGGTGGCATGTTACCATGAGCGTCTCCGTGATTCGGAGGTCACGTTAAGCAATCGGTCCTGGTTGTTATCATACGATAACAGTCGTGAAGCTTAGTTGGAAGCCTTCGGGCGGCCTAAAAACATCCAACGGCAAGATTTACGTAGCCACAACGTATTCTTGCCAGTCCCCAACCCGCACTTGGCCAGCGTGGGGACGTATGGCCTTAACCTTCTCCTGAGAGAAGACCCGAGCCCAGCAGTGGGACATTATGGGTTGTTGTTTGTTTGTTTGTTTGAGTGCCCGCCTTAGTGCGGGCAGTCGCTGGAAGGGGTTTCAGATGTGTTAATATCAGTAACATACCGTGTGGTTTTAGTGGGTCTGATTCGGACACTCCACCCCGCCGTAATCCCCGTTGGGGTGAAGGCGCGTGAAGATTTCCACACGTAAAAAAGCGTTTATTTTAAGTATTTCTTCTCGTTGTAATTTTCCTTATTTTTATCACAGACAGAGTACGCGAGAAAGACTCTGGGGGGTGTGTAACCCGAAGGAAGTTTGATACCCCAACTCCTTCCCCCGTTCCCCGAAGGCCGGCAGCGCATTTGTGACGCCTCTGGTGTTACGTCTGCTCGTTTGCCCTCTATTACATAAAAATACTTTTCTAAAATACAAAAACAGTCTAACTATCGCTTGTAATTTATATTCTAGGTTTCGCACAAGATTACGTTATTTATAAATGCAATTACATAATAAGTATCAGTCATATAAAATGGTTCGGAAACCATTATTATCAGTAAAATATAATCGGCTATTATATATAAATAAAATATAATATCGATAGATATTACTCGATATGATTTATACGACAATCAGATTTATAATGTTAATTTGATTTGATTTTTTAAGTAAGTACATGGTTGTACACAATATTTCTGGCTTTAAAATTTTAAGTTTTTAAATATTCAAGAATATTTATTTATTTTCTCTCAAGGTCAAGTCCAGTCAGTAAGTTTTTATAAACTTTTATTTTCGTTTCACATGTCCCGATGTTTGTCTGTAATAAAATCTTGCAAGTTAAATAAGTTCCACTTCACGATTTTCGATTGAGCCGAATTGGAAATGCCGCTTTAGTTTATTGTCGGTATTATTAATCCAAAATAACTGCCGTAACAAAATGGCGGCTTACATAATTCTGAACAACCCACCCAAAATGATAATAATAATAATTTATTGTTTCTCTCACACACAGTATACAATTAATAACATAATCATACAGCAAATACAGCTTACATAAATATAACTTAATCTGTGTGAGAGACTGGCATGTCCACTAGGATGACCTGTATTACAGATTACCAGCACTCCATGTTCTGGATGGTGAATGTATGGTGGGAGGAGCAACGAGATTTATGTTTCCATGGCCAAGAGAGTGTTTGTATGGGTATCAAATAAAATTTATATATACAGCAAAAGCTTGTTTTAAAAAATACTTTTCAATAAATCACTTGTTATAAAACATCAAAATGATAGATGCGGTAGATTTTTGTTTGATACAATATTAAGGTATGACGTGAAACCTAGTTATTATCAAATCCTGTTAATATTTTGAATACCAAAGTTTGTGAAAATGTTTGAATGTTTGTTATTCTTTCACACAAAATCTGCTGAACGTATTTGGATGAAACTTTATTTATACATCTGAATAACACAAAAAAGTTAGCCTATGTCCTTCGTCAAAAACATAGCATTAGTAACGACCAATTTCACGCAACACCACAGTCGTCACAAGAGCGTTACCGGCCTTTGGGGATGGGGGAAGAGGGATGGGGGGAGGCGTTGGGTATGGGCCTCCGGTATACTCACTCACTCGGAGAAACTCAACGCAAGCGCTATTTCAAACTAGGTTTCTGTAAGACCGTGGTATCATTCGGTCGAGCCGGTCTATTCGGGCCGAAGCGTGGCTCTCCCACGGTGAACAGAATGAAACAGACCGACAGAGTTACTTTCGAATTTATATTAGTATGGATGTAGTTTCATTTAAAAAGTAAGTTATATTATGAAAGTTACTGTAGAGGTCAATGACCCGTGCATTTTTTGTTTAAACAGCAGACATGCATATTGGCACCAAAACGACCTTGCGATCACATCTGTTCAAACAAGTATTGAGTGAAAGTGTACGACAGAATATGTGAGGTGTCTTGTAACCTAGGGTTGTCACTAATGAACTTAAATGAATGAATACAGTCGCCGGCACGTAACTTGGCCGGATTTCAGCGTAACGGGGTAATTTCACGCATAGTACACTCAATGCAATCAATCTGACTACACGGTTGGCCTAGTGGTTTCAATAGTTGCCACACCATTCCCTACTGCGCCAAGTGTCGTGGGTTCAAATCCTACATGTGACAACACTTTGTGTGATACATAAATTGTTGTTCTAAGTCTGGGTGTACTATGTGTCCGTTTCATGTATGTTTGTAAAGATCCCCGCAACACAGGAATGTACATTCCTAATGCGGGAGTTGTCTTTAAAAAAAAAAACAAAAACAAAAAAAAAACAAAGTAAATAAAATCGAAGTGAAGTCTACTGAGGCAGCAAGCTCGCTCGCTTTCGCTCGAAAAGGTGTTGCTACAATCCTCGCGTTCCTTTAACAGAAGGAAAGAAACCTAAAAAACGACTTGTGCGCATTTAACTGACTGATTGACTGCCTCGTTGGAGCAATAGTAGCGTATGTGACTGTGTTTGAGGTCTCGGGTTCGATTCCTGGGTCGGATCAATTCTTTTTATGATCTGCACCAAATCGAATCGATCGAAGTTTTGGTGTTAGATTTTAGAATTAGAGATTATCAAACGTTCATTCGTTTGATAATATCTAATTTGGTGTAATCGTAAGTAAATATTGTGTACTCTACTGTATGTATGTTCTACTGTAAAACTGATAATGGACTACATACTCGAAAACGATTGTTATAACAAGGAAAAACAGCAAAATACATGTTCTTTAGTTACAAGATTGTTATAATATTGTACGATGAACGACTATCGAAAGATAATAGAATTTATTCATCAGATAAACTTTCGTCTTTTACGTAATTACATTTTTCTTGGAATGTTTAATGAAAGCCTAAAACCCGCATCTTTTTATATGTTCAATCAATTCAGTCTTTAGCTAAAATTAATATTGATGACAACTTTCGATTAATATTTATTTATTATTGTAACATTAACGATTTTAATGAAGTTCAGCTTTAGATGCTATAGTAAAGGATGTACATAGACAATTTTAGATATACACGCGGGTCACAGGACCACTAGAAAAATTGGTAATGTTATTGAAAATGTAAAAATGGTTGTGTCTGTCACATGGTTTTTCATAAGATAGGCGGAAAGGAAGGGGGAGAGACGATTTTCTTAACCAAGATTTACTTTTACCAGCCCACTAGTCAAAAGTATCATTAGTAATATCGTCTACCTTACACTCTGTATTTATCAACAAAAACATTTGAACAGAAATACATTACAAAGTATAAACTCGTAGATTCCATTATTCACGCTAAACGATTAATAAAAATGTAAATTTATTATCCATAAACACCCTGCGTGGTAACCCTGAAACCTGTACCATTCGAAATACAAATTACATTCAATTAAAGAATTGACAAATCATTTAAAAAAAATCGTCACGTGGACTAGAAGTGACTACCTCTATTAATACATACCTAGTACTTTACATCTATCAGGCTTTCAATTTTATGGTACTTCAAAAGTAATATTACTTTAGTATCTGGATTATGTTGTCATTTTAAGAATGTAAAATATTTTGCGATTACATCACTATGCTAACAAGGTCGTCAACTAAACGTACCTGAGAAATATACGAATTGAGAACATGGCTCCGTTCTTAATTCAAATTTTAGAGAATGCTTTTAATTCCCGCCATAATTTTGAAGTTTCAAATAAATTAAAAAAATACGCAGTCACCATTTCTTTTCATTCAATGAGTGTCGTAAGAGGCAACTAAAGGAGAAAAAAATGCATACAACACTGAAAAGAGAAGACTTAACACAAACTTGATACCAACCCTTCTGGTCAGGTGTAGTAGTAAGCAAACCTCCTCTTTAAAGAGAGGCCTATATCCAGCAATGGAATATTAAAGACCGTCGATGATGATGCCATAGTCAGTTTAGTTTTAATTAAATGTGGCATCAAAGTGCAAGTGAGTTTTATTTCAACAAACTAGTTAGAGTTTATTAGGTGGCAACACCCGAACATTCTTTTCGAATGCAATAATACACGCTTTTAAAAATGACGTCATTAAAAAATATATTGTCCTCTCTATGGAAATCGAACCGTTTCTTTTTTTTAAATTAATATTATTATAATTATAAGTTGCAATTTCTAGAAGCTATATATATATAGAAATAAATATCTAAAACTAATGTGTCTCTTAGTAATTTCCAATTAACAGCTTTTCACTAAACGCATACTATGAAAGTATATAAGGTACTTATTTTTTTTTATGCCAGGCTAGACAGGTTGATATAGATACCGCCGGCACGTAACTTGGCCAGATTCGTTAAATGCGCAGAAACTCGTTTTTTAAGTCCCTTTGGTTGGTAAAGACACGCGTCCGGATGGCGTAAGAAAGCGGTTCCTAGATCTCTCCCGTCTCAGGCGCAGAGTGGCACACCGTGTGGTTTTAGTCGGTTCGATTCCGACACACCGCCCCGCCGCAAACCCCGTTGGGTGAAGGCCCGAGGGGGATTCCACACGTAAAAAAAAAATTTAGCTTGCTCCCTTAGCTGGCTCTCACCCACGGGACGAAAATAGGTCTTGACACTCAATATTCTTAATCCGTAACCATTCAGACGGATGAAAACAGTAAAGCGCAAAATATACTGTTAAGCGTATGCTGTTCTCTTTTAAGTAAAAACTGTTTTAATATTTATTTCTTGCGAATGTATCTGTATTATGTATGTGCCACCGGCATTCAGACGCTCAGTGAATAACCGATTGAGTGCTAAGCAAATGTACGTATATACCTACTATCAGGATTCGCATACAAACTTGTAGATATTATTACAAGCTTTTATATAGCTCGATGTTTGTCTGTAATCAAATCTTGCATGTTAAATTTGATCCACTTCCTGATTTCCGATCGAGGTGATGTTGGAATGTTTTTCCTTTTTTCTGATTACAGTTCTATTATATGTAATCGGTATTTTTATTACTCCAAAATGGCCGCCGTTACAAAATGGCTAACTACTAACATATTTCTGAACAACCCACCCAATATGGGTATCGATTTGGCGCTCATAACCCAGTTGCGCTCGGTGATTAGAAACAATCACCGAGGGTAAGCAAAGACGGCGCGGTCAGTACCTGGATGGGTGACCGCTGGTGGCATGTTATCATGAGCGTCTCCGTAATTCGGAGTCACGTTAAGCAGTCGGTCCCGGTTGTTATAGGATAACAGTCGTGAAGCTTAGTTGGAAGCCTTCGGGCGGCTTAAAAACATCCAACGGCAAGATACGTAGTCACAACGTATTTTTGCCAGTCCCCAACCCGCACTTGGCCAGCGTGGGGACGTATGGCCTTAACCCTCTTCTGAGAGGAGACCCGAGCCCAGCAGTGGGACATTATGGGTTGTTGATGACGGGTATCAAATTAAAGGGCTTAAAGTTATTTTTTTTATTAGCAAGTAATAAATGGTTGTTTTTATTAAAACCCTTTTTTTTAAAACAGTTGAACAAAGGCAGATTCTGTACTGTGGTACAGTGGTATGTAACATCCATATACTAAGACGCCTTCAGCGGATACAGATAAGTTCTAGATAACTTATCTGACAGACAGCTTGGCACAATTTGTATGTATTTTTTTTTCTTTTTTAAAAAGACAACTCCCGCAATAGGAATATACCTTCCTGTGTCACGGGGATTTTTACAAACGTACATGAAATAGACACAAAGTACACCCAGACTTAGAACAACAATTTATGGATCACACAAAGTATTGTTCCATGCAGGATTTGAACCCAAAACACTTGGCGTAGTAGTAAGCGGTGTGGCAACCACTGAAACCATTAGGCCTTAATCTTATAAATTGGAAAGTAACTGTATGTGACGAATAAGCCGCTGCACCGAATTCAATAAAATTAAGTCTGGGTATACTTTGAGTAAGTGATAACCATGACACATATAGAAGCTAGAATTATATTTCAAAACCCTCTCCTGAGAGGAGACCCGAGCCCAGCAGTGGGACATTATGGGTTGTTGATGAAATACAACAGCCAGAAACTGAACAAATCATACTGATTGTCACACAATGGGAACCAAACCTCTGGTAACCATTTGAACACAGGCCAACGGCGTGTTAACTAGTTTGCCTCTTAATGAGGATTGACATTAAAATGTAAATATTTATTGCCTTACATTTAACAACTATCTGATTCCCGCGATTTTTACGACAAAGGGCAAGACTAGTCTAAAAAAGTAACCTTATATCGTTAGCTATCTGCAATGAAGGTTCCATCAAAATCGGTCCAATGCTCCAGAGGTTAGCGGAAACAAACAGCCAGACGAAAATTGAAAAAGATGATGTTTTGGTATATGTACCAAATGCGGTTATTTTAACATCACAAATGGACACTCCAAAATTTTTTTATTATTTTTTATTTGTTTTTTATNTTTTTTTTTTTATTCTTTTATTTTTTTTTAACTTGTTTTTTGATCCATTTTTGTTTTTGCGAAAGACGGTCCCCATTTCATGTCATCCACATTTTTTATATTTTTTTATCATAAAATCCATCACGACGAAGACTTGAAGACTCGAAGACTTAGAATTGAAGACTTGACATTGGCAGAAATAGCTGATCCGGCTAATTGCCATATCATCAAAAGAAGAAGAAGAAGCCTTTGACAAAAGAAATTCTAAATAGTTCTAACTAACAATTTAAAAGAATTATGGTCGAATTACGACCTCTAGGCGACCACTTATTTTTGTAAATTTACATAATCGTGAAAGTAGATATTCTGTATTATCTAATCAATCACTATATTCATAACTTATCTATTTTACTGGTCATATTAAAATATACGCATTTCAATCATAACTCTCACTTGTAAAATTTACATTTCTTCATTAATATTTATTTAAAGTTAACTGTTGCAGTTTTCTCGTTTTCTAAAAGATAATCTTGTTGCATTTAGTTTAAACAATGTTTTTTTTTACAGCACTATGAGACTAGAAGAAAAGATTGGTACCTAAAAGGCTTATTGGCAAGCTGAGTTGTAGTTTGTCCACGACTCTAGTCACTTTCTACCAGGTGATACGCTAGTACATTTATCCTCTTTATTTGCTTTGGGGAAATAGGGCACTATTGAATTAGCTGGTGTAGTTTAATTGCCTGTGTCTTTCCTTCCCGTCCAAGATAAGGTACTGCAGGAATAAACATGATTGGAACATCAACTGTACTCGATAACATGAGAATTTGAACAAATATTTGTCGTATGGGTTGGTGCATAAAACACTGTAGAACTTCAAAGAATTTAACGAAATATTTGCCATCATCATCATCATCAGGCTATCGCAGTGCACTGCTGGACATAGGCCTCTCCAATTTCACACCACTTAGCTCGATCTATGGTTTCTCGCATCCAGCTCCTGCCAGCCGTCTTGCGCAAATCATCGCTCCACCTGGCCTGTGGATGTCCTACACTACGTTTGCCGAGACGCGGTCTGCACTCAAGAACTCGTTTACCCCAACGGTTATCGGTTCTTCGGCAAATGTGACGAGCCCACTGCCACTTCACATATTTGCCATGTTACCGCAAAAACTGAACCAGAAATAAAAGGATATTTGACCAAACATTTGACATGTTCATGTATGTAAACGTGACCTTCTTGGTGTTGGATCAAAATCTTCCTTATTTTAATGAAATACGGTAACTGGGGGAAAATATATCTATATAAATAATAATTGATCACTAATATGTAAGTACGCGGATAACTTCAGATCGACTGCACCAAATTGGATAATCCTTTTTTATTATTTTATGTGTTTGCTATGTTCAGGACAAAGTATGTATTAAGGTGTTTTCTAAGTATAATATGTATGTATTTACAGAAAAAAAAAGTATATAAGTATTAATATCAGTTATCTAGTACCCATAGTACAAGCTCTGCTTAGTTTGGTACTATATGGCGTTGTGAGTTAAAATGTCTGAACATATATATTTTTTTAAGGAATTATAAGAAAACCGAACATGTAATTTTTTCAGTCAACGACTGTACTACCCGTGAGAAGCTGAGGCTGGCAATAATAATAAAAAAAAATAAAAGAATAAATCATAGATCTTCCTCTCTCAAACCAATCTACAGAAGTTTTCACTTCAAAAAGACTAGAAAATAATATTCCTGTGTCCTGAACAACCATTTGTTGATCACACAAAGTGTCATCAATGTAGGGTTTGAACCCATAACACTAACACAGTAGAAAGTGGCGAACGAGCGTTTAAACCACTACTTCATCTATACACCCATAGTCACAGTACAAAGTTCTGTAAACTAAAGCTCGATGGTAAGCATTATAGCTGTAGAATTAGCTAATGAATAAATTAATGAATGATTCACAACGCATCCTTACAGCGACCATTTCGTTTAATGAGTCACTTTGAGAAGCTATGGGAAGCGATGTCATGTGGTTTCGAAAGGGTGAATGAATGGGTGCTAAAATGGTACAACATCAAGCCCATATGTCGCCAAAAGGGTCATTGTTTAAATTCTCGGAATACGAACTTATTCATCTGTTAATTTTATCATGAGAAATACAACAGGAAATAATATTGAGACTAATATGGTGCGCTGAAAAGGTTTTTGTGCACTCTGTCCCATGTTTTTGGTAATTACAAACTGCCTCTGTGGCGCAGTGGTAGCGAATGCGACTGCTTTGCTAGAGGTTTCGGGTTCGATTTCCGAGTCGGTCCCAGTCCCACCAAATGTTTGTATGATCTGCAAATATTTGTTTCGGAGATTGGGGTTTTCTATGTATAATATGTATGTATTTGCAAAAAAAAGTAAATAAGTACTAATATCAGTTGTCTAGTACCCATAGTACAAGCTCTGCTTAGTTTGGGACTAGATGGCGTTGTGTGTTGAAATTAAGAACAGTTAAAACTTAATAAGAAAAGTAGAAATGCTTTGAAAGACATAGATTAATTATATTTAGAAATTTATACATATATAAATAAAATTGAAATGTCTGTTTGTGATTTCTAATGAACAGCTTTTCACTAAATGCATATGAAAGTATCTAAGGTACTATTGTTGTCTGTCTGTTTGTTTCGGTTAATATCTGAAACAGTTTGGCCGATATAAGGTGTAACTTAAGTCACTTTTTCACACACCCGACTACTAAAAAAGGAGAGTTATAGTTTTCGAGAGTATGTATGTATATTTCTTTGGCACTCCCTCGTATTTTTATGTGAGTGATGTCAATAGATTCATTTTAGTCGTGAGTGACACTGGGCACACCAAAACAAAAAAAAACAAAATTAAAGATTATTGGAGCAAAAAGTTATCTAAAAAAAAGTTTTCAAAATACATCGAGGTTGGTATCAAAATGAAGAATTTTTAATTGATATATAATATTTAATTTACATATGATATTGACGCAGCCACTTTTTTTAAATAATTCATTACTTGTTTTGCCTAAATAGATACATAATATACATAGAAAACACCTAAACTCCGAAACAAATATTTGCATATCATACAAACATTTGGTCCGACCTGGGAATTGAACCAGACACCTCACGCACAGCAGTCGCGTACGCCACCACTGCCTCAACGAGGCAGTCTGATTATATCAAATCACTCGGCTTGACTAATCCCTCAAGACAGAGCCCGAACGGCTAAGTCTACAAAGTTTTGGTAGCCGATCAGCCTTGATCAGCCAATTGAAAGCTGATAACTGCCTTTATATTGTACCCAGGATAAGAAATGATTTCTGGTAACATCACCCATAAGAAAGTACAATAAGATATGAAATTTTGCATCGAAGTCACCGTTAATGCGAGTGAAGTCACAGTGCGTTTTCACTCATAATGTGCAATATGTTAACATGGGCCGTTAATTAATGTTTAATTCTTATATAGTATTAAAAACATACTGTGTCTTAGGAAAGAAAGTCGACAAGAGTCAATAAAAACTTTCATTAATAAGAAAATATTGTATTTATATTTATTCCTAACTATATTATAAACGCTCATAGCCCAGTTGCACTCGGTGATTAGAAACAATCACCGAGGGTAAGCAACGACGGCGCCGTCAGTACCTGGATGGGTGACCGCCGGTGGCATGTCACCATGAGCGTCTCCGTTATTCGGAGGTCACGTTAAGCAGTCGATCCCGGTTGTTATCATATTATAACAGTCGTGAAGCTTAGTTGGAGGCCTTCGGGCGGTTTAAAAACATCCAACGGCAAGGTACGTAGCCACAATGTTGCCTTGCCAGTCCCCAACCCGCACTTGGCCAGCGCGAGGACATATGGTCTTAACCCTCTCCTGAGAGGAGACCCGAGTCCAGCAGTGGGACATTATGAGTTGTTGATTGATTGATTGATATGCAGAAATTTCTGTAGATGTCAATCTAGAACAAAATGTGATGACCATTCTTAGTTAACGAGGTTATAAAAGAAATTAAAAGCTATTTATGACTTCATTGTTTTGTTTTCTGTATTTATACTTCGCTTCTCTCATCATAATTTTATCAGCCAATACTGTTAAACTTCTGTCGTAATATCTTAAAATCCTATTTAAGCCAGGGTATTTTTTTCTTAAAATTGACCAAATGGGACGCAAGTAAAAAAGTAATATAGAATATTAACATCACCTAACTATGACGAAGCAGTTTTGGCAGTTTATAAGTTTGTATATTCTACGCCTAAAAACCGATTTGGCCTTAACCCTCTCCTGAGAGGAGACCCGAGCCCGAGGACATTATGGGTTGTTGATAATGATGATCTATATTCATATTATAAAGAGTTAAATTTCTAACTTTGTATGATGGTAGAGATAATCTTCGGAATTACTGATCCGATCCTGATAATTCTTTCACTCACAGAAAGTAACACTATTCTGATGTAACATATGCCATATTTTATTATGATTGATCAAAAAATGGTATTTGTAAATCAAGTCGAAGAAAAGCGGGCGGTTAACGCCCAAGGAAGTGGATACGGGTCGGCTAGTTTTTTTATGTTAGGAACGTAAAATTGAGAAAGTAATTAAAGTGATAAAGAAGAAAGTACCTGATTGACCGAGGTTTTTAGGGTTCCGTACCCAAAGGGTAAAACGGTACCGTATTACTAATAATTCGCTGTCCGTCTGTCACCAGGCTGTATCTCAAAAACCGTGATAGTTGGACAGTTGAAATTTTCCGGGACGATGTATTTCTGTTGCTGCTATAAAAACAAATACTAAAAAAATAAAAAATGGGGCTTCCATAGAATACACGTGATTTTTTTTGCTCGATATTGATAACGGCAACTGGTAGATGCTTGAAATGTATAATGTTATGGAACCCTTCCTGCGCATGTCCGACTCGCATTTGTCCGATTTTATTTTGATTCATTTTCTAACCATATTCGATTAGGATTTTAGTTACCGGAAACCCCCAGAATTCTAAATTTCATGGAAATCGTTGGAGCCGTTTCCAAGATTCAGATTATATATACATGAATTACTTGTTTAAGTATTAGACAGATAGATTGACACAAGAACAAATTAATATTTTAAAGAAATAATAAATAGTAAATATTTCGGACATCTAACACACAACGCCATCTAGTCCCAAACTAAGCAGAGCTTGTATTATGGGTACTAAACAACTGATATAAATACATATATACTTTTTTATGTAAATACATACATATCATACATAGAAAACCCCNTAGAATATTAACATCACCTAACTATGACGAAGCAGTTTTGGCAGTTTATAAGTTTGTATATTCTACGCCTAAAAGGATTAACCGATTTGGCCTAAACCCTCTCCTGAGAGGAGACCCGAGCCCAGGAGTAGGACATTATGGGTTGTTGATAATGATGATCTATATTCATATTAAAAAGAGGTAAATTTGTAACTTTATATGATGGTAGAGATAATCTTCGGAATTACTGATCCGATCCTGAGAATTCATTCACTTACAGAAAGTAACACTATTCTGGTGTAACATATGCCATATTTTATTATGATTGAACAAAAAATGGTATTTGTAAATCAAGTCGAAGAAAAGCGGGCGGTTAACGCCCAAGGAAGTGGATACGGGTCGGCTAGTTTTTTTATGTTAGGAACGTAAAATTGAGAAAGTAATTAAAGTGATAAAGAAGAAAGTACCTGATTGACCGAGGTTTTTAGGGTTCCGTACCCAAAGGGTAAAACGGTACCGTATTACTAATAATTCGCTGTCCGTCTGTCACCAGGCTGTATCTCAAAAACCGTGATAGTTGGACAGTTGAAATTTTCCGGGACGATGTATTTCTGTTGCTGCTATAAAAACAAATACTAAAAAAATAAAAAATGGGGCTTCCATAGAATACACGTGATTTTTTTTGCTCGATATTGATAACGGCAACTGGTAGATGCTTGAAATGTATAATGTTATGGAACCCTTCCTGCGCATGTCCGACTCGCATTTGTCCGATTTTATTTTGATTCATTTTCTAACCATATTCGATTAGGATTTTAGTTACCGGAAACCCCCAGAATTCTAAATTTCATGGAAATCGTTGGAGCCGTTTCCAAGATTCAGATTATATATACATGAATTACTTGTTTAAGTATTAGACAGATAGATTGACACAAGAACAAATTAATATTTTAAAGAAATAATAAATAGTAAATATTTCGGACATCTAACACACAACGCCATCTAGTCCCAAACTAAGCAGAGCTTGTATTATGGGTACTAAACAACTGATATAAATACATATATACTTTTTTTTTGTAAATACATACATATCATACATAGAAAACCCCCAAACTCCGAAACAAACATTTGCAGATCATACAAACATTTGACCCGACCCGGGAATCGAACCCGAGACCTCAAGAACAGCAGTCGCATACGCTACCGCTGCGCCACCAAGGCAGTCAATTTTGTCACCAGTAGGACAAAAATGGCCTATTCAACGGGCCTGACTGCTGCCAGGGATCGTAATATCAATTCCCATAATAAAACATTGTGTGATGAGCACGTTCATGCGTATTGAGTGTAATTTATGTATAATTAACGGCTTCGCACGGTATTCTATGAAATGCTCGGAATTCCTCTATTAAACTTGCATATATTACAAATATGAATCTTAATTTTGAATCATTCGTATCTGTTGTTGAAAAATACGTTGAGTAATTTAAAAGATCACACTATGGAAGCGACTTCATTATATACTATATAAAGATGTGTGTCTATTTAAAAAAATATATAAGTATGTTTATCAGCCGTCTGGATACTATAATACTGGTTCTGTCTAGTTTTGAACCACAGGTCTAAATGTTAGATGTTATTAGTCCATTCGCTTAGATATGGTCAATTTGATCGCTCCTCCGTCTCATGTCGGCTTTTTGTCAAAGTGAAGCCGCCAGAAAATCAAAGGGGCCGCCTGCGGCGTTTACTCACGAGTAAAATATGCTCTGTTGCCACTATGTGGTTTTGTTACTAGATTTGGTAAAATTTAGGAGTTGAACAGTGATATTCTAAAAAAAAATCACAGAAAATGTATTTAATGACTTTTAGTGATATGTATAGAATCTTTAGTGAATTCTGGGGCAAAATGATTTTATGTTTTATTTATTTTTTTTGTAAAAATAACTAAATCTGATGAAATTTCAAACCATAACTAGTGAAAAAGTTTTGCTGCAACATGGCAACACTGAAACTGTTTGTCAGTTTACGCCGAAGCGGTGTAATGAATGATTATGTTTATTGACTTTTCTAACGTGTAAACTGAAAATGTTTTAATAAAAGCGAATCAGATGTTTTTTTTTTATTTTTCATGTAACAAATTAAAAAAACATATTTATTACCGAGGTAATCACCTAACGAATACGAATTATTTTAATGTATTTAACATATTTTACAACAATAACCACAATCGGGAGGCAGGTGTGTACCGACACTATCTAAACGAATGGACTCTGCATGATCTGAACAGCTCGGCGTCCATTATCTTGTCATTTAATTGTTTTAATTTATACCCTTCGTGTCAATACAATTTATTACGATTCATTGACCGAGTTATCGTGTACTTGTATCAAATAGAGAGAAAACTAGCTAATATAAAATTATTATCTCTGACTGACTGACTTATCAAGGTAGTCTAAATGGTTAGTGCTACGAACATGAAACGGCCGGAGAGATCAAGCGCAGGACCTACAGCTTTACGTGCTCTCTAAGACAAGGGGGTTTAGAATCCGACTTCCAAACTCCGAGCAGTTATTAAATATTTCTATAATCAAAAGAACTCAATAACACTTTTGGCCCGAGCCGAGGTACGAGCCCGAGACCTCTTGACTGGCAGTGGCATACGTCAACCGCTAGACGAACGAAGCAGTTTTTTGTATACGATATATCCGTGGGAGAGCCACACTTCGGCATTAATGGGCCGCCTGGACCGGAGTGATACCAGTGGTGAGTGTTTCATCGAGTGAGTGAGGATACCGGAGGCCCATACCCCAATCCAATGCCCCCTATCCCCCTCACCATCCCCCTTCCCCCCAGGCCGCCATAGTGTGGGTCACCATGCTGCATTGTTCTTTTTCGCNCCCTCACCATCCCCCTTCCCCCCAGGCCGCCATAGTGTGGGTCACCATGCTGCATTGTTCTTTTTCGCATTGAGGATGGTGCCCATCACTCTTGGATTCTGCTCATGCTTTCCATCAGGCAGGGCAGAGTCATTTTGGCAGCTTAAATATAATAAAAAAATAAAATTAAAAAAAATACGAGTATACTTACATAATATATATAGAAAACACACAAACTCCGAAACAAATATTTGCAGTTCATATAAACATTCGGTCCTACCCGAGAATCATCCCGAGTATTTTTGGGAGTTGATTTTTTTTACTTTGTAAGTACTCATAAAAACAAGATGTTTTTTAAATGTCACCCCTAAGGTGGTACAATAACGGATGAACGATTGTATGGAAATTCGTCGATCATTAGGTCGACTTCAAGAACCCGAATTATGATTTTATCTTCCAACACTATATCACAAACTTTCGATGAGATAATACAATTACAAGTAGTTAAAATTAACGTCAAACATTATTTCTAACACAACCTTTCCTTTTTTGTTGGTTTAAAGATTAATCCTGTACTAATAACATTCTTATATCGGGGGACTTTATAAACATACAGGCAACGGACACAATGAAACACCCATACGCAAAACAACAATTTGAGGATACAAAATGTTGTCCCATATGGGCGAGGTATTTTTTTATTTTTTTTATTATTGTTTTAGGGGCAAACGAGCAGACGTATCGCCTGATGGTAAGCGATTACCGCCGCCCATGGACACCCGTAACACCAGAGGTGTCACAAGTGCGTTTCCGACCTTTGGGGGATGGTGAGGGGAAGGGGGATGGTGACGGGGATAGGGGGCGTTGGATTGGGGTATGGGCCTCCGGTGAGCTCACTCACTCGATGAAACACAGCGTAAGCGCTGTTTCACACCGGTTTTCTGTGAGGCCGTGGTATCACTCCGGTCCAGCCGGCCCATTCATGCCGAAGCGTGGCTCTCCCACGGTGAAAGGTAACCGCTTAATCACGCCATCCGTGCAGTCTGAACAATTTTCTATAACAATACCGTTTTTAATTGTTTGTTCTTGAATTACCAAAGACTCTGCTCTGGTAAACATTGTAGTTAAGCAGAACTGATAACGCGTCTACATGTTTTATTACCAGAATTATAATGCAGATGCGCTTGCGACACGTATATTTGCAAGTTGCTAATATAATGTGAAAGTATTCAAATACCTTGATATTTATAAGTGTTGTGGTTACGTAATTGGCTAGCAATCAATATATATAATACAATAGTAACTGGTGTCGGTCTATACATGGTATGGTACATACAAAAATAGGATCTTTATCAACGCAATATAACCTAAGACAATGATTTTTAGAATTTTGTCTGTATTTTTCTACGTTCATGCTCGATTATCTCGGAAACGGTTTAATCGATTTGAATGCGATTTCCACTAATACATTACGGTGTACCCCACGTAACATTTAGTGTTTGTTTCATTTTAATCAGTACATAAATAAAAAAGTTATATCAGTTAACGAATGACCACGAAAATCATTACAAATAAACGCGAGTGGAGCCGCAAACAAAAGCTAATTAATATAATAAAAAAAAAACAAAAATCGGAAGTCANACCCCTCTTAACAAAATGCTCAACGCGGCACAAAGAAGTTATGTGACGTCATGTCAGTAGCGCGGTGACGCGCACTCATAAGATTTTCTCCTACCAAAGTGTTCAACGCGACTAAATAAGTTTTCACTTCAATAATTAATTGCCGTGTGAATACGAACTGTTACCATTCTTATTCATAATGTGAGTGTCGTAAGAGTCGATTGAAAGTAAAATGAAAGACAACAGCAGTAATATTTGTGGCAACCCGTCTGGCTAGTAATATTTGTGGGTCAAAACGTTCTAAGAAATCCTATATTTCAATGGACCGTAACAACCTGTTGATGACATTCAATCAACCACCCATAATGTCCCACTGCTGGGCTTGGATCTCCTCTAAGGAGAGGGTTAAGGCCATACGTCCCCTCACTGGCCAAGTGCGGGTTGGGGACTGGCAAGATAACGTTGTGGCTACGTAATCTTAGCATTGGATGTTTTTAAGCCGCCCAATGGCCTCCAACTAAGATTCATGACTGTTATCCTTTATATTTCTTTTCTTTTTTCTTCTTTTTTTATTTTTTTTTACGTGGTGAAATGCCTTTACGCACTTCGTTCCCCCCCGCGGGGACAGGGGGTTCGCTTCGTGAGGGACTCCTGACTGACTCGCCAGACTACCCACTAAACCACCACGGTGTGCCACTCTGCGCCTGAGACGGGAGAGATCCGGGAACCGCTTTCTTACGCCATCCGGACCACATGACTGTTATCCCATAACAATCGGGACCGACTGCTTAACGTGACCTCCGAATCACGGAGACGCTCATGGTAACATGCCACCAGCATAACTTGATAGTTAGATGTGTTACATCGGTATCTAATTAACTGGTAATATAATGTTAATCATCATCATCAGCTTATTGTAGTCCACAGCTGGGCGTAGGGCCTCTTCGATTGCACGCAACATAGATCTAATTTGGGCTACTCGCATCCAGTTCTTGCCAGCCTTCTTGCGCAAGGCATTACTCCACCGGACCTGCCTATCTATCGATCTTATCCACAATTAATTCTTGTGTATATACAATCTGAATCGATAACGATTTTCATGAAGAGTATACAGAGGGTTTCGTGGGCGATAAATTAATTTAGCTACAATTTATTTTTAGAAAATTTACCAATTTCTTATTATGATGTAACCAGTGTCACTCTAACGACTAAGACGAATCTATTGGCACTAATCACATAAAAATACGACAAGCCGTTTAGGCTCTAAGGCGTGCTAAAGAAATATACACACACACATACACGCACTCGAAAACAGTCCAGTAAAAAATACCAAGCAAAGCTCCGGCATCCAAGTACCAATAATAATTGTGGTGAAAGACTAAGAATAAGGGTGTGATAAGAGAAGAAAAACTCAAATAAAGCTTTATACTTTGTGGCCAGCGTTGTACACTAAACCAAAACCTCTTTGGAAGACATGAGACCAACATAGTTATAGACTCATAACGCTTTATGATGTTGAGTTATATTGCCAAATTCATCTCGCAAATGTGCATTTACTATATATGTATATCAATAACTACGTAACATAATGTGAAAGTAATTCAAACAACTTGATATTTTCAAATGTTAAATCACCATCTAATTGGTGCAAATTAGTCATAATAGCAATAGCCTCGCATATCTCACTCATGGCATAATATGCATATCGAAATGCGCAGACCGATACACATATACGGCATAGGTGGGTAAACGAACACAGTGAAAGTCTGATGCTGTTTGAATCCCCGCTAGAATCAGAGTAAACACGTGAGTTTGGGAGTAATTCAATTACTTGTTGTTTGCAGAGCAACGAAAAAATAACACTGGTTAACAGGCGGGTCCATCGAGCCGGCATTTTGTGGATGGTCCTTCGAACAAGTCTCTTGTGGTGATTATTTTGAGCCTGGGTGGGTTTTTTTTTCACTTTTTTATTGTATATACAGCCTATAAACAGTGCCATACCTATAATTATGCCATATTATATTGTTTAATNGGCATTCCCCTTTTGATTCCCCCCCCCCCCCATCTCTTAACAAAGCGCTCAACGCGGCACAAAGAAGTTATGTGACGTCATGTCAGTAGCGCGGTGACGCGCACTTATAAGATTTTCTCCTACCAAAGTGTTCAACGCGACTAAATAAGTTTTCACTTCGATAATTAATTGCCGTGTGAATACGAACTGTTACCATTCTTATTCATAATGTGAGTGTCGTAAGAGTCGGCTGAAAGTAAAATGAAAGACAACAGCACCGCAACGAGAAGGACTATTCGAGACAAACCTTTTACCGACCCGTCTGGCTAGTAATATTTGTGGGTCAAAACGTTCTGAGAAATCCTATATAACAATGGACCGTAACAACCTGTTGATGACATTCAATTAACAACCCATAATGTCCTACTGCTGGGCTTGAGTCTCCTCTGAGGAAAGGGTTAAGGCCATACGTCCCTTCACTGGCCAAGTGCGGGTTGGGGACTGGCAAGACAAGGTTGTGGCTACGTAATCTTAGCATTGGATGTTTTTAAGCCGCCCAATGGCCTCCAACTATGTTTCATGACTGTTATCCTATAACAACCGGGACCGACTGCTTAACGTGACCTCCGAATCACGGAGACGCTCATGGTTACATGCCACCAGCATAACTTGATAGTTAGATGTGTTACATCGGTATCTAATTAACTGGTAATATAATGTTAATCATCATCAGCTTATTGTAGTCCACAGCTGGGCGTAGGGCCTCTTCGATTGCACGCAACATAGATCTATTTTGGACTACTCGCATCCAGTTCTTGTCAGCCTTCTTGCGCAAGTCATTACTCCACCGGACCTGCCTATCTATCAATCTTATCCACAAGTAATTCTTGTGTATATACAATCTGAATCGATAACGATTTTCATGAAGAGCAGAGGGTTTCTTGAGCGATAAATCTATTTAGCTACAATTTATTTTTAGAAAATTTACCATTTTTTATTTTTATTTTGATGTACCCAGTGTCACTCTAACGACTACAACAAATATATTGACACCACTCACATAAAAATACGACAAGCCGTTTAGGCTCTAAAGCGTGCCAAAGAAATATATACACACACATACACGCTCTCGAAAAACCTTCCTACTTTAACAGTCGAGTAAAACATACCAAGCAAAGCTCCGTCCTCCAAGTACCAATAATAATTGTGGTGAAAGACTAAGTATAAGGGGTGTGATAAGAGAAGAAAAACTCAAATCAAGCTCTATACTTTGTAGCCACCGTTGTACACTAAACCAAAACCTCTTTGGAAGACATGAGACCAACATAGTTATAGAGTCATAACGCTTTATGATGTTGAGTTATATTGCCAAATTCATCTCGCAAATGTGCATTTACTATATATGTATATCAATAACTACGTAACATAATGTGAAAGTAATTCAAACAACTTGATATTTTCAAATGTTAAATCACCATCTAATTGGTGCAAATTAGTCATAATAGCAATAGCCTCGCATATCTCACTCACGGCATAATATGCATATCGAAATGCGCAGACCGATACACATATACGGCATAGGTGGGTAAACGAACACAGTGAAAGTCTGATGCTGTTTGAATCCCCGCTAGAATCAGAGTAAACACGTGAGTTTGGGAGTAATTCAATTACTTGTTGTTTGCAGAGCAACGAAAAAATAACACTGGTTAACAGGCGGGTCCATCGAGCCGGCATTTTGTGGATGGTCCTTCGAACAAGTCTTTTGTGGTGATTATTTTGAGCCTGGGTGGGTTTTTTTTTCACTTTTTTATTGTATATACAGCCTATAAACAGTGCCATACCTATAATTATGCCATATTATATTGTTTAATTTATAGGTACGTCATAATTTATCATACAATCGCTATGAGCTCTTCCTTTGATTGTTATTCATAAGGCCCTGTATCTCATTGTGTTGATTTAATGTTACCATTGGTCGGTTTCGCGACTCACTTTGAATAAAATACCACCTATAAACTGTTCATTTTATTTTCTTACTGACAGTTGTTTACGCAGTGGCCTCAAATATACCTACTGATTAGATACTCCTTCGAATTCAGTTCGCTCTCAGAGTTGCAGAGATTCGATGGCAGACGCTTCGTGGAAAATCTGATATTCAGGTAGAATCGGTTGAATTAGAAGCCGATCCCTAATAACCTTGATATGTATCAAGGTTAGGAAGAATAAAATTTAGCTAAATTATAACACCGAGTCTAAATTCCTAAAAGATTTTTATAATAATAGAATTTGACTTGAGTCATTCCTAAATCAATGATGTTTTGCGTATCCGGTGAATGTTTGCAGAATACCAATAAATCTATGAATCATTAACTTGAGTCAACGAAGAATCGCTATAAAATCGTGTGTGATATTCAAGTATGAGTCAGTGGAAGTACCTTAATCATTACATGTAATAATTCTGCGCAGTTAGGTGTGTGGTTTGTGGTCAAGTGGTATCTTTTTAATATATATATATGAGCCTGCCATAGTGATTCTCCCTAGCCTGATGGAAAGCATAAGTAAAATCAAAAAGTATATATAAAGCGTTGTCCCTTTCGCACGAAATACTAACAGTCCGAACTACACCGCATTTGTCAAACGACTGACAAAACGTAACATGTAGTGTGCGAAAGGGACAAAGCTCTACAAATCCGAAATTAGCCGAACGTCTCTTTCTCGAGGTCGATGTGCATTAATTCTTGCAAAGTAATGTACGAATGCTGTAATTTTATTAGGTTGATCTTCTGTGAAAGGGTAGTACTGCTACGGTTGTGCGGCTCGTTCGTGCTGAAATCAGTCACTCTACTACATTTAAACCAGGTAACCAGGTCAGCTTATGAATGAGTGACCGCTTCTGAACACCAGACCCCTCCACACGTTAAAGCTCGCTAAAGCGTAAACTTATAGCTCTACATCAGCAAGAAAAGTAATAAAGTCGAGTTAAATCAATACAAATATTGATCCTTATCAATCAAATATTCTCCTTAGTAATGTGGTTTTGCCTAACCATGCTAAGGAGTATATATAATATATATTTTGCAGGGTACTACTGAAAGCTGTCGATGAATCAAATATTCATAACAGATTAGGCCATTATTTATTAGCTACACATCAACATCATCAACATCATCATCATCATCATCATCAGCCTATCGCAGTCCACTGCTGGAAATAGGCCTCACCGATTACACGCCACTTAGTTCGATCTATGGCTTCTCGCATCCAACAATTAGCTACACATATCTTGTAAACACAAACAAGCTAAACAAAGATAAAAAGAACATTTCAAAAAAAGATCTGCCATTCTTAGTTGACAATGGTTTGTTTTGGATATGTGACTGCATTAGTATGTGATATGACATGTATTATAATGATAACAACATTACACATCTCATACATAGCAATCTCATTCCAAATTAGGTATGTCCTGTACTATGATGAATCAGTGTTTATAATTGTCGCCTGAGATATTCCCGGACCAATACGATACTTTAAACCTTCAAGAAAAGAGCGCACTCCTTAAAAGGAAGGCAACACACTTGTGACGCCTCTGGTGTTGCGGGCGGCGGTAATCGCTTACCATACCGGTGATACGACTGCTCGTTTGCCCCCTATATCATAAAAGAAAAGATACGTATATGTTTCTAAACACATATATGTATCTTAGCTTTTTGACTACACGGTTGGCCTAGCGGTTTTAGTGGTCGCCACACCGCTTCCTACTGCGCCAAGTGTTGTGGGTTCAAATCCTACATGGGACAACAATTTGTGTGATCCATAAAATGTTGGTGTGCTTTGTGTCCGTTTCAAAAAGTCCGTCCGTTTCTAAAGATCCCCGTGACACAGGAATGTATATTCCTAAAGCGGGAGTTGACTTATAAAAAGAAAAAAATTACATTATGATTTATGAAGTTACAAGCTTTAAACTAACAATTCTTGTTGATATATTACCTGAAATGAAAAAAGTGAAATTGGAGAGGCCTATGTCCAGCGGTGGACTGCAATAAGCTGATGATGATGATGATATTATCTGAATCTCGGAAATGGATAAAACTATTTTCATGAAATTTAGTAAGCAGGGGGTTTCGGTGTCGATAAATGAATCTAGCTGGTATTCAATTTCAGAAAATTTACCAATAAATGCTGAGTTTCCAATTATGCATATACAAGCATTGTTCGTTTAAATGTTAGTTGAAGTTAATGAAGATATACCGTCTTCTTTGCTTAGTGTAATAATTTAGTAACAATTTAAAAGGTACCGTTATTTCAGTTATAATGCTTTAGATAATTTTAAATTAAACCAGACCAGGCAAATACCTTTAGAAATTACTTAAAGAAATTTTATACTTTCATAATTGACAGCCTCGCTGGCGCAGTGATAGTATATGCAACTACTGTCTCCCGCATCTCGGGCTCGATTCCCGGGTCAGATCAAATGTTCGTATGATCTGCTAATATTTGTTTCTGAGTTTGAGTGTTTTTATATATATGAACTGAAATGTGACTAAAATATTCAAATATACAACAAAAAGTATATTTGCATATTTTAGTCACTTTGATTCCGACACTACCCCGCTGCAAACCTCAGTAGTGGAGTGAGGGTGGGGTCGGAGGGGGTTTCAAGTCGGTAGCATGTAAGCCAGTGTAATGCCCAAACGTAGCAATTTTGAATATTGGATTATTTTGTTCTCTAATAGGCTTTTCTGTGTTTTGTAATTCTCAAATCATTTGAATTTGTTAACGTACGTAAGGTTACGTTTATTCACCTTTGTACGTGACGGATTATTTTTGCTAGTGGTTATTTGAACATGACTGTATAACTAGGAGGTTGTGAGTTCGATAACCATCCGGGACAATCAATAAGGTACTATTATTTGTCTCAGATCTTATCAGAACACCACCAAAAATTACAGAGCTTTACTCGGTAATCTTATATACTAAATTTAATGGAAATCGCTGGAGGCTTTTCAGAGATTCAGATTATACATAAATGACTTCCTCAGTGGCGCATTGGTAGCGTATTAGTCTGCTGCTCTTGAAGTCTCGGGTTCTATTCCGGATCGGACCAAACGTTTGTATTATGTTTCGGAATAGGGTTTTTCTATGTATGATATGAGTGTATTAATGTATTTATATCAGTTGTCTATTACCCATAACACCAGCTCTGCTTAGTTTGGGATTAGATAACATTGTGTGTTAGATGTCCGACATATTTATTTTTCATTATTATTTAAATATATATAGTGGATAACATTTAAGAGTTCAATACGCTTCTGTGTAAGAAATAAAAATATGCTACGCATAAACTTGACTAATTTTTTTACGGACATTTTAACACACAACACCGTCTAGTCCCAAACTAAGCAGAGCTTGTACTATGGGTACTAGACAACTGACATTAAAACATATATACTTTTTTTGTAAATACATACATATTATACATTGAAAACACCCAAACTCCGAAACAAATATTTACAGATCATACAAACATTTGGTTCGACTCAGGAATCGAGACCTCTAGCGCAGCGGTCGCATACGCTACCACTGCGCCACCGAGGCAGGCAAAGGGTTTGAATATCTCGCTTTATATAAAATTTTAAAGAGTGACCTTCACCTCGTACACTGCCGTGACCTTTGTCATTATACGGGTCAAGAACTTTCTGGCTTCTGACTGTCCGTCCGCCTCAGACACTACAGGATGCCCATAAACGTTATTTTTATGTCTTCTTCCAAGCTTCGGCATGAATGAGCCGGCTCGACCGGCCTCACAGAAAATTGGTGTGAAACAGCGGTTACGCTGTGTTTCATAGAGTGAGTGAGGATACCGGAGACCCATACCCCAATCCATCCCCACCTATCCCTCCCCATCCCCCAAAGGCCGGGAACGCACTTGTGACACCTCCGGTGTTACGGGTGTCCATGGGCGGCGGTAATCGCGCAATTCATCAACGTTCACTGAACTTTAATCATGACAATCAATAATTGTATTATTTATATAATTTATAGGTCACGCAGTCTACGCAATCATAGTTTCAACTATTTTATTTTATTTTATGAAATAGGCGTCAAACGAGCAGACGTATCGCCTAAGCGGTAAGTGATTACCGCCGCCCATGGACACCCGTAACACCAGAGGCGTCACAAGTGCGTTGCCGGCCTTGGGGGATGAGGTGGTGGATGAGGGGAAGGGTTGGATTATGGGCTTCCGGTATCCTTACTCACTCCGTGAAACACAGCGCAGTTGCTGTTTCACACCGGTTTTCTGTGAGCTCGTTGTATCAATCAGGTCGAGCCGGCCCATGCATGCCGCATGCAAGCTCAGTTTGTTTGTAGGCGCGAACTCAATAACAAAGTGGTTCGAACTGAAATATTGTTTTAAAGTTGGTCGAAATATACAGGTTATATAATATCACGCTACGACCAAAAAGAGCCAAGTATCTAAGAAAAATGTTGATAAAACAAGGATTTAGTTAAAAGACGCAGTCAAAGTTTGATCGATTCAGTCTATTAAACAAAAAAAAATATTTAAAAAAACCCGTCTGCCTTAGTATCTATCATTTTCATTTAATATAGTATTTTTAAAAATAAAACAATTAAGTTATATGGACGTATATTAGTAACAGCCGTTAAAATATCATTATTTTGATATCACACTCGATGTATTTTGAAAACATTTTTTTTAAGATTACTTTTTGGCTCCAAAAATCCTTAATTTTGTTTTCTTCTAACTTTGACGTACCCAGTGTCACTCTCACGATTAAGACGAATCTATTGAAAAAAGCTCACATAAAAATACGACAAGCCGTTTAGGCTCCAGAGCGTGCTAAAGAAATATACATACATACACCCGAAAAACATAACCCTCCTTCTTTCGCAGTCGGGTAAAAACGATTCTCTTCAAATTGTGATTCGTACACTTGATACAATTGTTAACAGACTCCATGACCGTCCACAAATAGGTCAATGTTGTATGAAAAACTGGTCTTTCCGTACAGAGGGCGTATGTGGGACTTGTTGAGAACTAGTCTACAAATTAACCCCCCCTCCCCCCCCGGCGGCCTGTTTCGTTAATCAGGCGAAGCTCCAGGAAAATATCGGTGGCTTCTTGACTGCCTCGGTGGCGCAGTGGTAGCGTACGCGACTGCTGTCCATGAGGACTCGGGTTCGAATCCTGGGTCGGACCAAACGTTTGTATGATCTGCAAATATTTGTTTCGGAGTTTGGGTGTTTTCTATGTATAATATGTATGTATTTACAAAAAAAAGTATATAAGTATTAATATCAGTTATCTAGTACCCATAGTACAAGCTCTGCTTAGTTTGGGACTAGATGGCGTTGTGTGTTAAAATGTCTGAACATATACATATATATTTATTATTAAGATCAACGGTCGTATGTGTGGGGGGAGTTTTATATTATGAACTTAATCTACCACTATAATATTGATGATTTCTGATTAAAACCCGTTACAACGTAATTACATTAAGTACCTTTCGTTAGAAAACGCAACATATTTAAGGTACGTTCAAGGACTGTGGCATGCGTAGGCGCATACGGTATCGCGTTTACTTGCATATCAGGTAACACTGTCCATGTTGTTAATACTTCGACCGTATTTACTTTAAATATATTTATAGTACGTATAATGTGTGTATACATTACATAAATCGATTGTTGTGTTATTTAAGAAAACATTTACACCCGACTGCGTAATTTTTTTTATCTACACAAATACTACAAACAAATACGTTTAAGTTTCTGAAACAGCTAGCTTATTGGCAACATTAAAACATTCTGTGGCATAGTACCCATAATCTCATCCAAATGAGTGTTTTAATAATAATTTTCACGGGAATTACTTGCTTAAAGGTATACATTCCTCTGATTTGCCTGACGCTTCAACCAGGTTGCACTGGCCGTGGTCACAGGCTGACTGGCTTAGCAGCACACGCCCTCCGTCGTTAAATCCGTGAAGTAGAAGTTTCACGGATTCGATCGAGGGCGTCAGGCAAATCAAAGGAATGTATGTGTTACCTTTAAAAGTGATAGCGTTAGTCCCTGTGAATATAATTATTATATCATGGAACGCGAAAGTTTAAAAGTTATTACAAACAAGTATTATAGTGTTGTAATAAATGACATAATGCAACTCCTTTTTCAAAAAAAGAATTGTCAGGGGCGCACCTTTCACTACCACAGCGCCGTATTTAAAAAAATAACTTTTTTCGAAATCAAATCGTATCCCGACATTTTTTCGATATTAGTATTGCAAAAATGTATTTCTTTGTAGAGAATTCATATAACTATTAATATTTTAATAGCCTATTTGCCCCAGGTAATTCATTAAATCGGTTAATCTTTTTAGGCGTAGAATATACAAACTTATAAACTGCCAAAACTGCTTCGTCATAGTCAGGTGATGTTAATATTCTATATTACTTTTTTACTTTCGTCCCATTAGGTCAATTTTCAGAAAAAATGCCCTGGCTTAAATAGGATTTTAAGATATTACGACAGAAGTTTAACAGTATAAGCTGATGAGATTATGATGAGAGAAGCAAAATATAAATACAGAAAACAAAACAATGAAGTCGTAAATAGCTTTTAATTTCTTTTATAACCTCGTTAACTAAGAATGGTCATTACATTTTGTTCTAGATTGACATCTTCAGAAATTTCTGCATATCAATCAATAAATGAACAACCCATAATGTCCCAGTGCTAGGCTCGAGTCTCCTCTCAGGAGAGGGTTAAGGCCATACGTCCCCACGCCGGCCAAGTGCAGGTTGGGGACTGGCAAGACAACGTTGTGGCTGCGTAATCTTACCGTTGGATGTTTTTGAGCCCCCCAAAGACCTGCGACTAACTGATTGTTTCCAATTACCGAGTGCAACTAGGCTATGAGTGCCTCTCTGCAATGCAACTTCTGCATGTAAGGGACAATCTCATCTTCCTAGCCTTTATTATTTCCAAGATTATTTCGGGTCGGTTACAGTTCAATCGGTTTCACCTAAATATCATTTTTTCCATGGAGCGAACCTTGAGAACCTTGAGTCACCACGTGTTTGTTTGCCACTATACTGTCTTTATTTATATTTCATATAGTCTGTTGTACATAAAACAAAACATTCTTAGATATGATACGTTCAAATGTTAATAGTTTTATCTAAATTGTCGAAGCCCTTTTAAATGTCTCTCGTTAACTATGTTTTTATCTTAATACCCCTTTTGGTTGACTTAGAATCTCATTTTTAAAAGTCACATTTTAATTTATTTGACAAAAAGAGGTTAAATATTTGTTTAATTTTATCACGGGAGAGCCACGCTTCGGCAGGAATGGGTCGGCTCGACTGAAGTAATACCACGGCCACGGCATGGCGGCACGAAGGTCTATACACCTCCCCCCATCCAACTCCCCTTCCACCAAAGGCCGGTAACGCATTTGTGACGCTTTTGGTGTTCATGGGTGGCGGTAATCGCCTACCATAAGACAGCAAACGAGCAGACGTTTCGCCTGATGATAAACGATTACCGCCGCCCATGGACACCCGTAACACCAGAGGTGTCACAAGATCGTTGCCGGCCTTTGGGGAATGGGGAGGGGGGTTGAACTCTCACTCGATGAAACACAGCGCAAACGCTGTTTCACACCGGTTTTCTGTGAGCCAGTGGTATCACTCCGGTCGGGCTGGCCCATTCATGCCGAAGCGTGGCTCTCCCACGGTATATAAATATAAATATAAAAAAAATAGTGGAACAAGTACAAGTGATTACAATTCTAGAATGTATTGCAATAAGTTCCTTCAAGTGCCGAATTGGTATAAATTTAACTGCAATTCATTTTTATGTATATAGATATACTGTATTTAGAAATATATATGTATGCTTATCAACAGTTAGAAGCATAAGACAGTCGTGTTTGAGATGCGTCAAATTACTTTCATTAATATAGTTTTTTTAAATAAGATATTAACCTATTTTCATTACCTACTTTGACTGACATTGTTATGAATAAAGCAGAGATAATTAAGAGATACCTAATTGGTTAGTGACTAATTGTTTTTTTTAAATTAGTTGTGACTCGCCACGCTTCTTAGTGACATACTTTTGATTCGGCCTAAGAATGTCGTACGACTACTATTCATTCCTAGGGTCTCGTAAGATCGAAGGGAACAAACTAAACTAACAACACTGGAAAGAGAAAGAAAATTTGAAAGACACCGAATACCAAACCATATGACCAGCGCGGTATAGAAGGCTAATCCGCCCGGTGGAGAGAATGCGTAGAATCTAAGAATGGTGGTAATCTTTATTGCGAACGTACCAATGCAGCATGGTGCATATTACCGTGGGAGAGCCACGCTTCGGCATGAATGGGCCGGCTCGACCCGAGTGATACCACGGCCTCACNTTTTGGTGTTCATGGGTGGCGGTAATCGCCTACCATAAGACAGCAAACGAGCAGACGTTTCGCCTGATGATAAACGATTACCGCCGCCCATGGACACCCGTAACACCAGAGGTGTCACAAGATCGTTGCCGGCCTTTGGGGAATGGGGAGGGGGGTTGAACTCTCACTCGATGAAACACAGCGCAAACGCTGTTTCACACCGGTTTTCTGTGAGCCAGTGGTATCACTCCGGTCGGGCTGGCCCATTCATGCCGAAGCGTGGCTCTCCCACGGTATATAAATATAAATATAAAAAAAATAGTGGAACAAGTACAAGTGATTACAATTCTAGAATGTATTNTTTAAATATAAAAAAAAAAAAAAAATGGTGACCAAGACTATGGCCGCCTAATGAGAAAGAGAATCCGTCCAGCATCATCACGTTCCTAATCTTTACTATTCTCAAGATTAAATAAGGTCAGCTACTAGTTCAACCGGTTTTACCTGAATATTAGAATTCTTCTTATAAGAAAAACTCAACAACAGTCCGACCCGGGAATCAAATCCCAGGCCTCTGGATCTGCACTCGCTTACGCTAACCATTAGGCCAGGGAGGCAACCTGCCAGTCCTGTTAGTCCATCAGTGGGCTAGTAAAAGTTGTTGATAAGATAAGAAATGAGAAACAAAACTGTCTCAAATGGTTAAAATCAGTCCTTAAAGCGCAGAGAAGGTCAATTAAACCGGGGTAAAACTTTTTGATATTTTTGAAGCGTAAACAACAAACCAGCAATTATATAATACCGGCCCGACTTCGCACGGAAGTGTTTGTTTCCTCTGTATTTGATGTCATATGCATTACACATTTAAACCTTAATCTTGAGTCACTATCTTTTGCTGAAAACATCATTGAAAGCGATTTCATTTTATAATATGTAAAGCTACTAACGACCGCCCATTGGTCGATATTAAACCATATTTTTTATAGGTGACACCTCCCGTATTAGGAATATAGATCCTGTGACGCGGGGGACTTCACAAACACGGTGGCGCAGTGGTAGCGTACGCGACTGCTGTCCATGAGGTCTCGGGTTCGAATCCTGGGTCGGACCAAATGTTTCGGAGTTCGGGTGTTTTCTATGTATAATATGTATGTATTTACAAAAAAAATGTATTTATGTATTCATATCAGTTGTCTAGTACCCATAATACAAGCTCTGCTTAGTTTGGGACTAGATGATATGTGTGTTAGATGTCCGAAATATTTAAAAAAAAAATAAAAAATATATATGTATAAAACGGACATAAAGAACATCCACACTCAGACAATTTGTGCATCACACAAAATTTTATATTATTTCTTTTTGTACTCGTGCATATACACTTTAGCTGTGGAAAATTTTACTCTCCTCCGTTCGCAGACTGCGAAAAAAGGGGTACAAATTTTTTGCTTCACGTATATCTAGATATGTAGACGTGTGTGAAGACTCGTTACCGAAAAGGTAATTGCATTTGAGTATTATATTATGTATATGTATATATATTTATTATGTATATTTTATTCACGGTCACGGTAACTGTTCATTTCAGTTGAGTCACTGAATTATACAACTAGGTTTATGAACACGGTAATTAGTTTTAATAGTTCTTTTTTTTTGGTTTTAAGGTCGTTGTTTAATTCTAGATCATATCTAAAAACAGAAAACTATTACCAGACTACTTAAAAACCGGGATATTGTTACGAATCTATTGACAGTTCATTCAATAATATCATTTCAGTACTATACAAGCTACGGTGGAACATACAAATACAGACTACCTGCGCTGCGATTTGGCTCGGCCACTGTTGAGGAATGACATACGCTATATACTGTACTGTACTTTATTTAGCCGTGGGAGAGCCACGCTTCGGCATGTATGGGCTGGCTCGACCGGAATGATACCACGGCCTCACAGAAAACCGGTGTGAAACATCGCCTGCGCTGTTTTTCACTGAGTGATTGAAGATATCGAAGGCCCTTTTTTTTTGACGTGATGGAATGCCTTTACGCACTTCGCTCCCCCCCTGCGGGTACAGGGGGTTCGCTTTGTGTGGGACTCCTGACTGACACCAGCCAGACTACCCACTAAACCACCACGGTGTGCCACTCTGCGCCTGAGACGGGAGAGATCCGGGAACCGCTTTCTTACGCCATCCGGAATGATATCGAAGGCCCTTGCCTCAACCTCTCTCCCATCTCTGGTGTTGCGGGTTTCCATGGGCGTCGGTAATCGCTTACCATCAAGTGATACATCTGCTTGTTGGACCCCCTATTCTATAAAAAAGCCTCGATAACCGACATACATGCGGGCAGAGCCGGGAGAAACTACCAAATCCATACATCAAATGCTACCTTTAATTTTCGTAGGCGGGTTTTTTATTGCAGAGAGATCATACAGTAAGATGTTGCTACAGATTCTCCAGAATTCAATCTCTTAGCCAACTTATACGAGCCCTACGCTTAGACTTGAGTTACTATTTTTACCCACGCTCAAGGTGGTTCGACGAGGCAATGGATTAAGACAGCTAAGGACCGGCTGTTGTTACGAACGAGGGAACCTATCTCCAACTCAGTTCAAAATATGCCACCGCATTTGAATGAGAAATATACAACCTACTTTCTTGTAGTCCAGTAGAGACATAATCATTAATCTTTAACAATTCACTGATAGATGTAAGCCGCTCTTTGGAAAATAGGTTTTGGCCAGCTATACCACGCGAGGTAGACGGGTTGGTATAAGTTATAAGTTTTCTCTCTCTTTAGAGTGGAGTTATCCTGGATCTCTCTTCTCTTACGACACCCACGGGACGAATAGAAATGTTGACACTCTATTCTCAATCCGTCACTGATAGTAACATCAGTAAATAAGTGTAGGTAATACATGCTCTATACACAGTCCATAACAGCTTGCATACAGTTAACCATTCATGTATTACTTACTAATACTTATTGTACCTGAAGTTCTGACTTTTAAGAGTGGCCATTAGTTTCTTTGCGAGTGTTCTTCTCGTACGGTCCTACGCATCTGGAAATTATTGATCGACACAGGCAGGCAGTAAATTTTAGCATATTCACCTAATTCTCCTTGACAATACAGTACGTCTGGCGTCCATTGGTATCGATCTTTGATTTTTATCTGTAGCTTCAATTTAACGTTCATACATGTCATTTAGTGTCTTACTGAATAAATGAATTTGAACTTATATTTAAAACCACACGCGTACATGCTCAAAAGAATACCGAAGTACTCGGCATGTCGGCAAAATCAGTCAAGTCGGCATTGTTGTGCATCAACTGTTAACGAGAGTCGGATATTAAATGCTTACGTCTAGTGTATTTATTAAGCAGATTTTAACTAAATGCCTCTAGCTGACTGGATCTCTCCAAAATGATTAAATTTTGCCGGTTTTTACAAAATTTTCGTCAGTTGCTATAGATCGTGGGATGATGTTATACAGTCAAAAGCCTTTTACTTAAAGTGGGCTATCAAATACTAAAGGAATTCTTCAATTCGAACTACTAGTTTCTGAGATTAGCGCGATCAACTAAACAACTTTTCAACTTTAAATATTAGTGATAGATGACAAGATTTAAACCTTAAAAAAGTATTCACGATGAAATTCTAATCAAATTTGCATACATTTATTTTCGCCCTTAAACATAGAACTAGGCTTTCAAACTAAATTTGTACAACGGTCTAACAAGAAATATACTTTTTAAGTACATAAGCAATAAAAAAAAATCCAAATCGATCCACGAATGACGTCGTAGGTACTGAGATAAAAACGCAAAAATAAAGAAAAAATAAAACCATAATGTAATCCTCATTTTATGCACAAGTTTAAAAGTAAATCCTAGTGAAAATAATTTGTATGGGCTTTCCACAGACTATATAAATATATTTTATTTGTGGGAGTCGAGTTCTCACAAATTCAATTGAACACTATGGACTGGTATCCAATAAGATTCTAGTTAGAATAAGATGAGATGACGCCATGCATAAGTAACACAGATACATTGGTTTGTATAACACAGGTAAATGAACTATTTTTTGTCAAGAGACTTAATTCAATATCAAATTAATACACTTCGGTGGTTTCTTATAGTCTACAAATTTACACGACTGGAATACTTAGAAATACCGTTTGTCTATCAATGTCGCAACATTTCTTTGCTTTAATTAAGAACCTAGTTATTTTTATCACAAATAATAGTTTTGTTTCTACCCTCCTATATAAAAGATCTAGTTGCATTCGTAACAGAGAAGTCAAAATTAAAATACAAAATGTTTTCAAGACACGATCGAATTAAATGTCGACGTAAATCTTGTAATTTATATGGTCTGCAAAGGAACATATAAACTGATATAACCCGATTGGCTATGCGCTTCAAATAAAAGTTTATAAAACAAAAGCATCCAAGTAAAACCTGTTTGCAAAATCTCACGATTTCGCGCGGATGCGGCCGGTGCGCCGCACATTTTTTTTTTACATTTTTTACACTCAACACAGGAGGAATGCACACACTGGAGAAAAATGTTATAAAAATAATGATTAGTGTATAAACACTCACCTGTAATTAAAACTGGCACGAAATTAATATGTACTTTAATTCAGAATTCTCTTTCGAAATGCAATCACCGGCGCACACTCGTGACTAGCGGACATTAACACCGGCGGTACTGCCAACGTGACAGTAGTAGTTCCGTAAAGTTGGTGCTTAATAATACCACCATTTAGAAGGGCTTTTTCTACTAATCTTTTAAATAGTCCTACCATTTTCGATTCCTACGTTGACAGCTATCTAACCTATCATTTAACGCCAAAAAGTTTATAGTTTTTGTTTTTGCTTTAACGAATAATAAATTATTAAATAAAATTGAGAAGAGTCCGTACCAAATTTTATAATATATTGCAACTGATTTGACTTTAATAAATAAGTCTTCCAACAATGTCCCCGTTCTTGTAATTGTGAAAAGAGATGCGACTAGTATTCGTTAAAAAATACTGATATCAGTATTGTCACAAATAATTTTACACTCATTCATCATTTATTCTCATCATTAATAATAATAAGAAGAAATTCAGCATGGGCAGTATATGTTTGCTATGTAGAGACTTTTCAAACAAGGGCAGGTTGGAAGTATTGAACTAAATTGTTAACTTCTAAAATACCAAAAATAATTTGGTGATGATAGGTTATGATAATTTATTAGTCTAGCATTGCTAAAGCACGTACCCCGTATAATTCTTTGATAGTATAGCTTTACATCGCTGTTAGAGTGAGGTCGTAATAAAAAAACTTACATGTACGTTTATAACAATAGTGACGATTTGGTTCTATTTTATACAGCTGCTAGCTTTAGTAAATTACAGTTAGGCTAAAATTAGCAGATCGTTTTAGATTATTTAAATTTGGAAAATGCCAATTGTCAAGTGCAACACAATATGTGATAGAAGACGCAATCTGTACGGTGTGGTTTTTGTTAAGATGTAAGAAGTACCCATCAGCTAGTTTCCTATACTTACCTATAATGTTTATATACTTACTTCATAGAAGTAGTCGGAACCCAACACCTTCTTTGTAAACTGTATTATTGTACCTTGTCTGTGTTTGTCAATTAATATTGTTAAACACTGATTGTGTAAGGTGATGCTGCCTGGTGGATGGCTCGATAATTAATGTTGGTATGTCATTTAAATGCTAATCTGAGCGAGAACATCTATATCGCGATACAGGATTAGTAGTCACTCCTTAGTTCGGTGTGTGTGAGTTGCAGTATACCTATGTTGTTGGTTATGAACTTTCTTTGGTACATAATAATTCTGAGTAATTTAAATCGACATGAATTATTGTATCATCACCTTTAACAAAATGTATCCTATGTTACTTTTAATACTTCCAAGAATATGTACGCAAAGTGTTACGATGATTAGTCAAGTAGATTTCTCGTGAAAGCGTAACAAACAAACTTACATTCTAATTTACAGTAATATATAGATGAGAATAACAAAGGAGATTCATAGGACAAAAATAGTAAAAAATCTGTGACAACAAAAAACTCCTAATCCACATACCTAATCCGTGTAAAATATACCTCTCTACTTGTTTGATTTCAAAATTTTAACCGTTTGCTTTTGTCAGTTGGACAAGCTAAAGATTTTGATTTGAATGTCTGTGTTGTTTTATTTTTGCGTATTTAGCTAGCTTGATGAAAAATCTATTAACGCCGTTAGAATATTAACTAAAACTTAATTTAGTGTATGTGGAAGTAAAACACGTATTGAAACTTGAAAAGGGCTCGTCAACTGCATTTTACCAGGTAAAAATCTTAAATTACTATTCAAAAACTATTTCAAGTCACTTAGCAAGCATTAGTAACGTTCAATTTGGCTATGAACAACACACTTTATACAATTAACTAATGTTTTTAGAAATGGATCCTATAGCCGAACGTATTGCTAAATTAAGAGAAGAAAGGCGCGAAAGGGAAAAGGCCCGAATTGAGAAGGTAAGCAAAGCAAATTAATGTAGTATTCTTATTGTGTTTTTTTATTGATCACTCGATCGTTTATTTCGGATATTATTCTGAAGTTAATGGGAAAGGTTAAGAATCAAATTATTGTCAACTATTATTCACATTATTGTGATATTAATTTGTATGTTTATATTAAAATTGGGTTTTTTATATTTTGTGAATCTCTGAAAATATGTTTCCTGCCTGCCCTGCATACTAAATTTCATGATAATCATTGCAGCCGTTTCTAAGATTAGGACTCTTTCAATATATGTATATGTGTACTACATTGCATTTCAAATAAGAATAGGACTGGATTTGTGATTAACTGCACAGGAATTGTAGAGTTGGCATAAACACCAGATAATATTAAATAGAATATATATATATTTTTTTTCTCAAAAGTGTGGCAAAGACTGCATGTAAGCAAAGTTTGATGCCATTAATTAATTTTCTAACAATATCAAAAATAAAAAAATTGTAAGAAAGTTTTTTTATTGTAAATTCTTCGTTTTTTTTATACACCATACAAAAATATCTGAAGTGGTTGACAAATGCAGGGCAAGGTGGTGTATTTCCAATCCTATTCTTATTTGAAACATATTATATTTACTGCAATTGTTCATTTAAAGTAAAGATATTAAGATATTTCACTGATTGTACAGCTCTTTCGATATTGATTCAATACTGCTCAACCTAAGAGGTTTTCATGTTTGTTAGTTCTGTGCATGTATTTTTTACTTTTCAGTGATAGTAGTAAAGGTGATATAATAAATAAATTATGAATAAATATTAGTTTAATTAATTTTTAAACACCATTTTATTCTACAGCCAAAAAAATTCTATCTTAAGACTTCGTCTCATTGATTTCTTTAAAACTAATAATACATTGTCATTGATTTGTCCGTCCAAAGGTTGCCTGTTAGAGAGTGTTTTTTTAGCGATAAGGCTGCCATTTGTACATGGTCATTATATTGCTTAGCTCAAATATAACTGTATCAATTGGTGTACAATAAAGTTTATTCTATTCTATTCTACATTAGCAATAATATGCCATCATGTGTTCATCAAATAGCACCTTATTGATGTATTGCCCTGATAGGGAACTTTTAATTCTTGATAAAACTACATGTAACTACGTTCACAATTATAGTTTTTTTAAAAACATCTCTCGCATTAAGCATAAGCCTTGTGTCCCAGGGAAGTTCACAAACATACATGAAACGGAGACAAGAACACCCAGACTCATAAAACCTAAGTGTTGTCCAATGTGGCCACTGTTTTTAACATTCAAATTAAGTTATAAAATAAGCCTGAGGTTGTTGGTTCAATTCCTAACATGACAAATAACTGTATGATCACTACATTCATTTATTTTGTGTCTGTGAAATTTATCTATTCTCTTATAAATATTTAAGTATGTTACTTATCAGGAGTATGCTTATGATAGAGCGGAGTCTGCCTAATTTGGGGTCAGCCAAGCAGTGTAAGATATGTATAGATACTATTTTTATTCTATACTAGCTGATCTCTTCGGTGTTTCCCCCGTACAACAACAACCGCGGTTAACTCCGAAGCTAAAAGTAAAAAAAAAATCCTGTTAAAGCTACGTCCCCAACAATTTTCAGCCAAATGGGTTCAGCCGTTCTTGAGTTATAAGTAGTGTAGCCGACTAATATATATAGATTATGATGTATCTTAGCAATTATTAAGGACTTAGGACTGCTTTGTTAGTGCAGTGGTAGCCTTTGTGAATGCTGTGCTTTAGGTCTCTGTTTCGATTCCCGGGTTGGGCCAAGTCTTTGTATGACTGACAAATATTTGTTTCCGGGTTTGAATGTTTTATATGTATAATATGTATTAGTATTTCCCGAAAAAAAAACTATATATGTGGTTATATCGATTGTCTAGTACTCATAATACAAGCTCTGCTTAACTTGGGACTGGATGGCATTGTGTGTTCATCATCATCATCATCAGCCTATCGCAGTCCACTGCTGGACATAGGCATCTCCAATTTCACGCCACTTAGTTCGATCTATGCTATTGTGTGTTAGATGTTCGAAATATTTATTTATTTAAGAACTTCGTGCATACGTGCAACGGCGGGCTTAATGCCCAAGCCATTCTCTACCAGCCAACCCTTGGGTGGTGTAGAAATTTTGTGAGGTAGGTGCATTGTGGTGGAAAAAAATATATATACGTGAAGTTACACATATACATAAAAAATACAAATAAATATATACCTATATGCAGTAATATATAAACTTTATATACATACACTTTAATACACACTAATACATAAACTTTAGATATGTACATATTATATATTATTATTTTTGATATTGGTTGGAGTTGTGTATTTGGGCCCATGATGGATAATGAAAAGTTAAAATTAAAGTTAATTAATATATATCCGCTCACACATATTAAATTTTACAATACTTTAATTATTATTGACACAAGTGGCCTTTTATCATAACATCATAAGTCTTTGTAAGGCCTAATAAAGCTAGCGCTTATGAAGCATTTTTCTTAAGAATTGATTTGAGACTTAATGCACCTGTATCCTAATGTTTAACATGTACTATCAGTAACCTGTGGGTGTATCGTTCATAGATAAATCATGAAACCGCCAATCTCAATTATCTTAAGTTCCATAGTGAATTATATGTGTATGGGAAACCCACAGAACATTATGGGCTGCAAAAATATTCTTTCTTTGTTATAAAAAAACTTTATTTTTTATTTTTTTAATTATTATCACTAAATGTTTTAGTTACGAGAGCTAAATCTGAAGAAATATAACCAGGAGCCCTCTAAAAATACGCCTGCAATTGCAAGAAATGCTACCAGAAATATTACCAAGAACCATGTTCCGATAGTCTCCAAAGTCAATAGTAGCACACTCCAGATTACAACGGAAAGTAAAGAAAATAGAGCTAAAAGTGCTCCTACACACAGAAATAATCCTATCACAAACAAGATTACCAAAAAACCACTAACAGTTACTTCAGATAAAGGCCCTATTAAGGGACCATCACAATTATTTAACCCTAAAAAGGTAACAACTGACCAGAAAACTACTTCTAAACCTGCTTTTAAAACAACTGTACATCCTAAATTTGAAAGGAAATCACTTGCTCCCATCAATACCAAAATCACAATGGTAACTAATAAACCGAAGACAAGAATATCTGCAGCACCCAACGTGTCCGTGTTTGAACGTCTGTACAAACCTAAAATGACCCAAAACACAAATAAAACTACCGTCAACCGACGACACACAGTATTTAACAACAAACCTGAACCTAAACTGCCTGTCCGTAGATCCATTTCAGCGGTTCATCTCAAACGTGTCAGCAAGAGTGAACTGAGCAACTGTATCCATAAATGGTCTTCTAGCGTTGATAAGTTGAACAATATTGACATAAAAGAGATCAACGAAGATGAAGCGGTGAACGAAGACAAATTAGTCTCAGCGATCAAAAGTGAACGGAAGAGAGTTACTTTCTTGACTCCCGGTACAAACTTTAATACTCCAAGACAGGAGGAACTGCAGGCAAGATTAAAAGCTTGGCTCCTGAAACGAGGCAAATCCATGGACTCGTACCATCATTTGCAATGTTTTGGTTTACATCACTTACCGTATAGCTTGAAATTTGACCCTACGTTATATAAAGATGAAAATAAAGAGAATGTATTTGAAGAATCCGATTCTGATGATGGTTCTTTTACGGAGAATATGAACATCGAAGCGGAGAATAAGAACAATAAGTGGAGAAGAGCTAGCATTGCAAGCGATAGTGTCGATTTGAGTGAGTCTCAAAATACTACTACCACTTGTAGTGATGCGGTTAATACGGATGAAATTGTTGTTGGAGCTTTGAATGACCTCACCGAGTTACTAAAGGAGGTAAATATATATTTATTTTTATTCATCATTTTGTCAAACTGACTACTTTTTCTATCGTAAACCGTGAACAGAATCCTATAGTAGTTCTCACCATATACACCAGATGCTTCTGCACCATCGGGCCTCCGTCTCGCACTCACTAACAAAACACGAACGAGTCACTTAAGATTGGCCTTTAAATTTCATCTTATAATCTTTAAGGCGTCCTTGTAATAACTTTGAACTCTATGCTTACCAAAGTAATTATTTTAAACAGTCGAGTTATGCAGAAAACAGCCTTAATAATATGGCATTATTGTGCATAAAACTCGTAATAGCGAGTTAGCTGTTTTTTAGATCCAATTATAATTGATAAGATGTCTGTGTCGATTACTTAGGGTATTCCTTCATTATGATATGTTACATCATCATCATCATCATCATCATCAGCCTATCGCAGTCCACTGCTGGACATAGGCCCCTCCAATTTCACGCCACTTAGTTCGATCTATGGCTTCTCGCATCCAGCTCCTGCCAGCCGTCTTGCGCAAATCATCGCTCCACCTGGCTTGTGGACGTCCTACACTACGTTTGCCGATATGTTACATAATGTTATAATATTGTGTTTTAGGGCTTCGAGTGGATGCAGTGTGCCCGCTGGCTGCGAGCGCTGCGGGAGCGTTTCCCGTCGGCCGCGCGTCGATCCGCCTACTGGGAGTGCCGCGCCGCGCTGGAGGAGCGGCGCGGGGACCTGCCCGCCTCGCTCAAGTGCTGGGAGGAAGCCATCGTGCAGGGCTCCGAGGTCAGTCGGACAGGCATAGGGCAGAGCTTCGCACCATACTAGTGTTAACACATACGTAGATTCTTAATCATCGTCACCTCAGTTTCTTAAACTTTAAAATTACTGTGGAGGAACGGGTGTCACATGTCCCTCCAACACGAAAAGGGAATCCTCCGACCAAGCAAGGTGATCATGCCTGGCGGGCCACTGCCACAACGGTTCACGTTAAGATGTCGTATACCTATATGATAATCGGCGCGAGAACTTCTATTGCGCGATTTAGGATTATTAATTACTTCGTTTCGTTGTTACTCCGTAGTTCGAAATATCTTCGGTAGGTGGCGCTGTAATATATTTCTTTTGCGCTGTATGTGGAAGTCGCCACAATTATTAATCTCTTAAAAGGCAATTGGACAAAAAGAGACTAGATCCCTAGACACAGGGAATCCTGGGATGGGATCTAGGGATCAAACACTATACCACGTATGAATTCAAATAAATTTCAACGCTGGCCAAACAGGTTGTGTAAGATTGGCTCAAATACAAAAGTTAGTCCTTTCAATCAAAAAACAAATACAAACAGAAATTTGATCTGCTACAACATGCTGGTTGCTATCATGGTTGGCTGGTGGGTCTATCAAGTTTTCCTTTTCGTAGTGCGCTACAAAAGGTAGGATAACTAGCATGTTCTAAATCTATTACAACACATGTGAGATGCCTAACTCTAAAATCGATTATTGCTTTTTCTGAGTCTGTGTTGTTATAAGAAGATAACCCCCCTTTTTTTCGTTCGGAAATCCCATCGGATACCATCTCCTGGTGGCATGTCGGACTCGAACCGACTAAAATCGCACGCCGCCTCGAGTACTAGGAGCTCGGGAACCAGGTGCACCCTAGAAAGGAAAACCCTGTAACCCCGACGTACCTCGATCCACCTATGATTTGTAGGTGATCCCCTCCTGTGTAAAAATCCCCTGAAGAAGATAACCTCTACCTTCCCAAGTATAACTGTGAATGTAGACATTCAAAGGCCAACAAAACAAACATACACACTGACCTAATTAGTATATCCCTATATTCAAGGCAGTAGAGCCACACTGACTTCGGCATAGTTGGTTCGGCTCGACCGGGGCAGTACTACCTTCTCACAGTATACCAACTAAATAATAATGCTGTCGTGTTCTGTTGTGAGTGCGAGACCGGAGGCCCAATAATGCAGAAACATGTCTATAGACCGCCAGTGTGGGTCACTGTACTGCATTTTTGCATCATCTGCATTAGTAATGAGTATAGTGACCACCATTCTTGGATTCTGCTCATACTCTCAAGAGGAGTAGAGTCATTTCCTTGGGCTCTTATATAAAAAAAATGTTTTGTTTCCAGCATTCCGTGGCAGAAGCTAATTTGGATCACCTGCTGGACAAGTTTATGCAACTCCAGATTAGTCCCAACGGTGAGAAGAGTCAAAGGGTTGATCCTAAGTATGTAGATGTCAAAAATGTATTCAAAAGCTCCATAATTAGATTTGCAGTGCAGAGGGGAAAGTTGTAAGTAGTTTTTTTTTATTATCAATGATGTGAAAAAAGGTTTGACAAGAGATTTTTATGTTTATCAACAGTCCATTGCGGGATAATGGCGTTCATAGCCCAGTTGTACTTGGTGATTAGAAATAATCACCGAGGGTAAGAATAGATGGGTGACCGCTGTTGGCATGTTACCATGAGCGTCTCCGTGATTCGGAGGTCACGTTAAGCAGTCGGTCCCGGTTGTTATCTTAGGATAACAGTCGTGAAGCTTAGTTGGAAGCCTTCGGGCGGCTTAAAAACATCCAACGGCAAGATTTACTTAGCCACATCGTAGTCTTGCCGGTCCACAACCCGCACTCGGCCAGCGTGGGGACGTATGGCCTTAACCCTCTCCTGAGAGGAGACCCGAGCCAAGCAGTGGGACATTATGGGTTGTTGATGATGATTGAGGGATAAAGCCGTCACCGATACATCATCTTCCTAGCCTTTATTATTCCCAAGATTTTGGAGTCGGCTACTAGTTCAACCAGTTTTACCTGAATATCAGTTTTTACACGAAGCGACTGCCATTGAACCTCCACAACCCTGAGGGTAAACTGAATTCGAAGGTGGAACAAGTTGTCAGCATATTTGAGGGCACTGACTTCCCAATAACGATTACCATACACGTTCATGACAACCGGGACCAACGGATTAACGTACTCTCCGAGGCACGGGCGGGAAACACCGCCAATATCATATTCCGGGCTGCTATCAAAAATTTTTTGTAAGAAAAACCCAATAGCAGTCCGACCCGGGTATCGAACTCGAGACCTCTTGCTCTGCAGTCGCTTACGCTAACCACTTGACCAGCGAGGCAGTCCGTCCCCGATACATTTGTATATATTATTGTTATCTTCCCTACTGATACAAATTCGAAAGTAACTGACTGTTTGTTACGGCTTCACGGCTAAACCGTTGCGCTGATTTCATTAAAATTGGGTATGCAGATACTTTGAGTCTTAAGGAAGGATATAGACTACTCTTTACCGCGATAATCGACATACACGCGGGCGGTGTCGCGAGCAAAGGCTATCTATGTAAAAAAATATTTGGAACTTATTTTACGGAACAGGGATCTTCAAATTTCATTTTTTTACATACCACTCAACTGGAAATACTTTTATTTATTTATTTTTTTAAAACTTTATGCACTTTTGTACAATGGCGGACTTAATGCCCAAGGCATTCTCTTCCAGTCAACCTTAGGGTGGTGTAGAAATCTTGTAAGGTGGTGCACAGAGGTTTCCATATGTGCCTTGTATTAGAATATCTGGATTTTAAATCCTCTCATGAAAAAAATTCTGTGTGCACTTATACTTATGTACACGCGTTTGATGTTATACTTCTTTGGCGTAGCAAGATAAACATTTGAAAAACTAAAATTTTGACTATAGCTAACTTCAGGGTGTACGTATCTCGAGACGGTGTGCGCGCGCATCGTAAAAATTTACTCTCTAACGCGCCAAAAGAAGTATAACTTCAAAAAAATATTTCGGACATCTAACACACAACGCCATCCATCCAGACCCAAACCAAGCAAAGCTGATATATACCGTTTTTTCGTAAATAAATACATATTATACATAGAAAACACCCAAAATCTGAAACTGACCCAACCGACCCATAAATCGAACCCGAGACCTCAAGCACAGCAATCGCTTATACTACCACTTGCGCCGCCTAGGTATTCAAATATATTTAATACCTTTGCTATTCCTTTACTATTCCAGACGTCTAACGACCCAGGAAGCCAACTCAGATGGGACTCGCTGCAGCTTGACCCCGGTACGTCGTAGTTCTCGCTTGAGTTCAGTCCGAACTCCCCTACAACTTTGCTCTAGTTTAGCTCAAGCTCCTCGGGATGCTGTTTTCGTTCCAAACCCTCATCTCTACAGCACTCCCTGATAACACTGACCTGCTTCGAGTGTTGTCAAATTAATATATATGTTATAAAGTTGCAATAAATTGCTATATCGTAGAACAACACGGTGGGAGTAGCCATATGCAGGCGTTCCTCTCTGGCCAAAGTAATTAGTAAGCCCAAATGGGCCTATGTATTACACTGTTATGACACAAAATGTGTTTATGTGTGTGTGCGATTATGACTGTTTCGTTTTAATTGTTATGTGTGAGTGTAGGGACAGCCGATATTTTATGTGTGTGTCTAAAACATGTATGTGTAAAGATTTCTTGTCTTGTACCAGGAAAGGATGCTGTGGCTATTCTTTAGTCTATGGGTGTGTTGCTCTATGGGCGGGTTCTATTGGATTGTTGTTTAATATTTGTAAATAATAATAGAATTCTACTTCATAAAAGTTTTGCTTTTAGAAACCATTGTTGCATATTTGTGGTATATATATTAACATCAAAAATTTGGAATATGGTATTGATTTGACGTATCGCCTTAACCACTCCTCCCGAGCCCAGCAGTGGGACATTATAGGTTGTTGATGATGATGATTTGAAATACAACATATATAATAACAACAAAAATATCTTATACACTCCTTAAAATATAGCTTCATTTGTGTAACTTGGAACAAATGTTATTTTTACAATTTGATTTTGTATCGCTATATTTTCATTCTTTACGCGCCATTTTTAACATAAATGAAGTGGAATACACCTAATGTGGGAGACATTTCATCATTAAAAGTTTTAAAATCATTTGGCTGCGTTGTAGTTACAACTGTCATAGAGATAAAGTTATATTTTAGGATTATTAGAGTTAATAATAATATATTTAAATACTTCATACCATCTAATTTTACTACTTTCAATAATAAATTGTTTTTGTGTTGTCAATAAATATGTATCCAAAACAAAACCGTTTATATACATTGTTCTTAATCTATACAATATCTTAGGATAAAAATCTAATGTGGCGATGGCATTTGAAACGTTTACAACAATTTACCTGAATAAAATTTAATTATAATAAATAATAATCTCGACTTATATATGTTAAATCAAATTTGAATAGTTTTTATGGCTATAGGTATGTTTAAGTTTACTATCGAGTGTAATTATTTCAATCCAGTCATAATTTTTTAACGAAAACCCGTGTTAGATGTCTAAACATTATAAACGGGAACATCCTTTTGCAGCGAAATGTTATATAACGCCATCTAGCGGACACAATCGGAACTACTTGGTAAGAACTTATCCTGTATCGCGCAATGAATGATCCTATGTGCTATGTAGTGATCGGGCTCGTAGAAACTTGATAAGCTGTTGTTGAAGAGGAAGAGAGGGTTGTCCAACAGTAAACTTTAAAGAAACTGTTGATGCGAAGCAGTTTTTGTTGCTTTTCGTAGAATGAACTGGGTTACTTTCGGGTTGAACTACTCCTAAGTATAGGCGAAGAGGGGAAGAAATATGACCAAACTTAACGTATTACTGGATTGAACTGTTTTATTCATTACATACACTTTATAACAGAAAATTTTAAGCTTTTTATTATCGTTGGAGACGTTAGTTGTTACTTATAATATTCTGTGTAATTTCATTAAATACATATATAAATAAATAAAATAAATAAAAAATAACAAAAACCCTACTATCATTTTTACCGATGGCAATATAATATTTTTAGAAAATACATTAAACCGAGTTCGTTGACTGGTTAGTGACATAGAAATCACAAAATGAATATTTGAATATTATTAATATAATGTACTTATAGATTAAAGATGTTTAAATCTCATAAACCTGGCCTTTGATTAATTCAGCCTAGATGAGTTACGGCTGCTGTTAGTAACCTATTTCCAGTTTTAACTAGGTAGGATTATGAAAACGATCCGAATTTACGTGTAATTTACCTCAAACTCTTGAAAAAAAAGTACAAAGACTTGATCCTTCATATCAATGAAAGTATAGCTAATCATATTGAAAAAAATACACAATCTGTCGTAATGGTCTCACTGTGGGAGAGTCACGCTTCGGCATGCATGGGCCAGCTCGACCGGAGTGATACCTCGACCTCACAGAAAACCGGTGTGAAACAGCGCCTCCGCTGTGTTTCACTGAGTGAGTGAGGATCGGTATCCTAGGCCCATAATCAAACCCTTCCCCTAATCCTCCTTCCCATCCCCCAAGGGCGGCAACGCACTTGTGACGCCCCTGGTGTTGCGGGTGTCCATGGGCGGCGGTAATCGTTCACCATCAGGCGATACCTCTGCTCGTTTGCACCCTATAACATAAAAAGAAAATAGCATGTGACGTAATAAACCAACCATGGGTTTTGGGCAGAGCTTGCTTTTTTTCTATTGAAAATTAATATATTTTTATTATTGAATATTTGTGTTCGAAAGATGGTAGGAGTCACCGGCGTCAGGTCGAACGGATCGAAGTGGTCGCTACTCGCTGCTGCGTTTAGTGTTGTAGGTTCAAACATCGCATGGTACAACACTTAGAGTGATCCACAAATTCTTTCTCTGAGTATGTGTGCGCTTTGTGTTTTTATTAAAATTTCTGAAGACCCCTGCGACACAGGACTTCTTTCTAATACGGGTGGGTCTAAATAAAAAAGGTAGATGCCATGGGTTTTCGCTTCATTATTAATTCATTTTTCTAATGAAAGTTCTGTGGAACGACTAAGACCAGACAAAGTCTAATTGATTGACGCAAAGCTCTTCTAGTAGAGACGAGAAGAGAACTGTGGTATAACAATATACTTCGCTTAATTTCTGATACCTACTTTCATAATGACCATAGACTAGATACCCACTTTTTTATGGACTGTCACTTCCATAATCATTTTAAAATTTTATATCTATTAATAGGATAGATACCAAAATAACGGAATTGGTAATAGAATTAGTTGCAGCAACAATATTACACCCTATTAAATATGCACAAGTGCTGATTCAACTTGGTTACGAGCCTCGATCACCTGAAGAACCTCGCTTTATAAAACATGTGGTATTTCAACAACTCGGGTTTATCAAAGCTTCAGATGGATTTTTTGGATGCTACAGAGGTTTGTCACCAGCTGTCCTCGGCCTGCTTGCCGCCAATTTATTGCCCACAAAGATAATCCATGTAGCAAATTTAGATCTCCCAGAAGTTAATATAGTGACTGATGGAGAACCTGTCTTAAATAACTATATGAAGCATTGTCACCGTGATATGATTACCCATACGATTTCAGTCCTAGTTTCCTACCCATTTCACGTAATATCTATACGGATGATGGCTTCGTTCGTTGGCAAAGAGAACACCTACTGCTCACTTCCAAGCGCTGTGGCAGCTATATACAGAGATAATGGAATATGTGGATTTTTCCACGGAATAGTTCCAAAGTTACTGGGCGATTTGTCATGTGTTGCTATGACGGGATTTCTAGCATACTATGTGAATAAGTATTACATTAAAACTAAGGCTCTCAGATACTTTACTGTACCAGCGCTCGGAGTTGTAAACGGTCTATTGACTTATCCCTTGATAGTGGTTTCTACTTGCATGGTGGTTGCTGATTCCAGTATGAGTGCAGGCAATCCTCCAGCGATGCCGAGGTATCCGTGTTGGCAAGCTTGTTGGATGGACTTGCTTAAAAATAAACAGCTTATGCGTGGTTGTTCACTTAGTTTAGGGTATGCTGGATCAGGTACGGTATCCTAATGATTATAGGCCGGTGGACCTGTATTTCTCTGATACAAAACAGTTCGTTATTTTTTGATGGGGAAAATCTCTATCATTTTAGACTCCAATACAAATATAATCGCCTGTCACTACGAACTTGCAGAACAATTTAAAAAATACATTCATAACAGTACATAATGCGTAGGCCCATTTGTGCTTGGGTACCAATACTTAGTCAGAGAGGATTGCCTGCGTATCCCTACCCCCTACCGGGTACCAGGGCTGCACTAAGACAAGGGAATTTCAAGGTGTGAAGGTCGCTGTAACTTAACTGTAAAGAGCGTCGATTTAATTTTCTGTTATGAATGAACGAACTCCCTTTCAGCAATTGTGTTTTGTATTTTATTATGAGTAATTATGTAGTCTCAACAAATAACAATTACTGTTACTTCACTAAATAATGTACGCCGTAGATATTTTGATAGATTGTACCTATTAAACAACCTGATTGTCATCAAATACATGACTATTTTAATACATTTTCTTTTTTAAATAATTATTTAGAACATTTTCCGACGGACGGAACGGATTCCGAAGATCAGAGGCCTGGCGTAACTTCAGTAGTGATATAAATTCAACAAACCAACCCACGAAAATAAAGAATATCCTAACCAAGGGTTACCTAAACCTCCTTAAAAAGGAAGACGGCACTTATACGAACACAAACCACGAAACTGGTGTAGTATTGTTAGATACAAAACTACAGGAATGCGAAGTTATAAAGAATGTAGTAACTGCTCGAGGATAAAGTCTAAAACTAAAAAGCTTTGAACTGGATGAAGTCTTCCCAGCACTGCTTACTAATAGACATCCCAAGAGGTAATGAAACATGTAAACCCTATCTGCATGCTATACAAGATAGCATATAAATACGTGGAAGAGAGGGGAAGTAGTCTTTCTACTAAAACCGGGTAGGTAAGACCACACACTAGTCAAAATATTCAGTCTCATATCTTTCCTCCTGAAAACACTGTCATGATTAATGAACAGACACCTACGGGATAGAGTTTACAAGAACACTTCACTACAAATACATTCCCTACAACATGCATGTAGAAAACATCAACAGATTCGGCCGTGCATATGATAGTACAGAAGATTGAGCAGATAAACTTAAGATTTGACCGGCAGATTGCAGAAGAATGGTGTGATGAACAGCAATTTTTAGTTAATCCGTAAAAACTCATCCTCTTCGCCAACAAAACAAAGTTACCAGAACTACAGCTACCAAAATTATTCCACCTCCCTGTCAACTCAAGTGAAATATCTGGGCGTTATATTTGATAACAAATTGAACTGGGTGAGTCACATCGATGCATAAACAAGACATGTTTAGCTTTTAACCCAAAGACCACACTTTGGTAGATCTTCCGTTACCTAGGGATTAGTTGTGTGGTGGCCCAGAATGGTTCTGCAGAATACTGTCCTCATCTTTAGGCGAGGACACCCCATTTTTTCTTGATTGATGATTCTTCCTACATTTGACTAAAATTCAATTTTCAATGGACTATTTAAAGAACCTACCTTAAGAGATTGACAGACTAGGTGCAGGACCGACAGCTTTACATGCTCCCTGAGGCAAGGAGGTTCAGGTCACAACTTTTTTTTTATGGAATAGGGGGCAAACGAGCGGTCGTATCGCCTGATGGTAAGCGATTACCGCCGCCCATGGACACCCGTAACACCATAATCATCACAAGTGCGTTGCCGGCCTTGGGGGATGGGGAGGGGGATGAGGGGACTAGCCCCGGAATTCGAACCCAAGACCTCTTGATCAACCATTATATACGCCAACCGCAGTTTAGTAATATTAGTACAGACACTATTGCTGAAGAGTTTGTTTAAAGTAGGAAGGTGAGTAGTATAATAATATACAATGTATTTTTGATTTATAGTTTTGTAAAACCATACAGAGTAAAAATACTATTTACATTGTTGAGTACAACTGCCACTAGAGATTCTGATCAAATCAAATGAAAGTTAACAATGCTTGCAACCTTTCATGTCTAGTCTGCATGTTTGCCGAGGCTTGGCAAACACACAAGATCCAAGCCTTTGGCATTTTGATGCCATTTAAAAATATATTACCAGTATATATGTTTTTGTTTATTAGATTTATAAAAACTTTATACATGTTTTAGAAATCATCAATAGTAGAAATTATGTACATAGTAGAATTAATTTAGTAGATTTTAATTAAATTCTGGAACTATCANAAGTCTTCTTGTCAAGATTGTCATTTTTAGAGATGTGATAACATATTTTGTTCCGATATTAGTATTCTATTACTAATATCGTTACAACATATACAAAACAAATACGAGTATAAATGGTATTGATTAAAAGTTTTGTAGACACACTTATTTAAAATTGAAAATGTTCTTTACATTGATTTATAGTTTATATTTGTAAAATATCATAATGTAGTAAATATCAATGAAAAACGGAATACTTGTAAACAGATTAAAGCTCTTTATCTTCCTAGCCTGTATTATTCTCAATGTTATTTGGCTCGGCTACTAGTTCAACCGGTTATAGCTGAATATCAGTTTTTGAATGTCGACTAGCATCGGATCTCCCAGAATATGTATCCAAGATCTCTTGGCACCAGCATATTTTAGCCGCAAGCAACTTTGCTCGCAACTCATTAGTCAGTCATGAGTCAGGGAGATAGTTTATAGCTTTTAATGAGTAAAAATAGTGAAACACTTAGAAATATGCTTATTGCAGTACTCGCAGTCCACCCTTACCTATTGTAACACACCGTCTTCATAAAGATTTACTAGGAACAGGCTCACATTACTCCTAAAAACTATTATAGGATGTAAAGTCTTGCAGATAACGTCTATACCGTTACTCAGACTGACTAACCGTTTTTGGGACGTATCAACGGAGCTGCGTCTCTAAATATGTTTACAGTGGGGAATGACCACCTATGTTTATTGAACACCCAGCCGTCATATTGTAACCCGTAATCGTACTCGACAATGAAACGATGCAGCACGATACTGTTATTTTAGGTTAGTCTACCGTTAGAGGGTAGTATCACACCGGTTAACTAAAATCTACTTAAAATAACAATAATAGTAACACATCGATTTAAAATATCTAATTCGAAGTATTAGTATCGTAACAATCGATTTGATGTTATCACTTTTGTACTTGAATGATTATTTACTCGATTCCAACAAATCGATACTTTTCTGTGTCCGTAGCATTTCTTTCTTCATTCAGTACTCAAGCATCAGCTGAACGTTGGTGTGTGACATCTCGAATGTCAGCGTGGACAATTTTTCGAATTCGTGCCTTTGTGTAAAATATAGCCGGTGGTAATATTTAGTGTGTAGTTATAATAGTTTATATTAAATATTTGTTTAATTGCTGAGTATTATATTAGTGTTGTGCCTGTGCTATAGGATACAACCCGTCATCAGTGCAAACAGCTGATTTTGTCAGATTCGCAATTTTTTGGTGAGTACTTAAGTCATAAAAATATGTTTTAAAAACAATTAAGGCTTTTTATAATATCTTGGCAAAAGAAACTTTTTATTTCTGTAAGAAGTAATAGTTTTAATTGTTCTGTTATGTTGCGATGAATTGCCATGTGATTGCACAAATAATTTGAACATCTGTTTCTTGCTTTTATTTATGTAAATATTGCAAAATGTTAATTTATTGTTGCTATGTCTTTGATGTATGTATATTTCATTAAAATACCTATGTTGATTTAAACAATATGGAAAAAACTTACGGCAAATTTTTTTCACTGATGATTTTCTTAAATATTTTTTTTATTACATTAGGTAAAAATGCGTTATTACAAAATAATATTCTTAATTATTATTTTCTGTCACATATACTTGAGAATTTAATTTATTAACTGTCACAACATGGATTATGGACCTCAATTTGAAATACCGTTATCGTGGCGTATTATTACGCGTTTTAGAATGAATACATGAGATTTTTTTTAATTACACCATAAAGGTCAAAAAAAGTAATTTTCCTTCTATAATTCTTTTTTAAAATATTTTAACTTCATATCTGAGGATATAGAGAATACTTTGGAACAGTAAGTTCTTAAAAAACATAGCAAGTTATTAATGGGATTCATAATTGAAATTTCCTAAGTCATTATAACTCTGAAACTAACTGTCTCCAAAAAAATTTAAGGAGTAACATCCTTAGTATTTTTTTTTATTAAAACTTGGAAAACCATTAAATTCAAAATGATTTATTGATGAGTTAAAAAGATTCTCAGTTAAAAGTCACATATGACAATAATTGTTATTTATTTTAATTAGTTAAATCCACAAACAGTATAATTTTTAAAAAAAATAAGTGACTAATACCTATTTCAAAANAACTATCAAGAATCATTTTTAGAGATGTGATAACATATTTTGTTTCGATATTAGTATTCTATTACTAATATTGATACAACATATACAAAACAGATACGAGTATAAATGGTATTGATTAAAAGTTTTGTAGACACACTGTTCTTTACATTGATTTATAGTTTATATTGGTCAAATATAATTTTTATAATATAGTAAATACCAATGTAAAAACGGAATGCTCGTAAACAGATTAAAGCTCTATATCTTCCTAGCCTTTATTATTCTCAATATTATTTGGCTCGGCTTCTAGTTCAACCGGTTATAGCTGAATATCAGTTTATGATTGGCAACTAGCATCGGATCTCCCGGAATATGAACCCAAGATCTCTTGGCACCAGCATACTTTAGCCGCAAGACTCTGCTCGCAACTCATTAGTCAGTTATGAGTCAGGGAGATAGTTTATAGCTTTTAATGAGTAAAAATAGTGAAACACTTAGAAATATGCTTATTGCAGTACTCGCAGTCCACCCTTACCTATTGTAACACACCGTCTTCATAAAGATTTACTAGGAACAGGCTCACATTACTCCTAAAAACTATTATAGGATGTAAAGTCTTGCAGATAACGTCTATACCGTTACTCAGACTGACTAACCGTTTTTGGGACGTATCAACGGAGCTGCGTCTCTAAATATGTTTACAGTGGGGAATGATCACCTATGTTTATTGAACACCCAGCCATCATAGTTAACCTTCAGAATAGTAATTATGAAACTTTATTGTAACCCGTAATTGTACTCGACAATGAAATGATGCAGCACGATACCGTTATTTTAGGTTAGTCTACCGTTAGAGGGTAGTATCACACCGGTTAACTAAAATCTACTTAAAATAACAATAATAGTAACACATCGATTTAAAATATCTAATTCGAAGTATTAGTATCGTAACAATCGATTTGATGCTATCACTTTTGTACTTGAATGATTATTTATTCGATTCCAACAAATCGATACTTTTCTGTGTCCGTAGTATTTCTTTCTTCATTCAGTACTCAAGCATCAGCTGAACGTTGATGTGTGTCATCTCGAATGTCAGCGTGGTCAATTTTTCGAATTCGTGCCTTTGTGTAAAATATAGCCGGTGGTAATATTTAGTGTGTAGTTATAATAGTTTATATTAAATCTTTGTTTAGTTGCTGAGTATTTTATTAGTGTTGTGCCTGTGCTATAGGATACAACCCGTCATCAGTTCAAACAGCTGAGTTTGTCAGATTCGCAATTTTTTGGTGAGTACTTAAGTCATAAAAATATGTTTTTTAAAAACAATTAAGGCTTTTTTTAAAATATCGTGGCAAAAGAAACGCTTTCTTTCTGTAAGAAGTAATAGTTTATATTGTTCAGTTATGTTGCGAATTGCCATGTGATTGCACAAATAATTTGAACATCTGTTTCTTGCTTTTATTTATGTAAATATTGCAAAATATTAATTTATTGTTGCTATGTCTTTGATGTATGTATATTTATTTCATTAAAATACCTACGTTGATTTAAACAATATGGAAAAAACTTACGGCAAATTTTTTTTACTGATGATTTTCTTAAACATTTTTTTTATTACATTAGGTAAAAATGCGTTATTACAAAATAATATTCTTAATTATTATTTTCTATCACATATACTTGAGAATTTAATTTATTAACAGTCACAACATGGATTATGGACCCCAATTTGAAATACCGTTATCGTGGCGTATTATTACGCGTTTTAGAATGAATACATGAGATTTTTTTTTTATTACACCATAAAGGTCAGAAAAAGTAATTTTTATTCTGTAATTCTTTTTTTAAATATTTTAACTTCATATCTGAGGATATAGAGAATACTTTGGAACAGTAAGTTCTTAAAAAAATATAGCAAGTTATTAATGGGATTCATAATTGAAATTTCCTAAGTCATTATAACTCTGAAACTAACTGTTGCAAAAAAAATTTAAGGAGTAAAATCCTTAGTATTTTTATTTAAATTAAAACTTGGAAAACCATTAAATTCAAAATGATTTATTGATCAGTTAAAAAGATTCTCAGTTAAAAGTCACATATGAAAATAATTGTTAATTATTTTAATTAGTTAAATCCACAAACTGTTTTTTTTTATTAAAAAATAAGTGACTAATATTTCAAAATGTCTTATTTTGCACAATATTAGATTATCAATTTCAATTAACTTTTATAATTGTGAGAATAAGTTTTCATAGCTCTAATTGTGCAATAAAAAGTTAACTTAAAAGTTGATATTTAGTGTACATTTCTTACTAGCTGAGTGTTGTTACCTGCAGTACAATAGCAACTCAGATTAATGCAGTGAGGAGGAGCTAGTCTAAAGAGTGTAGCTTAAGTTACTCGTTATATCATTAGCTATCTGCCACTGAAAGTTCTGTCAAAATATGTGTAGCCATTCCAGAGATTATCCACAACAAATAGACAGATAGACAAATAAAATTTGTAAAAAAATGTTTTTTTTGTATATGTACCATGTATACATAAATACAAATTTAATATTACAAACAGACACCCCAATTTTATTTATTTGTATATATTTACAAGGAACTGTTGGAAAGTTTCTATAGAAATAAAGGTGATATATACTAAACATTAAAGTTATTCATGTTTTTTAAACTAAGTAAAGTCTTACAATAATAAATAGTTTGGAAAACATAAATTAATATTTTTCAGACATCTAACACACAACACCATCTAGTCCCAAGCTCAGCAGAACTATGTGTTATTTGTACTGGACAACTGATATAAATACATATATACTTTTTTATTGTAAAATCATACATAAATAAAATAAAAATCCAGATTCCGAAACAAATATTTGCAGATCATACAAATATTTGGTGAGACCCGGGAATTGAGCCCGAGACCTCAAGCACAGCATTCACTTCTGATAACATAATACAACAGAGACAGTCAAGGCATGATTTCATTTTACTTAAATTTCTTTCAAAAGTTTTTGTAGTGTTAATAAAAAGAAATCCTCTCCGATTCCCTTCATGTTTTCCATCAGATAAAGTCATATATAAGAAAAACCTACTTGCTTTGTTATAAATACTTGCATATCAAAAGATGTTTTCTTAAAATTAATATTTTTACATTCAAATATTTTCATCACTACATTTCTTTAATTTTTTGGAAGATAAATGAAACATAGTACAACAAAGATTGAATCAAATGCAATGAGGACTAAAAAGTTTATTATTTAAAAAAAAGAATACTTGTAAATAAAAAAAAAAGGTATTGTAAAACATGAAAACAGACTAAAGAATTGGAATTAATGCTTTCATTGTGCCTATAGCTGCAAATCAAGGCACAAAAGTTTTCCACCCTTCATCTACTTCCTCCAGAATGGAATAAATGAAAGTAGCATCGCAGAAGCCTTGGACCTCCAGAAGCTTCACTCATTCAGTGAAACGGAACAAAACAATTGCTCAACAATATTTCATTTTAAATGAGTATGGTTTTTACTCTTGTTTTTTTTAAAATGTAATAGTGGGCAAACGAACAAATGTATTGCTTGATGGTAAGCGATTACCGCCGCCCGTGGACACCTGAATCACCAGTAGCGTCACAAGTGTGTTGCCGGACTTTGTTGGAGGGAGATGAAGGCAGGGCTTGGGTTTTTGGAAAGGATTATTCTATTCGAGTTTGCCCTCATGCTGAGTAGAATCACTTACGCAGACTTATATGAAAAAAATATGTTAAAATTGTTATCCCCATATTGCGTAACCCCATGTTAAAATTGCCAATAACCAATTGGTCACGAAACATACCTCTGCAATATTATACAAAAGTAAAAAAAAATAATTATGAATTAGAAAATCCTAAATAAATTATTTAAATAACCCCCTACGCAGCATTAGGTCGAGTTATCAATTGGAATTTAACGATAATACTGGCACGTGTAAAGCAGTTAATCGAGCCAAATACCTTACATTATTTTGGAAAAAGAGCTAATACACTGCTGGACCGATATTAACCAAAACCTATGAACCACCGCAAGGAAATTAGCTTTCATATGAAAAAAACCGCATCGATATCAATCTATTCATTTGAGAGCTACGATACCATAGACAGACACACACAGGCTTCGATGTCAAACTTATAAAATCCCTCTTTTTACGTCCAAGGCTAAAAAGGAAAATTTATAAAGCATTTTCTGTCTTCTTGTTTCCATACACGGAAAAACATACATGGTATTTCTTTCTCAGATACCTACAGACGACTGTATTTATAGAAATTATCAACGTATTCGTTTGGTAATTGAGCGATCGCTCAGTTGAGTACCTTGACCCAATCTTTTGACGGCGTTTGTAATTTAAACTGTAATAAATATACTTAAACATCATTTATATTTCGTAATAAATTGTTTGTGACATATTTTACCGTGGTTTAACAGTATTTGTTAAAATGCGATAACTATCCATGCTTCCATACTCTACACTTAATATTATAAACTCAATTCGCTTCTTCACTAAACTAAACCGCATAACTACATGTTTATAGATTTTGGTTACTTATAGGCTACTTTTTGTTGAAAGAAACTACGTATAAAGCTGGTATGATAATATTCTAAGAAAATACCGTTTTACTTTTTAAACAAATATAGAATGAAAACTTACTTTTACTGAAATTTTATAAAATATTACTCTCGCACTGTAATTAAATCATATATCGCGCGCGATTTACAAACATAATATGTATCTACATGAAACGGACACAAAGAATACCCAAACCCGGAACGAAAATTGTGTGATTCACACACCGTTTTGGTTTATTTATTTATTATACATTATGCACTTTAGGTACATTTACGGACTTAATGCCTTAGGCATTCTCTACCAGTCAAGTCATTATCATCATCTTCCTAGCCTTTATAATTCCCAAGATTTGGAGTCGGCTAGTAGTTCCACCGGTGTTACCTGAATATCAGTTTTTACACGGAGCGACTGGCATCTGACCACAGTAACTCTGAGGGTGAACTGAATTCGAAGGTTAAACTAGTTGTCAGCATATTTGAGGGCACTGACTTCTCAATAACGATTGCCATAATTGTTCATGATAACCGGGACCGACGGCTTAACTTGCTCTTCGAGGCACGGGCGGGAAACACCGCCATCTTCTGTACTACGGTAATTCTCTACCAGTCCGTTGATGCAGAGAAAATAGGATGTATTTGCATTTAGATTATTTGTAAAATATCAAATACACACACTTATATAAACCTACTATACACTACACATGATACATAGATGTATATGCATACACTTACTAAAATATATATAAATTTATACATACACAAATAAATACCATAACTAGAATGAGATGTATGTTGTTACTCGGTTTGCAGTACTTCGTGTTTACGTAGAAATATTGTACAAAGTTGATTTTTTAATCAGTATGTATTATAATAATGTATCTATAAACTTCAAATGTATTTGAACTGGCTATGAGGAAAAAAAAACCATAACGAGGGGTCAAGTTATACTGGTCAAAGAAATAAAGAAGAGATGAAATCGGCACGGAAAAAACTATTTGTTAGCTTAGATATGCAAGTCAGATATACATTCTGTACGAACTTCGGTTCTGATATAATTTAAACCGTATTGGTACCAGACTTAAAGCCGGCGACAGTTATGAAAAAGGCTTGGAGGAAGTACAATGTTTCTGCTCGGTACCCGATTGTATCGTGCGGGCGGGACATCGTACTTTTAGCTAGTCTTTTTTAATCGCTTACCTGACGCTAGTAAAAAAAACATTATATATATTATTATATATACGTAAAAAATGATTTTTTCTACAAATTTATATTTATCTCAACCATTGGTCAAGAATTTGGAAGGTCTGTTCTCTTTGTTCGATATTTTGTATGTTTTTCTCTCTCTTCGATGTAATTTAAACATCCATTGTGCATTAAACAATGACAAGTTGAAAATTTTCCGTGTGGTGACAGGTTAAGAATGCGAGGTGTCTCTACACCTATTCAACCCAGGAGGCAAATTCTAAGAGAAGGAAACCTTGAAACAATATACTGCCTCGGTGGCGCAGTGGTAGTGTATGCGACTGTTATGCTTGAGGTCTCGGGTTCGATACCCAGGTCGGACCAAATGTTTGTATGATCTACAAATATTTGTTTCGGAGTTTGGGTGTTTCCTATGTAGTATATATTTATAAAAAAAAGTTTAATATGTATTTATATAAGTTTTATTGAGGCACTAATAGCCCAGTTTGATTGAGGCATTCATAGTCCAGTTGCAGTCAGTGATTAGAAACAATCACCGAAGGTAAGCAACAACGGCGCGGTCAGTACCTGGATGCGGACTTTATAGGTTGATGATGATTATATCAGTTGCTCAGTACCCATAACACAAGTTCTGCTTAGTTTGGGACTAGATGGCGNGATAAGAAGCGGGACCGACTGCTTAACGTGACCTCCGAATCACGGAGACGCTCATGGTAACATGCCACCAGTGGTCACCCATCCAGGTACTGACCGTGCCATCGTTGCTTACCCTCGATGATTGTTTCTAATCACCGAGTGCAACTAGGCTATGAGCGCCTCAGTTCAGGTATCGTGTGCGACTCTCGAGTTCGATTCCCGGGTCGGACCAAATGTTTGTATGATCTTCAAATATTTATTTCTTAGTTTGGGTGTTTTCTATGTACAATATGTATGTATTTACAAAAAAAAGCATAATATGTATTTATCAGTCATGTCTAGTGCCCATAACACAAGCTCTGCTTAGTTTGGGACTAGATGGCGTTGTATATTAAATGTCCGAAATATTTATTTTTATTTATATACCAAAATCGTCTGGACAGCGTGGTATAATAAGCTAAAAACTCCTTTAAGTAGGTCCATATTTACGAGTGGACTATTGTATAGGCTGTTCATGTGATGTGAAGTTAAACACGTCTTGATAGATTGTCAAAGCTGTGAAAATTATACAAGAGAAGTAAGGAATCATTAAAAAAAAGCCGAATGCGTCAATATCTGCCATCTTTATTAAATTCATTGAAGAACTGAAAAGATACAAAGAACTGAAAAAAATATATTAATTTTGATGTAATATTTATTATGCCATTTTAATTTTGATGTACCCAGTGTCACTCTGACGACTAAAACGAATCTATTGACACCACTCATATAAAAATACGTTAAGCTGTTTAAGCTCTAGGGCGAGTCAAAGAAACATACGTACATATACTCGAAAAATATAGTCCTCTTTCTTCTCAGTAGTGTAGTAAAGTTACTAGATATTGCATCGCAAAATAATGTTATGGTAATCTATACGAAGAAATAAAATTGGAGAGTCTGTTTTTCAAATTATCAACTATTTACTAAATGCATATGAAAGTATAAACATAAAATAAAATCTGGAATCTCTGCAGTTTTATTTAATTCTTTCTGGAGAGGTCAAGATAAACTGGTTAACGAAGTAATTACATATTTAAAACACCACAATTCGACCGCAGGTCGATCTTTTGAGTTTTTTGACACGATTATATTTGTTTCACCTGTATGTTTGTAACAGTGGTTTTTATTTTTTTTGACAACGTTTTTTAATATTCTTACATGGCGGATCGTTTTTTGTTTTTGCGAAAGACTGTCCCCATTTCATGTCATCCACATTTTTTATATTTTTTATCATTAATTCCATCACGACGAAGACTTGAAAGACTTGGAAGACTTAGAATTGAAGACATTAAATACTTGACATTGGCAGAAATAACTGATCCGGCTGGTTGTCATATCATCAAAAGAAGAAGAAGAAGAAGAAGAATATTCTTACACTGTATTGCAATCCGGTTGCGGGTGACGTAATCGATGTGCAAAATGTTACAGAAGATAGAATAAAATATACGGAAACTTTACACAGTATTAAATGTAATGAGGCGCTCATAGCCCAATTGCACTTTGTGATTAGAAACAATCACCGAGGGTAAGCAACGACGGCGCGGTCAGTACTTGGATGGATCACCGCTTGTGGCCTGTTACCATGAGCGCCTCCGTGATTCGGAGTCACGTTAAGCAGACGGTCCCGGTTATTATCATAAGATAACAGTTTTTATCGTAAGCTGATTTGAAGGCCTTCGGGCGGCTTAAAAACGTCCAACGGCAAGCTAAGTAGCCACAACTTCTTCTTGCCGGTCCCCAACCCGCACTTGGCCAGCGTGGGGACGCGTGGCCTTAACCCTCTCCTGACAGGAGACCCGTGCTCAGCAATGGGATATTATGCATTGTTGATGATGATTGATGAAATGAAATCGCCTCTGCTGTCTGTTTATAAAGATCTTTTAAAATACTCAACGGATTTCAAATCTCTGGAACAGTTGAATCTATTTTGACGGGACTTTCACTGTCAGACCTGTATATGTGACTATTATGGTTATGGGTTCTGACACCATTAGGTATCATTGTTCAATATAGTACCTTTTGTGCAAGGTGACAAATTAAAATGTTGCTCCGTTATTCACAAAAGATAAATTCATCAGAATTGACATGACATGACAGTGATCGAGAACGACTGCCTTGCGCCGATCGCGCTCCGCTTGACTTACTTAAATTGCTGGTTTTGTTAAAACATACATGTGGGCACAGAGCTAATGGTATAAGGAGTAACTTAGGCTAGTTCTTATAGAGTAGCTTTGCCCCGTGGTACTTTTAAAGCAACAACATTCAATGTATTTAATAAAATTGATATCTGCTACCTCTCATGGAATAGCACAATTATAACAACCTTGCCACGACGGTCTTACGTGTTTCCTCAAAAAACACTTAATGAAACCAACACTTGAGGAAATTTGTATAATAATTACTTCAATGAATCTCGTACAGATATTTCGCGATCGAAATAAGGAAAATATCTTTAATAAGTTCTCGTACTTACATACTTAATCGTAAGCAAATTCGAGGATAATAGTTGCATTTTTTGTAAATACGTTAACATATACACAATATTAATTCGTGAAGATTATGTACATCTATTTACGAAACTTATTTGTACAAAGGAGTGTGAAGTTTAACACAGTTAAAGTTTATATTGAAGGGGTTGTAAAAGAAAAGGATTAAAAAAAATGAATTATGGTTGAATTTCGACCATTGGTATTCTTAAACGTACATCGCGTAGCATCTTTTGTAATGGTATGTTGATACAGTCACTGGCTTTTTGAAATGTTATTCGTCTTTGCGGACACGATTCTCTCTGCACTTGATATTCAAGTGTACAAAAAAAGGTTGACGACAAAGACACTGTTTTTGGCGCCAACGTAATGTCAAAATTATGTAGATTTTATATAGACTTTAGCTAGACAAACAAGTTTATTCAACTACACGTGTTTTAAGCGGTCGTCGCGTTGCTACCCACTTTGCTAAGTATTGTGGCTTCGAAGCGCAAATAGGACCACACTTTGTGTGATCCACAAATTGTTGTCCTGAGTCTGGGTAAACTTTGTGTGTTTGTAAAGTCCCCTGGTGCAAAAGGTGCTATAGGACGTTGCTTCCTATCTAACTTCAAGAATCTGAGTTCACGGGAAGCACCCTGTAGGTTTTGATTTCCTTGCGAATGTCGAAACTTTGCAGCATAAACGGCTTATTATATGATGTAATGAAAAACTTATGCTTTTCGCAATTTTTTCTCTATCTGTGCTATAAGACGTACCAAATTTTATGATTCTGGGTTCACGGGAAGTACTCTGTAGATTTCGATTCCACGGCCAACTTCCACACCAAAATGCTCTGCCTGATGGAAAGCATATGCAAAGTCCAAGAGTGGTGGTCACTATCCTCAATGCGATTGCGTTGGTTTAGAAATTAGATTTTTGCACAGCTTCAAGGGACGGTAGACCCGAGTATTTGATATGAATTTTGAACTTGATACGTCCACGCGTTCCTGTGAAAAAGGGTCATGCAGACTGACGGACAACAAAGGGTTTCGTTTTTTTTCCTTTTCAGGTACGCAACCCTAAAAACACATTTTTTTCTGTTGAATTCCTTTGTAATTTCTTTTTTTAATTTAATGTTAGATTGCATTNCTATATAAGGTTTGTTTCCACTTTTGCTTCTATTTGCAGCGAGGTTGTCCTATGTAGCTTGCTCTCTTGGTCCGGATGGCGTAAGAAAGCGGTTCCCGGATCTCTCCCGTCTCAGGCGCAGAGTGGCACACCGTGTGGTTTTAGTCGGTTCGATTCCGACACGCCGCCCCGCCGCAAACCCCGTTGGTTGAAGGCCCGAGGGGGATTCCACACGTAAAAAAAATGTAGCTTGCTCCCTTAGTTGGCTCTCACCCACGGGACGAAAATAGGTCTTGACACTCAATATTCTTAATCCGTAACCATTCAGACGGATGAAAACAGTAAAGCGCAAAATATACTGTTAAGCGTATGCTGTTCTCTTTTAAGTAAAAACTGTTTTAATATTTATTTCTTGCGAATGTATCTGTATTATGTATGTGCCACCGGCATTCAGACGCTCAGTGAATAACCGATTGAGTGCTAAGCAAATGTACATATATACCTACTATCAGGATTCGCATACAAACTTGTAGATATTATTACAAGCTTTTATATAGCTCGATGTTTGTCTGTAATCAAATCTTGCATGTTAAATTTGATCCACTTCCTGATTTCCGATCGAGGTGATGTTGGAATGTTTTTCCTTTTTTCTGATAACAGTTCTATTATATGTAATCGGTATTTTTATTAATCCAAAATGGCCGCCGTTACAAAATGGCGACTAACATATTTCTGAACAACGCACCCAATATGGGTATCGATTTGGCGCTCATAACCCAGTTGCGCTCGGTGATTAGAAACAATCACCGAGGGCAAGCAAAGACGGCGCGGTCAGTACCTGGATGGGTGACCGCTGGTGGCATGTTATCATGAGCGTCTCCGTGATTCGGAGTCACGTTAAGCAGTCGGTCCCGGTTGTTATAGGATAACAGTCGTGAAGCTTAGTTGGAAGCCTTCGGGCGGCTTAAAAACATCCAACGGCAAGATACGTAGCCACAACGTATTTTTGCCAGTCCCCAACCCGCACTTGGCCAGCGTGGGAACGTATGGCCTTAACCCTCTTCTGAGAGGAGACCCGAGCCCAGCAGTGGGACATTATGGGTTGTTGATGATGGGTATCAAATTAAAGGGCTTAAAGTTATTTTTTTTATTAGCAAGTAATAAATGGTTGTTTTTTTTAAAACCCTTTTTAAATAAATCACTTGTGAAACAGTTGAACAAAGGCAGATTCTGTACTGTGGTACAGTGGTATGTAACATCCATATGCTAAGACCCCTTCAGCGGTTACAGATAAGTTCTACATATGTATATGTATCTGACAGATAGCTTGGCACAATTTGTATGTATTTTTTTTCTTTTTTAAAATGACAACTCCCGCAATAGGAATATACATTCCTGTGTCACGGGGATCTTTACAAACATACATGAAACGGACACAAAGTACACCCAGACTTAGAACAACAATTTATGGATCACACAAAGTATTGTTCCATGCAGGATTTGAACCCAAAACACTTGGCGCAGTAGTAAGCGGTGTGGCAACCACTGAAACCATTAGGCCTTAATCTTATAAATTGGCAAGTAACTGTATGTGACGAATAAGCCGCTGCACCGAATTCAATAAAATTAAGTCTGGGTATACTTTGAGTAAGTGATAACCATGACACATATAGAAGCTAGAATTATATTTCAAAACCCTCTCCTGAGAGTAGACCCGAACCCAGCAGTGGGACATTATGGGTTGTTGATGAAATACAACAGCCAGAAACTGAACAAATCATACTGATTGTCACACAATGGGAACCAAACCTCTGGTAACCATTTGAACACAGGCCAACGGCGTGTTTACTAGTTTGCCTCTTAATGAGAATTGACATTAAAATGTAAATATTTATTGCATTACATTTAACAACTATCTGATTGCCGCGATTTTTACGACAAAGGGCAAGACTAGTCTAAAAAAGTAACCTTATATCATTAGCTATCTGCAATGAAGGTTCCATCAAAATCGGTCCAATGCTCCAGAGGTTAGCGGAAACAAACAGCCAGACGAAAATTGAAAAAGATGATGTATTGGTATATGTACCAAAAGCGGTTATTTTAACATCACAAATGGACACTCCAAAAATTATTTATTTGTATAGATTGCAACATCATTGTTGCAGAATAGATCTCATTGATGAATTTCAATAGATTAGTGTGGGTCACCATGCTGCATTGTTGCATTGTCTGTCATTCGGAATGAGTATGGTGACCACATCTCTTGGATTTCTGCTTATGCTTTCCATCAGGCAGTGTAGTCACTTTGAAAGGGATATTTAAAAAATCACACAAGGGTATTATCTATAATGAGGCTGCCGAGGTGACAACCTCATGGAAAGCATAAGTAAAATCTAAGAGAAATGGTCATCATACTCATTGCGACTGCAGACAATGCAGACAGTGAACCTCTCAGGTTCAACGAAACACGACAGCACGAATACTGTCATCTATATATTAATACGCGAAGCAAAAACTTTGGACCGCTTTTTACAAAATCGGGCAGACGGAGGAGTATGAAATTTGGAACACTTATAGTTTATATGTAGGAGAAGTGCAGATCGCTAATATTTTTTTAATAATAATGTTTATAAAGTACATTAAATCAACAAATAAAACATTACACACACTACCATGCATTTGGCACACACATACACAAATTTATTTAAGTCAAGTCAAACTAAAAAGATGATTATATTTTGTCTGTACTGTCATACTGAATATCAAAAGTAGCCATTATGAAGTCTTGGATTAGAGAGGTGTAATAGCCTTTGACCTTTAGTCTTTTATTTATTTATTTTTTATTATTTTTAA
>PKRV01001044.1:0-16859 GCA_003709505.1 Hyphantria cunea
GTATATGCCGGTGGTGGTCTCATACATTTTATTGTTATCTGACGTGAAGTTAAGGATGGAAATAGTTTAGAACTTTTTTTTGCCTAAAGCAATATTATTTTTCTTTTCTTTTGTCTCTTCAAGCACACAATCATAATACAATTGTTTATTTGACTTCACAATAGTTAACTTCGAAAAAAGATTAAACCTTGATAATTATTTTAATTTAAATAAGTCGCATCCATACTATTTAGCCTTCATGGAGCAGATAAATGTAAATTATTCACTATGTTTATGAACATGTTTCTTTGTATTTTTCTACCAGATGAGTAGTTTTTTTCATTGGAATAAATACTTAGTTTCATGTAAATCTTGAATAATTAATTATTATGACACTGGTAAGCATATATTCTGCATTATCTTAGTTTTTACGTGACATTGGTTTTGTACCAATTTATGAGACTCATATTTGATGCATTCCTACTCAAGATCTGTAGAATATAACAACATACAATTGTTTAAACTAGCTTGGCAATAAGCTTAAATTATTGTAAACAAAACACCCAAGGTCCCTAATGCCAACAATGTATTAACAACTCAAGAAATATGAGACCCACTTAAATGACATTTGAAGAGGGCCTTTTTATGATCAAAGTTTATAAAGATGTGCAGTATAAAAAAAATGTATTGAAACACATGACAATTGCTTTTTATTTTAAAATATACTCAATGTTGTATAAGAATAAAAGAAATATTACNATGTCACGTATGAAAGGCTAGCCGACGTATCGCCTCATGCGGTAACGTATGTTCGTTTGCCCGAGTAAGCGATTAACGCAGCCCATGAATACCGGAAACACCAGAGGCATCACACGTGGGTTGCCGGCCTTTGCGGGACAGGGAGGAGTTATGGTAAGAGCCTCCGGTATCCTCACTCACTCGGTGAAACATAGCGCAGGCGCTGTTTCATACCGTGGTATAACTCCGGTCGTTTTTCTCCATCCCATGGTTGCCTGTAAGAGATTACCTTTGAGTAATGAGGCCGCCACTAGTATACCGTTCCATTTTATAATCTTCTGGTGTACAATAAAGTAATAATTATTATTACCGCGAGGCCGTGGTATCTTTCTGGTCCAACTCATCCATTTTAGCTAAAGCTTAAGCCATTAGTGTTGGGTAAATATTCCTGATTAAGAGTTTTTACTCATGAAAAGTTTAAAGCTAAAGTCAGTTAAATATATGAACTGACATAATATCTAAACTAAGTAAATAAGTAAATCAAAATCAAAGCGAATTCAATGAGACTTTTTTTTAGAATACTTATGACCAGATCTGGAAAATAATAACGAATTAATACCAATTAACTCTGTGTATTAATTGAATTGAATGAAAGGGAAAACTTTATTTAAATTAGACTTCTATATTCAGAAAATCTTCCTAGTTCTGTCTATTATATTACGATATCTAGAAATACAGTATTTTGAGTGCCGTGAAAAGCTCAAAAAACTGAACTCCGGGAAGAAAAGTAATGTTTTCCTATTGTTTTGTATTATTTTCCTTTATATTCTCTCTAATATTTTGAAGTACATCAAGCTATACATTAACCTCCACGGCCTCAATCTCATGATTAATAGACCGCTTTGTATGAAAGACAATGGCTCCTCCGTGGGGGTGCAAGGGGTGTTTGATTTCTTTATAATGCTAATTACGCATTAATCGCTGTTTGTGCAGTGCACGCTTTTGTTAAGGAATGAGGACAAGCTACTATTGTTCAACACGTGTTTAGGTATATCGGCCATAGCTCGCTGGATCGTGTCCTGTCGAGTAGAAGAAATCATTTAGTTTTAGTTTAAATGTATCTACAAAACTATGCTGTTTATAAAACATATCATCTTAGTAATTTATGCTTCAAAAAGATCTGCAACACTATGCTAAATTTTTGACACAATATACACTTCAATGACGATTTTTAATTATTTTTCGTATCAGTGTTATGTCTTAGCTTAGTGTAGCAAAGTATAACTGGTTAATATAATTTAACTATAGTGTGTTTACATAATTATTATAGTTATTATTTACCTAATTGTGAGTTGTACAATAACCTTTTGGCGATTTCCACATACAGTGCAACAAGAAAAAGTACTACAACGATATCTACCGAAGCTACATCGAACTATGGAGTAACGAAGGAAACGAAGTAACTACCAATCCTGATTCGCGCTATAGAAGTTCTCGGGCTGATTATGGGCATCCCGTGTCTTCATTCACTCGATGAAACACAGCGCAAGCATTGTTTCACACCGGTTTTCTGTGAGGCCGTGGTATCACTCCGGTCAAGCCGGCCCATTTATGCCGAAGCGTGGCTCTAAATTAAATGTACTTCAATTAATGGAGAATGTAGTTATAGGTAAAAACAATTGGAGCATTTGTTTTTTTTTTCATAAACTCAGACTGGGGCGTATTTATCGTTCATATTTTGCCGATTAAGACTTTTAATCCTTCTTACCTAATAGAAGATACGCCTATTCCTGCCTGATGGTCACTTCAGGAGAAAATGTTTCATATTGAAGGGTTAAATACATAGATGCAACTTGAAGGGAGTAGTAGCAAAGAGAAATAGCGTGTACAGATGGTTTTTATTAGGGTATAGAGGCTATGAAACATACTTGTTTCTTACCTGATGGTAAGTGCACATCATCAACTAACTGGATTAATATTTTGGTTAGATATAAGAGCTGGGAAGGGGGAAAAGACGGGAGAGGTTCTGGTAGTATTTTGGTCATTAAATATTAAGTACATTTATCAACTTTAATTAAAAAAATCGTAAATGACGTTAGGAACGTCAAACCAAAAACTTTTGAGGTCCACCCTCCAGACATTATAAGTGGTTGGTAGAGAAAGATCTAACAAGTAGGGCTTACATAAAAAAAAACAACTCCCGCACAAGCGCGTTGCAACAGACTACAAAATCCATCCTTACTCCACACAACAAACAATTGCATTTACACTACGGGCCCGGAAATCTGCAAAATTATCAGTTTTGCAGTAAGGCAAATATTCACTTTTTTCGTGATCTGTAGAAATATCACATAACATGAAAAACTCAATATATATATGCGCCATTTCACAATGATACTCGAAAATGAAGTACAAAAAATGCAACTAACTAAATATCTAATGGCTAATTTACTAAAAACAAAGTGGACGTAATTTTATAGACGGGATGAATTTCGTATTCGAACGAAATGATTGCTATAATTGTTCAATATGCACGTGCTTACAGCTCTCTGCTACATGCATTGATATTGTAGAAGGGCTGCAGATGTGCACATTGATGTGACAGCTCTGCAATTGCGTATGCGTGCCCTGAGCTTGGATTCTGCTCAAGCTTTCAATCAGGCAAAGTAGAGAGATTTTAATAGACAATACTTAAAAAAATGTGTTTGGAAGAATGATGGAATTTGAGACAAGCCTTAAAAAAGTTATCCTAAAATAATGTCACTCCTTTTTGGGTACTTGTATAAAGCTGTTATTAGTTACAAACTTTACAATCATAAGCTTTTAGCTTTATTATCTAATAATTACACTTTACGAAAGATAAGTTACAGTTCATCTGAACTATATAATTTTAACTGCCAAAACTTCACAAACTTGAGAGTAAACAAACATAACTATTATTCGTAGTTTGGGTACATTTGGCACATAAATTGCACCACATAAATGATTTATGACAGTTATTGAAACGAAATGAGTCTCCTGCCAATAAACTGATAAAAATATCAATAAAAGATAATGCTAGGGTTGTCGAAATAGCCAATTAGGTTGTAATTTATGAATGCATCAATCAATTTTTATCTAGATTTGGAATGGGTATTTGTACGTGCATAAACTGCGCGTTACATCTCTGTTTTCGTTGATTTTTCGATTTTATGGAAAATTATGTTTTATCAGGGCATTATTTCGGTTACATTCACATAGTATATCAAAAAAGAAAATATGAACAGTTGTATCGAGATAAATATTGCAAACAAATATGATATAATCGTTACTGTTTATTATTTTAGTTTGGTATTCGCACTTGATGAAATTTGTTGCAATTATAAGGTAAAGCCTGTCAGGCGTCAACTTAATTGTAAAAGTGGAAAGCACAAGTGAGTTTAATTCTAAAATATATTATCTCGTGTTCTTAATTAAACGACGAGAGTGTAGTATACTTATTTAATAAGAATTAATCATATAATCTTCAAGAGTCGCTCGTGACACAGTGGTTACCGCGTAGGATAACATATTGCAAAGTTGAGCAATTTTAGACAGGTCACTATATAATGGATAACCATTCTTAACCTCTTAAGTACCCTTCGCGCCACGGAGAGTAAGTTTAACTGTCGGTTATGGTTGTTATAACAACGTCTTTGGTAATCTTTACGGGAATTAGGAGCTTAAAAAAGTCCGAAACAGTTCTACAGGATTTCGATATCATAAATTTAAGCCTAGTACTTGGGTTGCGGACGTATAATGTCAGTTGATTCGCATAAAAAATTAAAGCTCGTTTGTATCGTAGTAGACCTAAAACTGACTAAGGAAAAATATAAAATTAAATTTAAAAGCTAATATTATTTATTTAAAAAATAATAAAAAATACATAAATTTCATGCATTTAAATTGCAATGTTTATATTTTGAAGGGGTGTTGAAACATTTCCTGCAGTGTAAACAAAGCAGGAATCGACATAACTCTGCCACCGTGCGCTTTAGTAAGTGCACGGTGGTGCTTATGTCGACTGGTGTAGAGTGACACTTGCGACCCGATTAAAGTGCCCACTAGAACTACGCGGGTTTTGTTTTTAATATTTTTATGCAGCGTAGTTTCGGGTTTAATTAATGCACTTTCTAAGTCTACATATGGCAACTACGGAGCCCTATGATGATTTATATCTACTTGACCAGTATTGTCTTATTACAGTTGAGTTTAACATAATTTTTTTCCAAATAGAACGACACTTTTTATGTCAGTGAAACTGAAAAATAATCTAAAATAGTGAAAATATCTTGAATTTGGATTGGATGACACAAGGTAGGTCTTCTTTTGTTACAAGGGGATAGAGAACATTACCACAGTCTACCTTCAAGTTTTATAACCAAAATGACTTCAAGATATTAAACCTAAATATCGAAAGTAATGTAATATAAAGTTTACTAGCCTCTCACAGAAGTTCAACCTAAAATGACAGCATTCGTGATGTTGTGTTCCGACGGTGAGTGCGAGACCGGAGGCTCAATGATGCAGAATTATCTCAATAGGTCGCCATAGTGTAGGTCACAATGCTGCAGTGTTGCAATGTCTGCGTTCGTATGAGTATAGTGACCACTATTGGATTCTACTACTACTAGTCAAAGTAGAGTGACTTTGACCAATCATAAATAGGTTGAATTTAAGTTCCTAGAAATATGTATTATAATAAAGATGTAAAAAGAAGCACAATGTTAATTTTAAACGAAAAAACATTCAAATAGAATAAAACGATTGAATATCTCTATATTTGATGAAGGTAAAATAGGAAATTTGATAATCTATATTATTAATTAATATTAAGTATAAAAAAGTAAACTTTCTAACTTTGTTTGTATGGTTGTAGGGAGTAATCTTCAGAAGTACTGATCCGTTTCTGAAAATTCTTTCACTAACAGAAAGCGACCTTATTACATTGGTGATTAAAAACCGAGTAATAAATGCTCAACGAAGTGGGCGCGGGTCGGCTAGTATTGATGATGTTTGTATAATAGTAATTATCATCATCATCTCTTATTTTGTCACTTTGAGGCGAAATTTTTAAAAATCCTTTGTTAGTGAGAACTTACTGAATAAAAATCAACAGATGCCACTATGTTCAGTGTGTTTTTTGTATGGAATAGAGGGCTACCGAGCAGACGTATGGTGGTAACTGATTGCCCCGCCCATGGACACCCTCAACACCAGAGGTGTCACAAGTGCGTTGCCAGCCTTTGGGGGATAGGGAAGGAGATGGGGAGGGGTTGGGGTATGGGCCTCCGTTATCTTCACTCACTCTGTGAAACACAGCACAGGCGCTATTTCACACCGGTTTTCTGGGAGGCCGTGACATCACTCCGGTCGAGCCGACCCATGTATACTGAAGCGTGGCTCTCTCAGTCGTCAGTTTAGGCTATGATTAAATGAATCATCAGTTCAAGATCAAGTTCTTTTTTGTACATATTGTATAGATTTCTTAGACATTTTGTTGCTGTGGGGGAAGAAAGTACTGTAATAAATAAACACGAATTTCGTTTAATTACAGTGCTTACTTTAAAGGGGTTCAGTTCAGCAGGTTCACACAAATATCTTTAATAAGGAAAAGCATAACTGAAGACAATCTTAATTACGGGAGTTTCAAGTACATAAAGTCGGGAAGAAACGTCAAGCTGAAGTAATTATGTTTTAGTGGTGTCGGTTTACGAGGCGTCCGGGCACGCACTCAGCGCTTACGACGTCTAGGCACGCCTTTATGTGCGACGTCGTACGGTTTTTACACGAATGTTTATGAAAGTAAGTAGTTATGAGATAAAATGCGTTTTATGCTCCCGTATATAAAAACCTTACTCAAGAGTTTTTAGGGTCTTGGAACTGTTCGTATTTAATCTCACGAAAAATATGTACATACTCTTTATACCATAAAGTGCATAACTAATGTTTAAAATTGACTTTAAGTTAAGTTTAGGCATATTTTTTTTAGAACTAATACACACACTATTTGTTAATCATTTTGAATGGTAGGCATAGTGGCTAAATAAGCAGACAAATCGCGTCGTATTAAATGAGTAGTGCTTGAGTACGATTAGTGAGTAATGATAACTTGGAACTTAATACATAATAAGTCCATCAACATCCTCACCTCTGATTAAGGAGGTGAGGGTGAGAGGCCTTACTCTCAGGAAAGTAAGAAAACAATTCCTAAGCTTAAATTTTCTTAATTTCCTTTGATGAAAGGACAGCAAAACACGTTAAATATTCATTTTTCCTTTTACATAAATAATTCTTCGATACTTATATCAAATACCAACTAGATAATGAGCCTCTAAGGGGTACTCATGTTTGACCACGACAGTATCGCAGTACGATGTGCGATTATCTGCAACATAGAACCGTGCCTATAGTAACACATGTCGTAAATGAATGAGTGCACATTAGTTGAGTCACGTTCATTTCATAGCTTGTTAAGTTCTGTGGTGATGGCCGACACTAATGGACGAGGTGTTAGGAACTGGCTTAAAAATGGGCACAGGCTTTTTAACTGCCGAGAAAAAAATTAACTTGGCGTAATGTACAGGTTTGTTTAATAACAACAACCCATAATGTCCCACTGCTGGGCTCGGGTCTCCTCTCAGGAGAGGGTTAAGGTCATACCTCCCCACGCTGGCCAAGTGCGGGTTGGGGACTGGCAAGAATACGTTGTGGCTACGTAAATCTTGCCGTTGGATGTTTTTAAGCCGCCCGAAGGCCTCCAACTAAGCTTCACGACTGTTATCGTATGATAACAACCGGGATCGACTGCTTAACGTGACCTCCGAATCACGGATTAAATGATGTTTAATATAAATTTAATAAATAAATGCAATGCAGGCAATAAAGCGTCCTGCAAGAACTGACAACTCGAAAGATTTGTTTTAGTCATACTAGTTCTTAAAAGTCGTAAAAAACGTTCTTCTTCTTTGGTTAAAAAATTGAGACCAAACTTACAAATTTATCTCTTAAGTGTACAGTTTATTGCGAATTATACCATTTTACACAATTGTTTCGTCTTTAATCTCAAAAGATACATTTGATTTATATATGCCGTTTGCACTTGAAGCAAAAACTATGCTATTGCAACAAAAATAACAAATTTATTTTTCTCACTTTGAGTAACGGTAGTGATTATGTGGCCCCAGGGCGTGATCGTGCGCTGCCTACATTAGCTGACTGTTTGGATGAGATAACACAAATGAATCGGTAATTTTAATGTTATTGCCCAATGTGATACCCCAGAGAGCTGATAGTTCCTTGCTGGCACGTACCAATGAGAAAATAAATATGGACAAAAGCTTTTGTGGTCTGATGAGATGTGTTTAATGTATGGTATCTGAGATGAATAGGAATTTGAAATGACTAGTGATCTCGTAAATTGTGCTGTATTTGATTGACTTGAAGCTTCTGTGGGCCTCTGATATCCTCACTCACAAACACAGCTTTGTTTGCACAGAAGTTTGATCCATTACGTTAAGAAACATGAACTGATTACATATTTAATGCAGTGATGTGATGTTTCACAGCGCCCTGATCGAAGTAGCCAAGGATAGTAGCAGTAGGCATCTTGTTTATAATGACCTACTAAGAAGAGATTGCTCCACAATCTTTGCTAACTAAGTCATACTGCGTATAGTATCTACAGTTCAAGAACTTAAAACGAATTTCTGCTCTTAGACTATACTATGCATAGTTCAGTGGCAACTAGACGAACTCATTAACCGTGGATAACTTTTGCTACTTGCTGAGAATGACAAATAGTTGACCCGAATCGATTCTCTTTCAGCTGCGGGCAAATTCCGAGCGATAACATCAATGAATAAGTGGCCAAAATCTAACGGAGACAGCATAAAAATACGATAAAAACGGGTTTGAATAATCTCTGTATAATTCTTTTTTTCTTACTTTAAAATACTTATAAATTAAACTAGTTACATTGCTGTGCAAGAACCATGCTTTAGTTTAAATAGTCAGCCTCACCGGAGTAATACCACGGCCTCGTCTAAAGCCGGTGTTAAACAATTCTATTGTTGTTTTTCATAAAGTGTGTGAGGATAACAAGGCTCAATATCCCCTTTCCCTGACTCTAGAGGAGGGATTCAAAGGGCGTCAACGCACATGCGAGCCTTGAATTGCAAGTGTTTGGCGGTCTCTACTTGTTTAAATGCATGCTGCTGGTTGCCGTGGGATAATCCGTCTGAGACCTATGCTTAGGCTTAGCCAAAAGTAAATGAGTACCAGAGCTACAGACTCAAATTTTTGGCTTCTGAAATTTTTAACATTGTAAACACGTGAACTCTTTAATTCAATTGCGAAAAGATTAGTATTTGAAATTCCACCTTGAACAGTTAAAATAAGGGATGCACAAAGGTATGAAAATTCGTCATTTTCTGAGTTAGAATCGTGAAAAAGGAAACAATCACGCATGCGCTGACGCGGGCGCCAGTTGTTATATATAAAGGGAGAGTACACATGATGACCAGCAGCCCGTCTTCTCATTTACTCTCTATGTGAGACGAAAATACGTCAATCGTATTGCATCAGGGTTTTAACGTTCAACAATTTGGACTGATTAGGTACTTCTCTCGACTAAACCATATACTTTTATATAATTTAATAGCTTATAGCAAATATATTAAATATAATACAAGAAAAGTAACAAAATTGAAAGGAATCTAAATCAAGTAATTACATAAGAAAGAACTACAGCCCTTTCTATAAAATTACAACTTAAATAAAAAACAATCCCAGCATTCATAATAAAGTAAACGTAACTTAGTATTGAATAAATTCTGTAAAAGAAAATCTTTTGCGAAGCTTTAGTGAGTCTACCTCAGGCGTAATTACGTAAATCTGCTTTGAAAATATTTTCTGTGTTTTTAAGCTTCATCATAAATAATATGAAAATGCCACGCCGTCTACGGAAGGACAAACACTGGCTTAACAGGTAATGTACCTACACAGACAATGTCGTGGAGAACTTTTCCCACGAATATTACACCCCTTTGTTAGAAAAGTTTTCTTGATGAGCAATATTAAATTTGTTTTTAGTTGTGACTGATTCATTTTGTGAAGTTTATTAACCGCGTTATCGACATGAATAGTAAATGATTTGTAAATAGAAAAAAAATATAGCAAAGGTATTTTAAAATAACCTAGTTATTACTTCTAAGTTTTCAGTAGAAAGAACACCGTTTCAGAACCTTTTTGTAAACCGATAAACGCTACAACAGCACATAGAATATTATAACGCGCAATAATAGTTACGTCAATTACTTTTAAAGTAAAATTTGCGCATTTGTTTAAACGTGCCAATTATATCTCAAACCTTCAGATTAAAAGCATTTTTTTTGCATTGGATAGTAAATCACATCTCATCAACAAGACGCTACGATTTTTAGAAACGGAGCAGTGTGAAGCAGAAACTCAGTATGACTTTTTGTAAATGCCTGCACTTTGGAGAAAGGTTTATCAAGTAAATGTTATTATCTATACATATAAATAAAAATGAATCACAAAAATGTATGTCCGCGCTTGACTTTTGATTGACTGCACCAAATTATTTCATTCTTTTTTTAATGTCTTTCATATTGTATATATATTATACATAAAAATAAAATAAAAGAAAACTGGCTGTATTATATTTTCTTAATCCGCTTAATCGTATATGCTGCGGCCTGTGAGGAGTTAACACGGGCTCACTAAAATAAGTTTTTCGGTAATAAAGATTTTTTTCACGAAAGTTAATATGGCGGTATAAAGTTCACCGAGTTAGCTAGCTATCCATAAAAATATAGATTTTTCTACATATTGGTTTTCATTGTGTTTCCTAATAATCATCCATCTATATAGTACTCACGTGATGGTAGGTGGTGGGTTAGCGTGAACGAGGCAGGGTAGTGTGATGTCACCACCTCTCCGCACAACGGCCTCCCATTGGCCGTGTGAAACGCTGCGAGGTGCAGATGCGACGCTCATTGCTAGAAATAGATGACTACATCAGAAACTTCATTGCAAATACTACTAACTTTTCTATATTGCCTTATGTTATAAAGAAAGTAAGCTATTCTCAGAATGTGACAATATCTTCTTGCATTTAGAAATGTAAGAAATCATTTATTCTGCAAGTAGGTTACATAACAGCTTTTGCGAGTTAAAATTTTCGTTTGAGTTCGACCTTCCTAACTGAACTAACCCTGAGAAGAAAAGGCGAAACAAACTCAGGGATTGTCGCCTATTTTAAAGTTCAGACCTTAGGACTCCAACCATGTTGATAATGGACGCTTCCATGAAACCTGAATGAATATTATGAATGTGAAAGTTTGTAAAGATACATGTATAGATGTTCGTTTCAAATACATCATAACAGTTAAATGGATCTTGATAAAATTTAGCACTGAGACAGATTGTAGTCTAAAATAGTAGTGCATCGGCTACTTTTTATTAAATAAAATTCAATTGATAAAATAGGAATTAACGGTAAAAGCGATTTCAATCCAAACACTCTCAAGAATAACTAGAGAATTGTGATGAGAGTACCTACTACCAACTAATTTAGTTTATTTTTTGCTCATCAAGAGAAAACTTTCTCCATCCATCAATGTAGCTAAAAGTTTTTTTTTAAACATCCTTTTAAGAAATAATTTTCTGATATCGCTCATAATTTTAATGAAATTTATTCTTACGACGTAAATGTTGTTTTATTCTGTGTATAAAGTTTGAATTTTAATTACTCAGTAATGGTTCTTACTTTGATGTTATAGACAAGTTTTATGGTTTCGGTATAATTTTATAGTCTGATAGTAAGCTCAGTAAAATTTGGGGGCAATTAATTCTTGTTATACAATGAATATTTTATGAATTGTGTAGATTTTAGAAAGATAAATATATTTATAAATCTATTGGTGTATTTCACCCGCAATGCTTGTAATTTATTTATTGTTTTATACAGGCATTGATAAAGCCGCGTACAAGAACTCAGCGGCAGGGGAACGGCGGCGGCAGCGGAGCAGCGGTGGCAACGGCGCGATCAGAGGCGCATACAAATATATAGACTTAGAGTGTCTCCAAATTAGAGGCGTGAGGAAGCGCTGCAATGGCACCACTGTAAAGCGCTAACCGCGCCACCACTAGTTTTCGTAGGATTCCTAGAAGCGCAAATGCAGCACCACTATCGTGACATATGCACGTCATTTTGTGGGGAAGGGACACGCTTGTAATTAATATTGAAACTAAATATGAAAGCAGACCAACCTGATGTTAAAGTGTTTATTGAGGAAGTTAACGATTGGCCTGCAGTATGGGATAGTAGTTATGCAAATAATTCTAATCCCATTCATTCGCTTTTCATTCTAAACTATTTTTTTAAGTTTTGATGTCGTATCTGGTAATATTTACTATTAGTCTTTGAGCAAAAGAAATGTAGGGAACGTTATGTGTTAATTTATTTTTAACACCCTACGCTAAAAGGGGGATGTTATAAGTTCGACGTCAATGTCTGTCTGTTACCTCGTAGCTCTTAAACGGATGGACCGATTTCGATGCGTTTTTTTTTCATTTGAAAACCAGTCTTCTTGCCCGCTGTAAGTTAGTTAGCACTCTTAGTTATGTTTAGTTAATATCGGTTCAGAAGTGTAAGAGTATATCAGCTCATTTCCAAAATTGTGTAAGGCATTTTCGGCGTATAATTCGATTAAGAGTTTGCGAAGGGTTTTTTTTAAATTTCACCTTGTGTAATATTTTCTTTTTAAATAACTTAACAAGAGTAATGCTTTTCGTGAGAATCTATTGCGTAACTGAGGAACATCACTAGAATTGACTGAAGGGTTACTGACACGCGTCTACTGCGACACAGACACACCGATGCAGCGCTTCCTCACACTTGTACTTCGAAGGTGCCCTCATATGGGACAGTCGCGATCACAGCGGCGACGAGCGGCGTACGAGCGGTGCCCACCAGGCGAGCGTTGTCAGCTAAGGACGGAACAAAATAGCAATCACCTATGATCAATGATTTTTATTTCGTCAATATTGTGATTTTTCCAAGAGACTTTAATTATTAAAATTTAATATTCTATTTATTTGTTACTATTATAGCATTTTACTTATCTTTATTACTTGTCATTTTGTTGGCTTAGTTTCTTTTCCATTGTGCTTTTTATGATTTCCTATAACGAATGAATATAGCAACCTAATGCCTACCCAATGTGTCAAATATAGTAAATTATATTATGCAACAGCGACTAATCACGATTTTTGGTTTATTATGGAGACTTAGGTTACACGACTTTAATAAAAAAAATGAAAACACTTACTTATCATGCTATTACATAAGTTTCGTATGTAGATCGGCTTGGACTGCGATGGTATAGTGGTGGCGTATGCAAGTGCTCTGCAGAAGTCTTGGGTTCGATTTCCGGGTCGACCAAAATGTTTGACGCCCGTACTTGAATGATTCCTTTTGGGCTTTGTTTGTTATTTAAGTATTATAAATGTACGAATTTACAGAATAATGTAATTAACTTGCATTATACAAGTTTTTCTTAGTTTGAAGCAAAATGTATGTGAAAAATACTAATGTTATGTGTTAAACCAGAAGTTTGGGTAAATTTCATTATTATCAACACTAAACACAATTTACATCATACAATCATCGAAAATTAAGTTCATTTATTTTTTAAAGTGCGATGTTCTATTTAGACGTATATATACATAATGTAAAGTTTTACATATAAAACACCAGTGCATTTTTGTGCCCCATTTTCATTCCGGATTCTAAAACGTAGCCATCACAGTGTAAAATTTTAGCTCCGTTTGAGAAATAAACCCGCAATATTTGCTATATTTGTGAAACAAAACATTTAAGTGCGGCATAATTCTAAAAAAAAGAAAAAAATATTCCTTTTTTAAAACGATTAGCGATGCTTAATATCTTATTCGTTCATTTGTAAACGTAATCGAATATTCTCAGTATAGCTTAAAGATATCTAGGCAATTATCGCAACTGTCATAATCACCCTTTTAGACTTCACTCCGTATGAGATCCAAATATATTATACAAGGTATAATAAGTTCATAACACTACACTGCTATAAAGCCACGCTATCTGCTCACTGGTTCCGAAAACGGGTTTACGTTGCCGCTGCTCCACTCCCAGCTGAGCAGCTTCGAAAGACGTAAAAAGAGACTCTTCTCTGTTTTATGGAAAGTATGCACAATACTATTTCTTTTTTAGACAAAAAAGTAAACGAAGCGGGTTATCTGCTAACAACCTGTTTTCAAAACAGAGTCGGAAAATAGAGCCGGAGTTTTCTCTTAAAAGATAAGTTTGCAACCAATACGGGGGTGAATGTCACTCATTCATACCAAAGAAACGTTGTTGCTGCTAGCCGCCGGTTTACAAACTTTGATTCGGTGCTATTTTTAATTAGAGTCTATTACTAGCAACTCAGTACTATTGAATGAAAAAAAAAGCAATCTCGCAGCTAAAAAAGAAAGTGTTGAATTTAAAAGATTATGAACGTATATGGGGCAATTTTAGAAACCCCGATTAGAATACAATACACATCTTTAACCCAACCTGGCTATCGCACTAACTTAAGAACCTTATCACAAATATTTTCACTATTCACGAAATTTTATAAAAATTCTCAAAACGTGCTGTTGTGTTATATCTATGTATATAACCATGTGAATCAGCCTTATGAGCAGCTAATTAACAATATTTACACTACGGTAATAAAGTTTAGTCCATTGTATCAACTGTATTATATATTTAGGATAAGTTTTTTAAATCAATAAAGAGGTTGTTACCTGATTCTATTAAAAATATAATTATGGTAAGCCATTAAATTGTCTAGCAAGGGATTTACAATAGACATTAGGAACATTACTATTTATAAATTTTGATCATTACGTCTTTATATCTTTTACTTTCTAACTGCTTTCGGGTAAGAACAAATATTAGTATTATCTGCAAATATTTTGTTTGTGTGTTTTGTTTGGGCGCACTATAATATCTATGTGTCTACAGAAAAGTATACGAGTATTCTATAAGTCAGTCTAACAATCACAGTGAAATCTATACTAAGTTTAAAGCTAGATGGTGTTGTGTCAGATGTTCGAAATATTTATTTATTAGTTTTTAGTTATTTGACGTCAGAATAGGCAGAGCCTGTACCATGGTAACTAGATCCCTGTTAAATTTACTTGTAAATTTCTTTATGTATACATATCCCATATAAATTGCTCAGAGACACACATGAAATGACTATGCCCGTCACACAATTATCTGTCCTAGGTGAGGATCAATGCCGCGCCCTCTGGGACGCCAATCAGAAACCTCTAACCACTGGGCATTAGTATATTGTAGTTATAATGTTGTCTTCAGGTATGGTGGTAGTTCTGTCAGTTAGTAAACAATCATTAATATAAATAAATAAATATTTTCTGTTATACACACAACGCCATCTAGTCCCAAACTAAGCAGAGCTTGTACTATGGAGTACCCATAGTACAAGCTGATATTAATACATATATACTTTTTTTGTAAGTATATACATATCATACATAAAAAACACCCAAATTCCGAAACAAATATTTACAGATCATACAAACATTACGTCCGACTCAGGAATCGAACCCGAGACCTTATGTACAGCGGACGCATACGCTACCACTGCGCCACCGAGGCAGCTAAATCATTGATGAACAACTTACATAAAACAGATTTTCAAACAGCCAATAGTACTTACGAGCTACATCAATGTTGACAGGAGTACTTCTCCTTCTATCACCGGTGAGGGAATCCAGCACTGAACAGGAGTACATAGCCTTAGAGTCTTCTATTCGCACTGAGCGAACGATCAGCTTCCAACCATCATCTACTATAAAAGTAGAACCGGCTGCAAAAGAAAACGTCAGCAATGAAAACTTTCTTAGCACAACTTTTTTTGTAACCGTTTTCTAGACTTTGTTCTTTGCAAACAAGTTTAACACAAGTACTTTTGTTTTTACTTGTTTTTAACTGTATTAGGATATAGCTAACAGAGCGGTTAGGTAGATAAAGAAAGTAACAGCTATTTATTATCAGTCGGTTTCTAACATCTTATTTGAACATTTTTATGTGCCCTAATTTGTTTAATGTTACCAATCTATACATGACATATTAAGGCGTTATTTATGGCAAATACTAATACAAATGTTCCAAATATACTTAATTATTGGCTGTAGACATACTTTCAATGATATGCGCGGCACATTTTTTTCAGACTCAAATAAAATCAACTTTTTCAGATTCACTTCTAACATAACTATTTCGAATGCATGAATAAATCGTTTGACTGACTATTCAAGGACATTATGAATGAATAAAAGCAGAGAGTTTGAATATTTCCATTGGGTAATCATTTTATTATTAACAAAGACTTCTATCGATGTATTGAATGTTGATCTATGATTTATCTACATATTACACAAACCAATTGTGATGAAATGTCAATCACTGACCAGTCAAAGCATCCAATAACTTTGAAGACATCGAGAGTTTAACAGTTATCTTATACAATATATAACTGTCACCATCATCAGCCTGTCGCAGTCCACTCCTGGGTATATACTTCTACTATAAGACGCCGCTAACGAAACAATTAAAAGACCAGTACAGAATTATGAATAGGAAAAATTATCTTTTAGTATATCCAAAAGACATATTACGAACCTACGTAAAGCTACAAGGGCGCAACGCTGTTTATTATTTTTTTACCACGAGCATGATGTAAAAAGAACTTACACATGTGATCAGCGGCAGGAAGTACAGATTCGTCTCTGTACCAGGCCGCGACTGACGCGTGCTCTTTGAGAGCAGCTGGAGCCACACACGTGAGGATTGCTGGGCCTCCCGCTTCTGCAGGTGTGGACGTAACGTGAACTTGCCAGTCCTGGAACACCACTGGGGACAAGCAGAAAGGTTTTATCAGATATTAAGAATTCAACTCTTAAAAATTCTTAGTAAGAAATTCCCACAGATCTGCACACAGAATCGCTCCGTTTCCTAAATTTGAAAAACAAGCCTTTTAATATAT
>PKRV01001044.1:17150-86738 GCA_003709505.1 Hyphantria cunea
TAGATATATACATATATGTTTTATTTATTAATGAACTAATAGCACGATAAATGAACACGAATAGAAAAGTTTCCATTTCAGACCAATCAGAAGAGAATTTAACAGAAATAAATGTTAAAAAATTGCGACTTTGATTCGCTTTAATTAGCCGTAAAACTTTGTAACTGGAGTGAACCGCAGTAATAGGGTTTCGCAGCAATAAAAGTATTTGCAAGCGAATACATCTGTGATTTTAACCTTTGAATAATTTCAGATTTGCTCGTAACGTATGCGACGCAATTTGCCGACAATTCTCGAGGTTTGATTGTGAATTTGCCACCCTGCTTTTAACATTATCGGATTTGTATTTTTGCATTGATTGCTTCATCAGCCTCAAAGCACTATGCCAAAATTTGTCATATGTTAATATTATATCGCATGGTGTTCATTTAATGTTCTGTATTGTGTCTAATATTTTGGTTTATGATTTTGATTTTTGAAGTAAGTGCTTTCTCGACTGCGTGGTCGTTGGTATTGAGAATTTTCCTCGCCAAATTAGAAAATTGACGTGTGATGATTGTCTGGAATCCTTATCTATTCGGGGCAATGCACCGAAAGAATTGCTTAGCAATAGTTTACTGCAAAGTAGTAGCATGACTCCAATCAAGTCAGTCCGTAAGTACTAATAATACATTCATTTATTTAAATTATGCTTCACAGAATTAAACTACAATTGTAATAAGGTTTAACAGTGTTTCATCTAATTTCATTACAAATATAGTTGTTATATTTTTATTTTTTATTTGAAACCTATTTCATTCAAATAATATACGGTATACCGTACCATCAATGGAAATGTGCCTACGATATGAGAAACATGCGATATTTTCTCCTATCCGTTTATGTACAGCTCAAAGGGGTTATATTCAAGTATCCATATATCTATTCCGTTCAAAGTGAAAATCAATTGCTTTATGTACCTACGTACCTATTTAATATTATAAAATCTAACACTAGCTGTATCTTCTGAAAGCAAAAGCAAAAATAACGTCACTGAATCAACATTATCCCGGCGGCACACAACACAACTTTTCTTTTTTTTTCATACACTTTTTTTGCATGCTGTAGAAGTTTGTAGCAGATGCTCACAAACTTTTGTGTTCGTCCTCTTTGCTAACTTTTTAAGCGTCACTCTTGGGAAATCTTCATCTTATATTAAACGAAATAGTACTTGAATAAGTCAATTTTCACATACACTCGCGTGGGAATTAAAGTTTAGTGTTTAGAAAATGGGAACTTGATAGATGATGCCTTATATCTGTTTAATATAGTATCGTGCAGTTTATTACCACATATGTCGTCTACATTCAGTTAATGTGCCTGGAAATTGACGGTAATAGTCAGCTTTATTTTATTATTGATATGCAAATCTGACAAATACAATTATTGGTTATATTTATCATTAGCTTTTCTCCCCACTTCTTCGCAAATATTTAACTCGCAATTTTCACTATCCAAGTTCTTAACTAGTTTCTGATTGGGACAGTAACTTTATAGAGGTATTATAGAAGCGTGATTAAACTTTTAATCGGCAGAATATCCCCTTTTAACATACCTCTGTGTTATCGTTAATGTCCGTTTATCAGAGTCCAGATTAACTTGTTAATAGGCAGAATATCTGATTGAGTCCGTATGAATGTGTGTGAGTGAAAAGAAGCTTTTTAACCAAAAAACCTAGGAAAGGGTGAACCAATTTAGATTTTTCTCTTTTAATTTGAAAGCTAGTGCTTCGGGTGTGGTCCTCTGGTCCAGTTTTTGAAGAAGTTTTGTTTTTAATTTATGATTATTTGTAGTTGTGTATGTGACAGTGTCAGATATAATTTAAGCAACATTAAAATGAATACTTAAATTTACACCAATTGTAATATTTTAGAAATGGTTTTCCAGTACGGCTACTGATTTTTAATTAAAAACCAAACATCTTTTAATTTCAGGAATGTGTTTAGTTCGCGTTGTTAAATTTTATAGTGTTGATTACTAAGTAAACTTTAAAGCTATTTTAGTGCTATGAAATAAATAGATGTTCGAGATTTTGAGTTCGGTGTAAGGTTTAACGTGGATAGATTAAAATTGTGTGCTACCAAGTAAGCTTTTCGGTTTGCCGCGAAACTCTGATGCTTTCTCTATCTAAATTTATTATAATAGTGTTATCACACTTAAAAACATTACGTAAAGCAGTCAATATTTAATGAACGCATAAACTCTATGTACACGGTGACTTAGAACAGCTTTGTCTCTTTTGCAGTCAGCTTCATCCTCATCATTTCAGCCGGAAGACACCTAGACATTACTCTCCCTAATGGTTTCTACAACATTCACCAGACCAAGGGATCACTTTGTAGGTATCAACGTATCTCCCGCTTTGTTTTTTTACCGTCTCTAAACTATTACTGAACGAAGCAATGGAGTGCAATATTATGATGACACTCACTGTTATAATTTCTGAGCAGGAGCTAGTGTATCGAACTAAATTTTTATGAATATTATGTATTTGAGAGTATCCAGATGGCTGGCTTTTTAAATTCATGACGCGACGTCATGCCTTAAACATTGTTAAAGTTAAGTGGATATGTATTATCTTGATCAAATCCAAGAAAAGCATCGAGCGAAGTAGATCCACGAATATTTAGCTTTTATGGAGCTCTGTTTTTTTGATTTTCGTAATAAGATATTGAGTGAATATTATAGCGGTTAACTTACAAATACTGGGTTTGGGTTTTAATGGTCTTACAGGATAGATTTTTGTAGATAGTTGTTCCGAGTCTAGCTTTTTATAAATTGTTTGTACGTTTGCTATCCAAACAAACTAATTTTAACATAACAATATAGGTAATAAAACTGCCTTGTTAGTTGAGGGGTTAACGCAATGCTAATCAAAGGTCGTGGGTTCAATTTTGGGTCGGACAGCTTAAATTTAGACTTTATTACTTTATTTTCATTTCAAACTATATTCAATGTTTAAAAAGTCACGGGTTTTAGCTAGTTCCGAATTTAATAACAAGAAATGAATTCCAACAATAGGTGCAACTTCCTAGTTTCAAATGCAATTACAACATTTCACTACGAGACCTTTCAAAATTAAATAGAAACTTAACAGTTTGCAATCCAATGGTCACAAAAGCTTTTACGAATTTGCGAGGTAAAATATCGCCGTAGTGAGCATAAACTTAGGCTCCGTAAACTGACTGCTGATTTCAAAAAGCGCCACAAAACTTGAGCGTTGGAATTAATATTTCGTTTGAACTTCATCATCATCATCAACCTATCGCAGTCCACTGCTGGACAGAGGCCTCTCCAATTTCACGCCACTTGGTTTTTGGCTTCTAGCATCTAGCTCGTTTGAACTTACTTTTCAGAAATTTAACAGTTTTTTTAATTGGTAATGTTTATACTTGAAACATTTCACACACGGCCATAATTTAAACTAGGTTAAGCTTATACTACGGCAACCAGCCTGTCGATAAATACACCCCATAAATTTTTCAATACGTTCAATATAAAATATTAAATGTAAACATGGTTATTTACCTACCAAAAAAAAAACTTAAAAATTATCATGTTCAGCGTACAATTTTATTAGTCATTCTTTGCGGTCAGAATTAGTTCTACGACATCTAGTTTAACAGTCAAGGTCCGCTAATCACTAGCACAACACACACACAACCAACAAGCTAAATAAAGAATTTGTTTGCGTTGTGAATATGCGGTCTTTAATTTTATTGTAAGGCTAAAATTAGTTAAAGCTTTAACTTGCCTAAAAGCAAGTTCTGTTGATTTGTTATTGGTTTTTTGTATAGGTAGTCTTATTAATTTTTACTAGATATTGTTTTAACTAAGATGTAACTATAACTTCAAAAAGCAAATCTATTAGTAACTACAGCCAGACCTTGACTTCCGGCAACCTCAGTCCTCTTATTCCATTCTGGATTCCATTTACCTTAGACTTGTACTGTATATTTTCCCTAACCGAAAGTCTTCCATCCTCACGTTTTATTTAATTCTATTCCATTTTCTAGCCTTTCATATAAGGAATCACTTTTTGCAGTCTTACAAATTGCACCGGCTTTAGATACAATTCGGTAAGCGCCAAAGATGATATTTTATTTTTTAGATTTTTTTATTTCTATAGATAAAACTAAGGTCTGTTTTGATACATTGCACTGAGATTTTAGTAGAGGAGTATTAACGTCAGACTTGTTTGTAAAATCAAACTAACTTATGTGCAAAAGCAAGTAGCTTAAAGTTTTTTGTAACTGCCCGTAGACAGGTTTAAAAGAATATTAAGTATTCTTGCTAAACTACTCTAAAGTATCGCAAAGAGTACATATAAATGTACATGTGTACGTGTGTGCATATGTTCATTACTGATTCGAGTCCAGAGCGATCTCAAACCTCCGGGATCCCTTTCAAGGTAAATTTATTTTAATTGGATATTTCACTGACTGCCCCTTTGAAGAATTCCGGATGTGAAACGCTTGGGGAACCCGAGTGACCTTTACTGGGTAGAGATTTAAGTGTGTAATTCTGATTGCTTTAACTACATGAACACTCAATGCATGAATAAGTATTGGATCATATCTCTTTTCTGAATGGTTAAAAGGAAGCGTGAGTATTTGTTCGGCTACCAGTATAAAATGCATAAATCGTAATAGAATTATTTGAATGATGCGAAACTCACTGATGAATTACTGCAAGCATTTTGAGTGTAGTATCAAACATGATGAGGTCTGCTCTTGTATCACATTCTCACTTTTCTTGAATCTGTAGTAGTAGTCAAAATTCGTTACAAAGAACGCAAGTGTTTAGTTGCTTTCACATAGGGACCACACGCTATTTGGTATATATTTATATTACGGTAGTTCATAGCAATTTTTTCTGAAAATTTACCATGACTAATAGAGTAAAGCTTAATAATCCTCTAAGGTTTTTTTTATTTGGTCATACAGAACCCTTCCCACAGTGTTTACTCAAAAGCTAAATTATATTTAGTAAAGTTTTGAGTACTTGAAAAATGTCTTGGGTTATAATGAATTTCAATCCTTCGTATCCTTCCAAGCCTTCATATTAGATTCAATAAGAAAAGCCCAATTTGGCTGTACTGAATATTTGAAGGCTCCGCGATTAGCTGTCAATGAACTAGTTTGTATAAACAGATAGAGGAGAGTAATACATACATGCCAAATAACTAGTGTTAAAATTATTCAAAGAGATCTTATACGGTATAGGTTTTATGTGGGTTCGTAACATGACGATTTACCTTATATTTACTTGTTGTACAAACAGTCATTTAATTTGATTTAACTGCTTGAAAGGCAGGCTCATTGACAATAGGTCAATTTTGAAAAAAAACCTGGTAAACGACGCGTGTTAATAACGTAAGCGTAACAAAGAAAGAATGACCATACTATGCTACTTCCAAAAAAAAAACAATTCATTACCGATTTTGGAAGAAGTTAAAAACATGGCCAAGTTAACAAATGTTGGCAGTGTCAATTATCTCGCGGCCTGCGGTTGTGATAAATTTAATAGCCCAAGCCGACGACGATATCTTTGTTATAACCGTGTTGTTATCAAACTTGATGGATTAAATTATTCCTTTAATTATGAGGAAAGGATCATTTATTTTTGAAGCAGCGTTTGTGGGGAAAAATGTTATTAAATTTTATTCATCCTTGAGGATAATATTAAGAGTGTCGAAAACTGTCCATTGCGCTTGAGAACCTTTCAAGTCAGCTCGTTAACTTGCCTTGTTTAGAAGATATTTCAAATTATATATGTGACCACCCCGGTTGCGTACGGGTAGACATAGGTATTTACTCAAAAATTTCAATATTATAAATTTAAAATAATTCGCTCCTCATTAAACTTTCCAAGCTAAGAATACTGGACCAAGTTTGGTTTTGACAAAACAAACGCTCAAAATCATCCTTTTGGGAGCTGTAATGCCGCAACAACCCAAAGACATATCTTGAACACAGACACATAGGTTCACATGTAAAACTCATACCTAACATTCTTCATACTTAATATTTATTTATTTTTTATTCATTTATTAACACTTCCTGCATTGCATGTTGCATGAGACGTACTAAGCCTCACCTTTTAATCGTTTGATTTTTGTTGAGGAATTAGTTCATTTATTGCCTCATTATTTGTCCTTTGACGTAAATATCAAAGAACGAATAATGAGGTTAAAAACACTTTAACAAAACTTCCTTAGTATTTGTACGCCTCGTTGTTTTTGATCGTTTTATTTCAATAAATTTTTCTAAAAAAACATTTTATTTTTCTCTCTTTCCAAATGGTAGAAATGGTCGAGTGCTATACACTATATTCCTCAGCCTTTGTTTTTGTTTGGAATTCCACTCTTCCTCCTTCCACTTACACTCCCAAGCTTATATATAATATGCGATTTTTCTTCTATAATAGTTTGTTTTCCTTGTAACATGTTAAAATTTTCACGAATAACTCAAGAATATGTTTTGGTGCGTCTTGTGTTCAGATAAGTAGCAAACTAACTGAAGAGAAACGGGAAATCGGACTTTAGGCTTTAATTATTCTGCACAAACGTGGATTTTGTTTGTATGAATTACAATAGACTATAGAGAAATATCAATTTACTGTACCAGATGTGGATACTGTTACCTATTCAAATTGACTGACTTCAAGTGGTTTAAGCGGTCGCCACGCCACATCGCTTTCTGCTATGCTTCACACAAAGTGTCAAGAGCTCAACACTTTGTGTGATCCTTAAATTATTGTCCCCAGTCTGAGTTTCTTTGTGTCCGTTGCATGTTTGTTTGTAAAGTCCCCCGCGACACCAGATGTATATTTTTAATGTGGGAGAGGTCCGTTTTAAAGAAAAAAATACTTGCGATACAGCTGGCCGTTCTAACAGACATAATTATTCGAAAATATAGATTTAAAGTTGTCACTTGAAGAGATAAATTGTATAAAAAAATGTTTTTTTAAAGAGATCTCATAGAATTCACTCGGGACCACTGCATTCTTAAAGTTGTCTTCATTCTATGTAATCCGAGCTTCAAAGGACTCTTCCATGCACAATGAAAGCTTGGTGTGTAGATCCATTGCGAAAGAGATCAACATTTGTGATGTTGTCGGTGCAATTGAGAGTGTATGGTATAAAGTGTAAGGGAAATAGAATGCACTAGAGGATACGCATAACTTCTAACACTTCATTAGCATTTGCAGACTTGATAATATATTTTAAAATACGAAAGATTAGAGTTAAGTTAAGTTTAGAGAAATTTTATATATATTCCGCAGCGTATTTTTTTAGGTATTTTTGGAACGAAGTGAACTGAAAAAATTGTGATAGTAAAACCATAAGAAAAAATCCGTGGAAAAAAGTGCGTGGAATAAAACCATTAAATGAGACGTGCGCAGGCGCGACAGTCGCATACACAAGCGAGTAGTGTATAATACCTTTCTCTTTCTGCCTCTGGATGATTCTCTTTCTATTACCACTCCACCCCGTCAATGCATAGTATATACTCATAAATTCATGGACAAGCACGTGGCAAATGCTCACATTATACTTTAATAATTTAATTATTTAATACTTTTTTTTTCCTAAATTCATTCCAAGCCGCCTCGAATTGTTTAGTAAACAAATTGTTGACCGTTCAGCCTTCATCAGTTAACTAAAGCAATTCTTTGAATGTGTTAAAGTATAAACTATTTTAGGTAAGTGAATAAACTTATGCAAAAAGTATATTAAATATCAATAGTTCCACGACCTAAGAGACGCTTGGCCTAGAGATTTAAGTGGTCGTCACGCCGTTTCCTACTGCTCCAAATTTTGTTTGTTCAAATCTCAGACGCTGCTACACTTTAAGTGATCCACAAATTGTTGTTCTGGATCTGGATGTTCCTTGTGTCTGTTTCATGTATAAATTCCACCGCGACATGTATATGTGAAAGTATATTCCGAATGCAGGGTGTATTTCTTCTTTTTAAATGTTTCCAACAAGCCAGTATTTATTACGAAATTTCAGTAGTACAGTATATCAGTGTAATTTAATTCTGCTAAAAGGAAAATACGTTTTTGTGTCTACCAAATCTAGCCTCTTGTTTGTTCGGTCATCTGTGAGAATTTAAACGTAAAAGCTTGCCAAGTTTCGTTTTTTTTTTTACAAATTTTTGTGCATCTTTGTGTTTCCTAATGCATATGAGTACGGATATGTGACCAACAATGCCTAGGACATCTACAACACAGGAGTCCAAAGGTGCAGTGCCGTCCTTTGGGTACTTGCCTTAGGATCAGGAAGAGCACGATTTAGGTTCCGATAACCTAATTCTCTCAGTTTTCTTTGTGGTCGTTGGTAGTTTCACTTCGATCGAGTCGGTAAAGTAGTAGAGTAAAATACTTATAAATAAACTGTGCACCATATGTTGCATAAATAGTACCATTGAATAGACAGTACATAGAGAAATAATATTTATAAGAAATGTTCCGTTTTAGTTTATTGAAATACTACTACTGCTAGCATAAATGTGTGTAAATTCAGCACCCAAATCAAAGCATGACACGAATGTGTAACGTGGGTTAACGAACACAAAATGCTAATAACTAATAAAGATTTCATAATGAATTTCTTATTTTTTTCTTGTTCTAAGTGAGCTTGTAATAGTCTATAAAGTTCCAGATGGTTAGAAAAGCCATGGTACCTCTAAAACATTCATTTAGTACTAGCAAGAATTTTTTTTTACAATCGAATGTTATCAACACCTAACAGAAATGTAATGTTTGCTAAAATTTTCCCTATTTCCGCCATCAATTTCAGTTCTATTCATTGCGATAAATAAAATATAATTTGTCATGTAATCAAATATAAGTAAAAACAATAATTTTCAATCTATATTTTCCAAAATTAATTAAATACAAATAACCGTCAATGAACTCTACGAAATTCGAGGAAACGTTAATTTCCGCAAATTTTCATTTCACAAGTTTTCATTTTATTCGGTTAGTTAATCTAACAATTCCAATTATATCTTTATATAAATTGAAGCCAGCAACCGATAACTTTGTCTAACGCGGTTTTATTGCTATCTGGCAATGCTGAAGTTTTTATACTTAATCAATACTTTATTGGCAAATTTCAGCGACTCGAAAGGACTGTTATTCGTGTTCGGTTATATATATATATATACCTCCTGGAAAAAAGCATTGTTAGACAAAATTCAGGGATCTCATTACCCTAATTATCGTGTAGCCACACAGAGAGGATTTTGTTAACCAAATTTATATAGAATTTTCTCAAATAGATTTTTTTTATAATGTTTCAATGTCGTATAATACCTTCGGTACTGGTAAACTAAATTAACTGATTACTTTTTATTTGTTAGAGGATTGTCTCATTTTTGATTTCCAGAAGATATTATCATTCCTAGCAGTTGGCACATCTCAGGTCAAATCTCCATTACTTTAAAGTATTAAGTATTTTTTTAACATCAATATATTTTGGGCAATACAACTCAAACATGTCGTAGGAGATCAATGAACATGGTCTGAAGTACACAACCAAACTACTTATGCAGTTTGGTTACCGGTTATCTTTATTTCCAAGAGAAATACCTGTAATTAAATTGTTTGCAGTTGGCAGGTCAACTTCTCTAAGAACGTACGTGCTGTTCCTGGTATCGTTATTTTTACTTCACGTTGTTATAAATAAATAAATAAATATTTCGGACATTTTAACACAACGCCATCTAGTCCCAAACTAAGCAGAGCTGGTACGATGGGTACTAAACAACTGATATTAATACGTATATACCTTTTTTTGAAAATACATACATATTATACATAGAAAACACCCAAACTCCGAAACAAATATTTGCAGATCATACAAACATTTGGTCCGACTCAGGAATCGAGCCCGAGACCTCTAGCACAGCAGTCGCATACGCTACCACTGCGCCACCGAGGCAGTCAAAATACCTTTTATTTGTGATGGATAATGGAAAATAATGGAAAGATAAGTGTTGTTTTACATTTACAACATATATTAATTTCCCTTTAATATTTCTTTTCACCATTAATCTTTCTACATTGTAGTCTTCTTACTCACAACGTCAATTCTCACATTTTAAGAGCGCGTATTCTTTTTATTTTTTTTAAACTTCGTGCGCACATGTATATCGGCGGACTTAATGCCCGAGGCATTCTCTACCAGCAAACCTTTGGGTGATGCAGAAATTTCGTAAGTTAGGTGCACTATGGTGGAAGTCAGAGGTTATAATTTGGTCAATAAATGCATAGAACTGACATAAACTTGTATAAATAACTACGTAAATACATAAAGATATATATGACGGAGCAGGATCGCCGTAATTATTTTTAAAAAGCGTGACACCAGCATTGCCGGCGTCACAACTTTCATGGGCATGGCTATCGCTCATATTTGATAAACAAATTAAACACAAGTTTATACCTTTTCTTGATTTATTCTTGAACTTCTGAGGAGGTCCGATCGCTACGACAGTACAGGTGTAAGAATATGTAAGTCCGGCATGCGCTCGGCTTTTTATAGCAAAACTAGGTGGTGAAAAAATACACCTACCCTCGCACAATAAAACAGTTTTTACATTACAAATTGTTACAATTTGATAATGAAACATTTTGAATTATTTTAAAAGCTATTAGCCACATGCTAATAGCTTTTAAATAAATCTACTTTTAATGTTAATTTGACCCAATCTATTACTTAATCATAATAAACAGATCTGATTTGATATCGAGGTTATTCCGGACACGTGTTTTCGTTTCGTTGTTCGTTTTAAAGCGCGGTATATATATATATATATATATATATATATATATATATATNTATATATATATATATTGCCAACGTAGTGTAAGACGTCCACAAGCCAGGTGGAGCGATGATTTGCGCGAGACGGCTGGCAGGAGCTGGATGCGAGAAGCCATAGATCGAACTAAGTGGCGTGAAATTGGAGAGGCCCATGTCCAGCAGTGGACTGCGATAGGCTGATGATGATGATATATATATATACAAATACATAAATTTAAAATTCGTACACTGTGAGTAGAGTGTATTTTAATCGCGTATCAATGAGTTCAAGTGGCCTTCAGTATTAAAGTTTCGACTATAGAAATACTTTTGTTTTTTTGAGATGTTAATGTTTTTCTATATTTTGCGTTATCTTGGTGCTGATGTTGGAGCCAGTACAGAAAACGTATTTGACTAGTATCATAAATATAATTCAAATATAAAATTTCAAGTCTATTCGGTATGCAGACGACAATAATATTGCTTATTCAATATTTCAGTGAAGCATCCAGTTAATGTAGATTCTGAGATTTTCCGTCAAGATTTTAGAGACCCAGAGCAGGTAGCAAGTAATTGAATGAATTAGTAAATACCAACAAAATTGGTCCTGAATTACTGTTGCCGTTTCCACCGACTATAGGCTTTATCATTTAGCCATCTCTTCGTACATAATTTAGAATCCACACTCGACTTTGTCCTTGCTAAATTATTTTGTTTTAGTAAAGGTCTGCTCAGTTTACTGTCACTCTAAAGTTAAGAAGCTCGGTTATTTAATTTACACGTACGAGTATGTGTTTGTCGGTTGTGATTTAAAGTTTTGTGACGTTTGTTTAAAATATTTATTTTTCAATTTGAAATTAATTTTCGTTTGCCTGTGACCTATTTTAAGTTACAGGTATACCTATGTACTTGATGTGCTCGTAATATGCTTACAATAATATTAAAACTTCGTTTATTTTCTTTTCTTAACGTCATTTCAATTCACACGGCATTGTAATTCCTAATTATAATTTAACGCGAGTTTGTACTATCACAAACTTTACCGTATTCCCGTTATTGTAGTGTAATTAGACTTTTGACATATATTCATAAAGCCAACGTAAGCATAAGTATTGTTCTGATGCAAGTGCTAGAGGGACTAATACTGCAAATGGTATAATGTCATATTTAATGCGGTAATTTACTGTTTTGTAATGTTTGTATGATGGCAAATGTATTAAACAGGGTCTATTCATGTGTTCATGATGATATAGATACGAAACTATCGAATAAAGGTTTACTAAATTCATTATTGATCTTATATAAAAAATTCTCGTGGCGCAGGGTGATACCAGTGCTGGACCGATTGTTATGAAGTTTTGTTGCATAGTAAAAATACATAGTTTAATACCTCTAAATTATAAAAGTATATTCGTTTTTTAAGTAAGTATTTTCTTTTTTCTTTTTTTGGAAAAACAGCATTTGCCGGGTCAGCTTGTAACAATAATAAAAAAACGATATGAGAATTACGTTCGTGTGCTTCTGCATAAAGGATACACCTTCAATTTGATGTAACAAAGTTACAACTTTTGTATATTTTAACGGAGTATTGAAATCGTAAAATTCATTTTACTTATTATTCAACGGAATGCTTTTGTATGATGACAATGAGTATAATTGTAAAGATATTTTTAGGTACACACAGTCTACCGGAGTGATAGCATGGCCGGTGCTCATCACACTGCTATTTACTATGAGTGCAAATCGAAACTATGACATAGCATTAAGTCACTAACATTTGGACTAACAGTTCCGTCATAGAGGATGTAATTTGCCGTGGAGTCATTAAACTATGGTTTCCAATGTTTTCATGTCACACTTACTATTTTAATACGCTTAATCCGCGGTGTAAAAGGTAGTATTGAATTTTTTTTTAATTTGGTGTCAAATAGGACTATCATATGAATCTCATGAGGCTCGTCAGGGCCGTAAAGATTGTTCCCTGCGGTACTACATCCATTTACACAGTAATAGCATTGCAATGCTATTTCTGTAAATTTTCAAATCAAAATTTATAATGTTTTTGTTTGTATTTCAGTAAAAAAAACTGAGTAAGGGCTCAGTAGTGAAAAATAAACTGAATATCGCATCGGTGGATTCCTTAATAACACACAAAATTTATAATAATGAAGTATATTGAACATTCAAAGAGTGTATCTGTAATCATGTAAACACCTGTTTTCTGATTGACACTTACCCCAAATTTGAGTCTATAAAAATCACACCTATAAAGCTGATGGAGTATAAACGTCAAAAGTGGGTGATTCTTGCGTTCGTGACGGCAACGCGTGAATGCTTCCATTTCAGGATTGGCTCGTTAGCTAACCGAGTGATGTGCTTGCTCTATTAGGTTATTTTACATTATCCGAATATATATGACCAAATTTGGATAATCGAATCGCCGTTCGAAAATCGATTTCATTAATCCTACTATGTAAACTTTTTGAAAATAACATTATCTAGCCAAAACTGTCGTGATGATTGTCTTGTTTTTTCGAAGTTTCTCTTTTGATCTCATCCACCTTTTTTTGTATTTTTACTATCAATATCCTTACGACGAATGCTTGAAAATTTAAAAATACTTTAAATACTTGACATTGACAGAAATAGCCGGTCCGGTTATTTGCCATCTTAATAAAAGAAGAATAGTTAAAACAAATAAATTCAATGTGTTCATAAAAGGGTCTTTTAAAAATATATAATTATACATCGCTTTAGAAAGAGTAATCTTTTTTATACATCGAACGAAACGAAATACAGAAAAAGCCTTAGGGTAGGAATTGAAGAAGAGGAAATAAAGAAATCGAAGTGCAGAAGACAAATATTGATAATATTCCTTTTAAAATGTCGTTAGTAAGTACATCACTAGTCGATACAAAATGTCCAATGTTCGATGGCCCGTGAGCACTTTTCAACCCCAATAACGAACAGGCCACGATACTCAATTTAGATTCTATCACCCAACTTGTAAGACTGGAAATAGAAATACTAAAATTCACATTCATATTTGGTATAAAATACATTTCTTAAGCCTTTTAAAATTGAAATTGAAACTACAAAATAATTAAACTAATATAAATAATTATAATGTACCTCGAAGTAAAAATTAAGTGATTTTAAAACTATTAAAATCCATCATCATCATGGATCAACGCAGGATGTTTAAATCTTCCGTTCTACTCTATGACTCGCCATTCAACGGTTAACATTCTTCCTAGTCATATCCTCTTCACACAATCCATCCACATTGTCTTTGGTATTTCTGTTCTCTTGTACCCTTCAACTCCCATACCAAAAATTTTCATCGATACGTTTTGTTTTCCAACAATATATATTTCTATAAAGGGAGTTGGTTTTAAAAACGATATTTTTCATTACTTCGTACTCTCATTAAGTTTCAGAAACCTTAGAACGCTATTTTATGTTATTTTCTATGTACGGCTATGTTACATAAATTAAATTACATATTTCTAACTGTTTTATACTATAAATGTTTTGTTAATTTACCTACAACTAAAAAATTAAAATGTGTCACGAAAATAAGCTTGAGAATAGAAATGTAGCTAAATAAATAATCAAAACAAATAATGAAAAAGATGAAACTATCGATGATACACATATCAAATGTCTTCGCATATTTCAAATTAATAGTCAATTAATCAATATCTCATATAAATGCATGACGATCAGTCATGGTAAATGGCCGGAGGATCCTGGTGGTGTCCGGTTGGTGTTGTAACTCGTAGATGGCAAACAGTAAATCAAATTGTCAGAAGAGATTAATCACTCGTGTAGTCAATGTGTCGCTTAGTTTTACGCTAAATCGGTGCGTGGTCAAATAGCATTCGGCAAGAAAAATACCTCAGTAACTTTTTTCATGAGTGTGACTAGATTTATAGTATTCACCGTATATTTTTAGGGTACCGTGCCTCAAAAAGAAAAACCGGAACCCTTATAGGTTCACTTTGGTGTCCCTCTGTCTGTCTGTCTGTCAAGACCCTTTTTCCGGTCAAGAGACATGGAGATATCAAGCTGAAATTCATATCAAATACTCAGGTCCACTGTCCCTTGGAGTTGTGAAAAAATCAAACTTCTAAGCTAACGCAATTAAGAGATACAGCTGTTTATGCTGCAAATTTTCGACTCTCGCAAGGTAATGAGAACCTACTGGGTACTTCCCAGTGAAATCAGAATCTTGAAATTTGGATGTCTTATGGCACAGATAATGGAAAAACTGCGGTAAGTATTAATTTTAATTACATCATATAAATATACATACAGGTTTGAATGGATTCTCAGTACGCGAGTCCGACTAGCACTTGGTCGTTTTTTCTGGTTTATTGACACTAAATCGAACTTTGGTTTTCTGGATTCGGACTTTAAGGTTAATGTTCAAGTTCAATATTATTATTGCAGTTACTTCCAGTTAAACTAATCTGTGAAACTAGTCACAACTTATTAGAAATACTTCCAACAATGTGAAATGTTTCACGATGCTCAGAAAGTTGATGGGTATAGATATAGTCATGTTCTATTAGTGGAGACTAGTTTGTTTGTCTCGATACTTGTAGTGATAGTTTATTTCTACGATCATCAGCAACCCATAATATCCTCCCAGGAGAGGTTTAAGGCCATACGTCCCCACTCTGGCCGCCCAAAGACCTCCAACTAAGCTTCACGACTGTAATCATGACTCCGAATCACGGAGACGCTCATAGTATCATGCCTCTAGCGGTCACCCATACAGTTACTGACCGCGCCGTCATTGCTTACCCTCGGCGATTGTTTCGAATCATCGAGTGTAAGTGGGCTATAAGCATAAACTTCTACGATATAACATGAAGAAAAGGTAAAATATGGGTAATAGCTTAGATTGATCTGTGAGAATTATTTCAATAGTTATTGATTATTGTGTTTGTTGCGATAAGTTCTCATAAATTATTTATTAAATGCGTATTTGATTTATTTATATATTTGTGAAACTTACTTGATTATATTGTAATCAAAATTTTGCTAATATTTTCTTCAGGCCAATTAATCATCAAGGCCAATTAAGCCGCTTCATTTAAAACGTTTTCTACGATAAACGGTTGGGCTGTGTGTATAAATACAATATATATATATATATATATATTTAATCATGGATTATAGCTGGTGATGTCATATATACATACGCACTAAACCTTTCAACAAACAAACTTATAACTACCGACTTTAAAGAGCTTTAATTCCCCAAAGACAGGACTGTCTCTCAAATCTAATACTGACAAAATCAGTTCAATTGGCTTGGCAATTGTATTGACTGTGGGTTGATAATCCTCTGTCGAGAGTACCGTACAAGGCCAATTCTCCGCCGAGAAAGCTCAACGACTTTAATGAAACATCGAGGGAGTGGATTACCCACGTATAAGTTATCGCAGTGTCGCGTTCAACTTCAAAACTGTTATCCTTTCGTAGGCAAAACTTAGGGACTATAAGCACTAAATTAATTAATGGAAGATTAAAGTATATATTTATTACATTTAGGGGCAAATAGGTTAAAAGGATCCTAAAGGCTCTAATAGATGCCAGTTTTGCCATGAAAAGTACATCATGTACGAGGGGGCACAGATATATAATATCTGTGCCCCCTCGTACATGTTGTACTTTTTACATGAAGTTTTATATTATCCATTGGTTGCAATAATCTTTTCTGGGTATTTTCATTTTCAAGACGTGGCTTCTGAATATAACCTTTGTGTAATATTTTACGAACCAATATGTATGTGTTAAATATATATGTTTGCTTGATATTAACTAACTTGTCTGAATTATGTTGAGGTTACTTTTAGCTGATGTACCCCATATTTCAATTAGGTAATCAATGTGTGGCTTTACTAGGAAAATATAAATTTGATATCCTATTCATACATCTAGTAATTGCACATAGAGCTTCCATCAAAGATGCTAGTTAACTATTAGCTTTTCCAGGCGTGATTTAAACATTTGATGACTGTTCGGTATGATTCCTAGATATTTTTTCAATATTAGTTTTGTTTATGGTTTGATTTTTAATAAATAATATAAATAATAATATAGCCTCTTTATTTCCACAATGCGAATTATGAAACAAAAATAAAAAAACATATGTATGAGAAATCATTAGTACATAACAAGTGCATGCATGAATTAAATGATATGCTAAAGTTACTCAAATCGCTTTTAAATTACATGATAAAATAAATTCAAATTAGAAGTATAAAATAGTATTCAACAAATAAATCTCGTAAAATTTAAGCTTATACATTTAAATTCCAGTTCATAAGATTTTTAATAAATAAAGGTGCATACTTCTCAAGTTATTTATTTTTGACGTAAATATCATTATGTTAGTTTTGCTCACATCAAAGGTTAATAAATTATAATAAAACCAAACATTGAGTTTATTCAAATCATTTTGAGCATAATCGATTCTTGAGTTAATAGAAATACCATAGTACATAAACAAGTGTTGTCAGCAAGTAACATTATATCACGGCCTAGCTCCTGTACGTTACGTACGTAACTGAGTGAAACTGCTTCATTAATTTAAATACTGTGCCTAAACCTTTTTAACCAATTTCAAAAAAGGACGAGGTACTCAATTCGTCTGTATTATTTTTAACGTTTTTTAACTCAATACTTTTAACTGGGTGAACCGATGATTATTTTTTTATTTGAAAGCTGGTACTATAAATATGAATGAATGAATGAAATATTTGGTGTTATTGTGGGGGTCCATTCCAATTTAGTCTAGTTCTTGAAGTAAGTTTTTTTTGTTAAATTGTTATATTATCTAATATAATAATAGTAAATGATAATAATGATTTATCTACTCACCAAAATTGAAATAAAATAAAATAAAATTACATAACAGCATTAAAATTAACAACTTCGGTTGTGGATCGCTGGCGCCTGAAGTATATATAACAACCTGTGTTACAGGACACCAGGCCGCCCCCTCGGATCACGACTAGTTGTTTCAAAATAATATATTGATGAAATAGTTTACAATATTGCTGCACAAGCAAACATAATGACTTATTGAAAAAAATAATAAAGAAAAGACGGCAGCAATAATAAGTAAACTTGTGTTGCATTAAATATGATTAATTATAACGATTAATTAAAAATATTGTCTTTCATCGAATTGTTCAAATAAACATTATTAAACTTTTTTATTTATGAGCGGTAAACTTCAGCTTCGGTTGAATGAGTGTTATTATCATAATTTACAGAACTTTTTATTGCAAGTTAATTACATAAATATGTATTTAAATTATTTATAAATTATGACTACACAGTTGGCCTAAAGGTTTCAGTGGTCGCCACACCGGTTCCTACTGCGCCAAGGGTTGTGGGTTCAAATCCTACATGGGAGAACACTTTATGTGATCCATAAATTGTTGTTCTAAGTCTGGGTGTACTTTGTGTCCGCTTCATGTATGTTTGTAAAGATCCCCGCGACAAGGAATTTATATTCCAAATGAGGGAGTTGTCATTTAAAAAAAAAATACACATATTTATGTAAATACACACAAATTTATTATAATTTGTTAAACTGTATAACCATATATTTTTAGGTAAACTTTATTCTTAAATCTAACCCCGATTTAATGAGATAAAAATGTTAGCCCTTGGCAACATTCATTGTTATGCAGACGACAGCACAGTTCATGGACACTATTTTGGACAGCCCTCTGATAAACCAGCAGATGTTGAAGGAAGACGACAAGAACTTGTCGCTCAACTCGACCATGTTCTGGGCCGCATTTTTCAATGGGGCTGTAAGAATCTGGTCGAGTTCAACGCCAAGAAAACACAGGTGTGCGCGTTCTCAGCCAAAGTGTCTCCATTCCTTCCCCTTCCCACTTTTCAGTGCACTCAAATACCATTACAAAATAGGGTCGCTATCCTGGGCATGGATATCTGCCGAGACCTCAACCCACGCGAATGCGTTGAGAGTATCACAAAAGCGGCCTCACGGAAGCTAGGTGTGTTAAACAGGGTGAGACGATTCTTCTCGCCCGGGCATCTGTGTCTTCTTTACAAGACCCAGTTTCTCTCGTGCGTGGAGTACTGTTCTCACCTTTGCGATGGTGTCGCACAGTACCTGTTTGACGGTCTTGACCGGTTGCAGTGGCGAGCAATCCGTGTTATCGATAGTCCCGAAGCCACCGAGACCCTTAAGCCTCTACAGTTGCGTAAAGATATCGCCTCCTTGGCAGTCCTCTATCGCTTTTACTATGGTGAGTGTTCTGAAGAGCTCTTCCAATTGATCCCCCCCTCTCCCTTCATCTACAGAACAACACGTGCCGGCCTTAGAAGTCACCGCTTTAAAGTGGAAGACATACGTTCTCGTACTCATCGCTTCGGTGCTTCCTTCCTGTGCCGAGCGGTCAAAACCTGGAACTCACTACCAGCGCACGTGTTTCCTTCCCACTATGATCCCGGGTCCTTTAAGCGGGGCGTGAAAAAGCATCTCACCAGGCCGCCATAGTGTGGGCCACCATGCTGCATTGTTCTTTTTCGCATTGAGGATGGTGACCACCACTCTTGGATTCTGCTCATGCTTTCCATCTGGCAGGGCAGAGTCATTTTGGCAGTTCAAATATAAAAAAAGGAGTTAGATTTAAGAATATCAAACGGAAAAAATGTTGTTGAACTTTTTAGAGTATATACATATTATATAAAAATAAATTGGTAATATTTTATAGCATATTTATTTCAGTTTCAGCTTCATGTACTTGTGTACACCTGCAGACTTAATGCTTAGGGCATTCTCTACCAGCCAAGCTAAAAATGATGATGGAATTTCAAAATGAGTAAATAGATCATAACTTCTAGATAACTGAACGAAACAAAACCAGAAGAGTATAGAGTAAGTAAAAAAAAATACATTAACTTTATTCCAAATTTCATCTCAATATTCGTTTATTTCGATTGCGACTGAAATTGAACTTTTTTACCTTAATTCCCTAGTTTTTATAAGATTCAATTTTGATTTCGATTACTAAACGCTATAGATGTAAATATGCCAAAAGAATTTACAAGAAAACTTAATTCGTGAATGAATTAATTCGTACATTAACCAAATTTTTACTGCAGGTTACAGTTTGGAATTGGGAATGATTATATAGACTAAATAATATATACTTCTTGTTTTATATCCTGTGCAGTGCTAAGCTCTTAAGCGGTTCGCGAAATATTTTGGTAGTGGTCACAGAGGAATAAGTTTTTTTCGTATTAAAATGTAATTATATCTAATAATATGCAATTCATTGTAAACGCTATGAAATTCGCCATGTAATTAACTACGTAATTTATCAAGAAATACTTACATATAGGAGAAATCATGTGATATATTTGTATGTCGTGATTTTTTCACACATTGATGTCAATATTTCCATTCATAATATAAAATATATAACTTCTACACATACACTAGCAACCATAAACTATTACACAAGTATATAAGCACTTAAAACATAAATCATTAGCTTTCAAAACACAAAACTATCACAATAAAACAAATATTTACATTTAACGATAAAAAATCCCGCTATCTCGGCGGACCGCGAGCGTCATACCTACGCGTCGGGACGTGTTTGCGTGACGTAATTAATTACAATTATTGTTATTGGTCGATATTGATTTATGAGCGGTTATAAGTACAGTCGAGTCGAAATGCACAAAACGTAAATATGAATGTGAAATTATTATTTACAATTTTTTCAAAAAAAGAATCCAATCTCACGATATTATTATTTGGCTATTCCTTATTGTATTTTTGGTTAAAGTGAATCATTTATTACGAGGTAATGATGCAATAATATCCATTGCTGATATTTTTTTCGTAAAATAATAATTACAAAAGTTTGTTATAAGACTAGTGTATATTATCATTATAGTATGTAAAACTGCTTTGTAAAATAGAAAAGCTACCTAAGATAAGTACATCTTATTGAATGTTAATTCGGTGTGTTACGTTTTCAAATCTAAACAGCTCAATAGGTTTCATTGAATTTTGGAATTTGAATTATTATATCACAGTAATATAGCTCAAATGAATTAATTACTTGTGTTTTTTTTTCAAAATTATATCAGGGTATGTAATTAATCGTTAAATACTTTCTGTTATGAAATTTTTAGTATGTTTTATACTAAAAATTTCATAAAACGTAAAATTACTTTTTTTCTGATATGTTTGTAAATAGATATAAGCGTATGCGTTTTCAAAGGTAGGGAAGGGGAAAAGACAATATGTTTTTCATTAACATAACACACTGGCGATGTAGTGAGTAATAGTTAGTTCAAACTAATATTGTGTTTGTGAAAGTGGTTACATCACATAAATTACTGAACCGATATTCATGAATTTCAGTACAAGATAAATGGGATCTCGGCTAAGGATATTGGGTACTTAACCGTAATGTTGTAGTTTGTGATTATGACTGCTACGCCAGAGGTCGTGGGTTCGATTCCCATCCAGGACAAATCTTTGTGTGGTTAACATGATCATTTTTCTGTCTGGGCTTAATTTATCTACAATATGTATGTTCTTAGAATTATATAAGTACGTCAATAAGTAACCTGGTATCCGTACAGGCTTCAACATTTGACAGTTTGTCGCCAACAAATGTTCCTAAGTATATACTTTCCTTTTTTTAACGGGGGGAAATCCTCATGAATGTCCAGGGATCACGGAACTTACAAGGCATCCGCAATCCCTGACTGGTGCCGGCCCGCTGCTGCGGACCATATCTCGTCAGCGAGAGGAGTGAGGTATTTGACTCTCCTCGAGACTTCAAAGAGGGGCGCACAGAAACACTAAGCGCCGCCACCTCGGGTCCGGTTGGTTGGGGACGACGAACATCCCCAAGTCCACCACCCCTGGACCCAGTGAGGAGGGCCGGTGGAGGTCAGCGTATGACCTCCTCCGACGCCCGGTGCGCCTTCTGCGGACTGAGAGAGAGGTCAGGATCTCCCTCTCTCTTTCCGCAGCCTCTTTTTGCGAGATGAAGGTTTCGCAGAAGGACACCACCGCATCCCAGGACTTCTCGTCGTCGACCATAGAATGAACTACGGCCGGCAGCGAGAGGTCACTGCCTACTACAGAAGTATATACTTTCCTGTCCCAAATACATAGTTACATCAGCCAAATGGCATAGTTTATAGACTCCAATAATTGCATAAAACCTACGGATATGTAAGCCGAAAAGGCTATCCCAGAAGGTATAATACCAAATCGTAGAAAATATTTACCACAACTTCTTATACTCACGTACTTTTACGTAGCCTAAAGCCGAAACTGTTACTTTTACTGTGTTTATGAGTCGGTGATTTCGATCTAGAATATACATTTATTATGTTTAAAAATATATTACTATTTATAAATAATTAAAGAAACTTAAATTTCTTGTTTTAAAAAAAATAATCAATATTGTATTGTGCCTGCCTGTACTTCGAACATGGCATTCCCGCCATTTTTCCGAAATGGCGAGAATTGTTATTTCGTGTTGTTTGAAATACGATTACACCTAAGTAATGTAATAATACAAAGAACTAGTATTATCAATGTATTTGCAGACAAATAATCTAAAAACTTATGTACATATCAGAACACTCCGAAGCACATTTTTATAAATAATGTGACAAAATATCTGTGCCACTCGCCTAAAAATAAACATACTCTAAAAGTTTTTTTATTTTACTCCATGTTCACACTATTTCTCAAATGAATCTCACTGCACACATTTACTTCATTAATATGCCAGTAATTCTGTATATGTATCATATAAATGTACTCACCGATTCCTCCTTTCATACATTTTTTTCACTAATTCTTGGTAGCACTTAACACCCGTGTTCCGAGAATGGCGCCTTTTCGTCAATTTGACGCGGCCCTAAAATTTTTTTTTTTTTGTTCGTTCCGTCTTTGCAAGGTATGAGAAGTATGAAAGATATGTAGATTAAAAACTAGGCTAACGTAGTGTAAATTTAGTTTGTGTCATAAGAGAATCAAAACGTAAAAATTCGACGAGCAATTGGAGTGTACCGCTTATGCACACCCGTGTGTGCAGCCGACATTTGACGAGATAACACTGACCTATTGGTTTGGTGGTTATACCTCCTGGCTCTAGACCACAGATTATACTACTACAAATAGTGTATATGTAAAGCATGGGCCTCCAGTATCCCCATTATTGTAACTCCTGTTCACCTGGGACCCGAAACGACATTAATCGGAAGAAAACCGAAGAGATTGGAGATATAAAGCTAGTTGACACTACACATGTTCTATTGTTTCCTTGGTTCTAAATAATAATAAGTCAGTCATGCGTAAATATCCGAGAAAAAACCAGAACACGTCTAGTTTGCTGTCAACTCTGTGATAGTAGTGAGACTGATATGTAACGCAAACTTGGTGCGTCATCCCCTCATAGTAACGTAATCTTTGTTTCATTTCATTCGTACAGAAAAGTGGACTGTGTATACCGAGAGGCAAAAATTACGGCAACAAGAACTAATCATCTGTTATAAGTATCTAACTGCCTCGGTAGCCTAGCGGTAGCGCATGCGACTGCTGTTCCTGAGGTCTCGGGTTCGATTCCCGGATCGGATCAAATGTTTGTATGATCTGCAAATATTTGTTTCGGAGTTTAGAGTGTTTTCTATGTATGATATATATGTATTTACAAAAAAAAAGTATATAAGTATTATATCAGTTGTCTAGGACCCATAAAAAAAGCTCTGCTTAGTTTGGAACTAGATGGCGTTGTGTGTTAGATGTCGGAAATATTTATTTATTTATTTATTATTATAAGTATTAAGTGAGCCGTACAGAAAATTCCGTGAAGCTAACTTTCCTTCAATTTAATTAGCGTCGGTCCATTACCTCGTATTATGTATGTGTTATTTAGTTACTGCGGAAGGTTTTATGGACTTTTTTTTAGATATCCTCCCACGTTCAAGATCTATACTAATGACAGGTCAGCTATACCATCAGTTGTGTCCTCTAACTCAGATTACGAGAGAAACCGGTGTGGTTTAATAAAATGTCAACACTTACAACACAGTTTTTATCCTTGGTAATCGAATCTAACCTTATTTTAATTTTTGCTCATGTTCAGAATGCTGTTTGTTTTTACGAGGTAGTGGCAACTAAGCCAGCTGGTGAACCTGTTGGTAAATGACTATTGTCGCTTTTAAATATCTGCAACTCAAGCGTACGTAGTTGGCTTTAGAGGTAGGAGTACCACCTATTCAAAGACTTGCCAGCCGTTGCAGGCAAAAAACCGCCCGAAAGGTGCAAATGAATCACGATCGAATTGAAAATATTACTTTAACATATCCTGCACGTATCTCTGAGTTTTATCTTCATTCTTTACAATATTTTAGAATATTAATATTTATTCGCTCATTAAATCCCCCTAAAACTCTTTGTTGTTGATCATCAATCACACACATCGCCAGGGAAAAGGATTTAGGTTTAGATACCTTTTTCTTAGTCAACCGTTGTCTGAGCATGACTGCAGAATAGGCAAAAAACATATATTCTAGGGAGGTATTACGTAGGAGCTGCCGTACAGTATAAGTAGGCAGTTATTTTTGTACTTATCTCAGACGAGGGTGCGACAACTGATGGGTACCTTTGTTATTCCGCTATCTCTCTATCGCACGTCACATTACACTTAGACACAATTCAATATAAATATAATATAGCCTTGTCGGGATAAAAGTGTTTGATTTGCGTTAAAATGTGGCGATAAAATGTTGATTTATATTTAATATGTTGACGCTTAGAATCGCATTTTTTTACAAAAGAGGCAAAATAATAAGCTAAAAGCATTCACAGACATAAACTGAAAAGACAGAAGGGTGTCGTCGCCTTCGGCCTGCTTCTCTTTGATGATTTTGGTTTATGAAAACCCCCGCAAGAGTAAACTAGAATGTTACGTCTATAATATCATTCAGGAAGTAATTAACTTACGTAAAAACATTCCTGCAATTGAGATATCTTTGTACGTCTTACGAGTGAGTGGGAGAATCTCGTTGCACTTCTCTAGCTGACATTGAATATGCTTTCGTTGCATGTGGATGTTATCAAATTTATGTTTAAAATTAATCAATTCGACAATAAATTTTAGAAATTATCATTTTTTAAACAGATTTTGTTGCAAATTCAATGACCAAATCTATAATCTAGGAACTAGGACTACATCGAGAGTCGCGGGGGACCGTGAAATGATCGCTAAATCTACTACGATTTTCATGCGTGTGCATTAATATGTGTGCGTGTGTACTTCGTGTATATTAATAACACGAATGTGGCTACAGTCAATACCTAGTATAATAAAATATAGCCTTTTTCAGATTTCAAACTAAAATAACGATACTCGCAACTTAAACGCCATGATGTATCTAATTGACTAATGTACGTTTTCTCTCTCATTTGGAAGAGTTTCAAATGCTTCCAAATTGTAGCTATTTAGCGGAGTCACATATATTTAGCATAAATTGTCTGATCGTATCAAATTACCTTGATCTTGTATATCTCTCTCACTCACAGATAGTCCTAATTCTATGGGGGACTTGAAATACCGTAACATTTGTTATTCTAAATCAGGTGACCTTTTTGCCCTCTCTTACACCATTAACTAAATTTTCCAAACGACAGTCTTCATTTCTCGTAAGAATAATGAATTTGTTTCCGAAATCTAAATTGATGTGGGAAGTATTTCTTGTATTTTCTATCATTTAACTATCTATCTATAGAAATAAAAATGAATCGCAAATATTACGTACACATCTGCGATTCCTTGTTAATATAACATAACTTCCGATTGACTGCACAAAATCGGGTAATTATTTTTTTATGTGTTCATTATAGTAAAGACAAGGATAGACTAAAAGAGAATTAAATGATAATCGAGAAACGTTTGCTTTTGTCCACGACTACCTATACTACCTGTAGAAAGCTGAGGCAGCCATAATTGTTAAAACAAGTTTTTTTAGAAATTTTGAATATATTTACGAAAAGAAAAATGTTACGGTAAATTCATGAATATTTGTAACTGTCCGAGTGTTTATAGCTGGGATGCCTGACTACTTACCTTCCACCTGTCAGATCCCTCGCCATAAATTAAAATAAATAAATATTTCGGACATCTTACACTTAACGCCATCTAGCAAGCTAACCAGAGCTTGTGTTAAGGGTACTAGGCAACTGATATAAATGCATATATACCTTTTTTGTAAATACATAAATATTATACATAGAAAACACCCAAACTCCGTAATAAATATTTGCAGATCATACAAACATTTGGTGCAACCCGGGAATCGAACCCGAGACCCCAAGCACTGTGGTCGCATACACTACCACTGCGCCACTGAGGCAGTCAATTTAGTAACTATAAGATTTATAATATCATGAGTAAAGTTAATACAAAATTCATATCGCTAAAATTATTTTCTATTTAACATTTCCATAATCATTAGGAAAAATACAATGTTGTAATATGATACGAAAACATGTCTTGGATTATTTATTAGTTGAAGCGAACAAGAAAATGTCTCGTTAATAAATACACGTGGTTGGTATTAACAAGCCTGGTTGTACTGACGCGTGTCTTTTACGATCCCGGTGTTATTGACGTAATAATGTGATGGACTAAATAAACACGATACTAATTAAGTAGAAATTATTTTCTGTATTTGGTTCGGGTAGTTACTTAAGCATTTCTTCATATTTATTTTTCGTTTGTTTTCCGTGGGAGAGCTAAGCTTTGACATTAATAGGCTCGCTCGACCGGAGTGACACCATGGCCTCACAGAAAACTGGTGTGAGACAACGCTTGCGCTGTGGTTAACCGAGTGATTGAGGATGGCGGAGTCCCAAATCCCAACTACTCCCGCATTCCTCTCCCCATCCCTCATAGGCCGGCAGCACATTCATATGGGAGAGCTACGCTTTGGCATGAATGGGCCGGCTCGACCGGAGTGATACCACGTCCTCACAGAAAACCGGTGTAAAACGGGGTTGGTGTCGACATATCAAGCGAAGTCCAGTTATGTGACCATTCGGAGGGTAAGGCATATGGCCTCGAAGAAGCTCGGTGTGCTCAACAGATCGAGACAGTATTTCACTCCAGCCCACCGCCTTTTGCTTTATAAGGCACAGGTCTGGTCTCACATGGAATACTGTCACCCTCTTTGGGCGGGGGCACCCCAATACCAGCTCCTCCCTTTGGACCGCATTCAACGGAGAGCGACTCGAATCGTCGATTCCCAGGAAGTTTTAATTCGGCTAGACTCATTGGCGCTGCGTAGAGATGTGGCTTCACTGTGCCTCTTCTACTGCATTTACCATGGGGAGTGCTCCGAGGAATTGTTCGGGCCGATTCCTGCCGCCTCTTTCCGCCATCGTCCTTGGCGACAGAAATTTCATCCCCATCATCTAGATGGTTGGCAGTCTACAATTGTGCGCTTTTCAAGGAACTTTCTGCCTCGCACAACAAAACTGTGAAATGAACTGTCGCCTGCGGTATTCCCAGACCAATACGACCTACAAACCTTCAAGAAAAGAGCGCCCTCTTTTTTAAAAGGCCGGCAACGCACTTTTGTCGCCTTTGGTGTTGCGGGTGTCCGTGGGCGGCGGTAATCGCTTACCATCAGGCGATACGTCCGCTTTTTTTCCACCCATATCATAAAAAAAAACTTTTGACGCCTCTGAGGTGTTGCGGGTGTCCATGGGCGGCGGTAGTCGTTTGCCATCGGACGATACGTTATCTCGTTTGCCGACTATTCCATAAAAAATACATATATTAATTTTTGTTATAGGAGGCAAACGAGACAAGAGGGTACAACTGAATTTCCGACCTATTTATGAGCTCCATTAACCTCATACAGATAATGAAAAGAATGCAAGAATTACTTAGTACGAGTTTTTGAGGCCGTGACATGAGTCCAGTCGAGCCCATGGATCTCTCACGGTATAAAAACCTTAATCGTATACAACTGATAATTTGAACATGACATGCGAAACATGAATCTAATAATAATTAGTATGTCTGTAATAATAATTTGGTAGTCGTTGCTCAGTCTGAGTCAGATCGGGAAGCTCTACGTAATGAGTCTCGGGTTACCGATCGTTACAAACTTACCTAGAGAGTACTCGAACGTGATTTTATCAGACCGCGTATTATTACACGGAAGAATTGTATGAAATTAATAATTTATGTTATTTTATTTACCACTAGCCGACCCATGCCTACTTTGTTGGGTGTTAACCGTCCGCTTTTATTCGACTTGATTTGCATATACAATTGTTTTTTTCTTTCAAAAATATACAATTAAAAGTAATACCTTTTAACTGATATTTTTATTCAATCATAATATGATGTGACCTATGTCACTCTCGAATAAAATTTTCGTGATCGGATCAGCACTTCCTAAGATTACCCCCTACAACCATATAAACAAAGTGAGAAACTACCTCTTTGTAATATTAATCATCAATCATCATCAACAACCCGCAATGTACCACTGCTGGGCTCGGGTCTCCTCTCAGGAGAGGGTTAAGGACACACGTCCCCACGCTGGCTGAGTGCGGGCTGAGGACTGGCAAGACAATGTTGTTGTTACGCAATCTTGCCTTTGGACGTTGTCAAGTCACCCAAAGACTGAGCTTCACGACTGTTATCTTATGATAACAATTCCGAATTACGGAGATGCTCATGGTGCCACCAGCGGTCATCCATCCAGGATTACAGGACCGCCCCGTCATTGCTTATCCTCGGTGATTGTATTAATCACCGAGTGCAACTGGGCTATGAGCCCCTTTTTTATTCACAATTATCTTTCAATAAAATTATATATTATCTTTTTAATATTACTAAAGATCAACTAACGCGATTGAATGTGTAATAAATAGTAAATAAATTACAGAAATCAATGTGAACATTTGAGGAATGTAAGAGAGTGTTCGTTAACATTTAAAGAGACCAAAATTAAAATAAAGATGTGATTGGAATAAATTGAGACTTATTTCGACAGAAGGTTCTAGAATATGGATAACTATAGAAATGATATAGCATAGAATGATAACTCAATGCTAATAAGTATTATATAGGTACAAACAAATATTTCCACTGATCAGCAATATGATTTATTATTAGGTGTGCAAACATTTGTGTAAATGGTGCTGAGAGACGATTCGCAGTAACTACGTTGCGGACTACATTTATTCTAGCAAACAATAAAAAATATGTAATAGACTCTGTTGGAATTAACTGCGCGGTTGACCTAGTGGTCACCACGCCGCTTTCCACTGCGACAAAGTATTGTGTGTTCAAATTCTACACGGGACAACATATGTGAAACACAAATTGTTGTTCTGAATATGGGTGTTCTTTGCGTCCGTTACACGTACGTTTGCGAAGTCTCCCGCGATATGCATTCCTGATGGTGTAGTTTTCGTTAAACTAATGGTGTTTCCTTAAAAACAATACGAAACTCTGTATGTCGATCACATTTTTTTTCTACTGTCACGCGATAATCAACCGAAATTATGGGATACATAAGGATTTAAAGGTAAACACCTATCGTCATTTCTTTATGAATAGCTTCATCTACAGCTTTAATACTACCAAGAATAGGCTTCTTCGAAAAAACGAGGTTAAATAATAACTTGACCTTTTGCAGAACACATAAAATTATTTCCAAGCTGCTTAACAATACCTCAGATTAACCATCAGCTATTTCATACTTGTACTAGGTTAATTTAAAAATATACTTAAGATGACTTTGCTAAAAAAAGCAACGATACATCGTTGTTTGGTTTACGAGTACGTCATATTCCTGTGCCTGTGGCTTAGCCAAGGGATACAAAAAGGCCGTACCAGAGTACCTGAAGCGGCTGGTGGCAGACTATTTGGAGGAGCGTAACGTCGTGTACGAGGATCGAGATGGCGCCTTGAGACGGCGACCCATGTCGTGCGGCGTTCCCCAGGGGTCTGACCACTCCTGTGGAACGTGGGGTACGACTGGGTCCTTCGAGAACGTCTCCCCTCCGGGCTGTGCGTGATTTGTTACGCCGATGACACGTTGGTCACAGCCCGGGGGGCGAACTTCCAGGAGGCGGCGTGCCTGGCCACCAGGGGAGTCTCTCTGGTGGTCGGGCGCATCGAGGCGCTGGGCTTGCGGGTGGCCCTGGACAAGACGGAGGCCCTGCTCTTCCATGGGCCCCGTCGCGCCTCCATAGTGGTCAACTCGGTCCTCGTACCGGTTCGGGCCCAGATGAAGTATCAGGGCCTGATCCTCGACGGTAGGTGGCTCTTCGACGAGCACTTCCGACAGCTTGCTCCCAAGCTGGTCGACACTGCCTCCACCCTAGGGCGACTTTGGCCCAATCTGGGTGGAGCCAGTGTCGCAACGCGAAGCCTCTTCACGAGGGTCGTCCGGTCGATGGCGCTGTACGGCGCACCGGTGTGGGCGTCGGCTCTGACCGCCCAGAATAAGGCGCGCCTCTGGCGCCCTCAGAGGGTATTGGCGGTCAGAGCCATACGCGGATACCGCACGGTGTCGACCGAGGCGGCGTGCGCCTTGGCCGGTACACCCCCGTGGGATTTGGAGGCGGAAGTGCTCGCCGAAGTTTATCGACGGGTGGCTGAATTCCGGGCGGAGAGTGGCATTCGCCCTCCGCCCGAAGAGGTACGCGAGTGGCGTGAAGCCGCCCGTCGAGCCACTATGGTTCGGTGGTCGTCGCGGCTGGAGGCTCCACGTGCTGGCTTCGCCACCGTGGAGGCGCTCCAGCCCGTCATCCTCGAGTGGGCAGGGCGGCAGCACGGGACCCTTTCCTTCCGACTGACGCAGGTGCTTTCCGGGCACGGTTGCTTCGGGAAGTACCTGCACTCGGTCGCGCGGAGGGAATTGAGTCCCGCCTGCCACCACTGCGACTGCAGTGAGGACTCGGCCCAGCACACGCTGGCGGCGTGCCCCGCTTGGGCGCCGCAGCGTCGGGCCCTCACTGCAGTCATCGGAGGAGATCTCTCGCTGCCGGCCGTCGTACGCTCCATGGCCGGCGGCGAGAGCAGTTTTACCGCGGTCGCGACCTTCTGCGAGGAAGTCATCTCGCAGAAGGAGGCGGCGGAGAAGGCCCGGGAGGACGATCTCCACTCGGACCCGATCCGCCGCCGGCGAACCGGGCGGCGGAGGCGCGCCTACCAGCGCCTCATGCCGCCCTGAGTGTGGCCTCGGATGGGCGGGACGGGTTTTCCCCCCCATCCGCTTTACAGGCCACCCGCGAGGGTGGCGACGTTACCGGAGTGCCGTACGTCGCCCACCTGAAGAGTTTAAATTCGGATGACGGAGCCCGCTTCAGTGCGGGCTGGCGCTGGGAGGGGTCCGGATGGCGTAAGAAAGCGGTTCCCGGATCCCTCCCGTCTCGGGTGCAGAGTGGCACACCGTGGTGGTTTAGTGGGTAGTCTGGCTGGTGTCAGTCAGGAGTCCCACACAAAGCGAACCCCCTGTACCCGCAGGGGGGGAGCGAAGTGCGTAAAGGCATTCCACCACGTCAAAAAAAAAAGGGATACAAAAAGGCCAACGTTTCCACTAAAGCTAATTACTTGAATTTTCCAGCTATAGATGTTTATGATAAGAGAGGAAAATCACCCGATTAACTTCTTCGAAGTTTTCATATTATATGTTACGCTAATTTTATTCATAAAAGCGTGTATGATATTTAGTATTCAAATTAACGAGAACTTCTGTATAACACTGCCTATTATGCGTAGCTCCACCCGCATTGATCTTAGCTATCGTGGTAAAAAGTTTGTCTATGCCTTTGTTTTTTTTATGGAATAGTGTGCAATCGAACATACGTATCGCCTGTTGGTAAGCGATTACCGTCGACCATGGACACGCGCAACAACAGAGAGACTACTTTGCATCCATTCCGTGTGCTCAATGCTGCTTTAAAGATAAACACCTATCGCAAAGTGCGACCGCCGTAACTGACGAGATCACTGTCAGAATGGAATACTATATTCCGTATAGTGAGGTCGCTAGCGCAACGACCCGGCCTTGGTTCGGTCGCGAATGTGCCCATGCTGTTGCGCGAAAGCAATCGGCCAACCGCGCTTGGACCAGGGGCCGCGATCGTGGCTACCCCGATGTTGATCGACTTACAGCAGCGTTTAACAACGCCACCAGGGAATGCAAGAAGGCTTACATCAGAGCGGATGCCCAGCGCATTGCGAGGCTCGGTCAAGAACTCGTCGCATACCCTACGGGTAGCCAAAAATTCTGGCGATTGGCTAAAGATCACTTGCCCACCTGCCGCAGGGGAAAAAGCGAAACTGCTTGTTGATCTCTTCGCGGCTAACTCCCGAATCGATGACCGCGGCATACCCCCGCCTACCATCCCATCCTGCGACACTACTATGCAGGATATTCGCTTCCGGATGAGTGATGTCCGTGCGGAGCTTCTGTCACTCGACGTCCGGAAAGCCAGTGGACCCGACGGTATCCCAGCGGTGGTTCTTAAGTACTGTGCACCAGAGTTGTCCCCGGTATTGACGCGCCTGTATCGCCAGTCGTATTCCTCGGGAGCAGTTCCGGAGGCTTGGAGAGAGGCGAGTATTCAACCCATCCCTAAAAAAGGCGATCGCTCCGAACCTGCCAACTACCGTCCGATAGCCGTCACCTCCGTCATCTGTAAGGTATTTGAAAGGATAATTAACAAACAACTGGTCCACTACCTGGAAGATCACTCCCTATTAAATGATCGTCAATATGGTTTTAGACCGAACCGGTCCACGGGTGATCTTTTAGCGTATGTCACACACCTTTGGGGAATGGGGAATCCTTGGCCATCAGCCTCGACATGGCCAAGGCTTTTAATAGGGTTTGGCACCGTTCGCTTCTCTCCAAGCTACCGGCTTTCGGTTTGCCCCCCAAACTCTGCGATTGGACTGCCGCGTTTCTGCACCAGCGCCGCATCAGAGTCCTTTGTGACGGTGCGGCCTCCGAGTATCAGCGCATTAACGCCGGAGTACCTCAAGGCTCCGTCCTGTCGCCTACACTGTTCCTTCTGCATGTCAATGACATGTTAGCCCTTAGGAACATTCATTGTTATGCAGACGACAGCACAGTTCATGGACAATATTTTGGACAGTCCTCTGACAAACCAGCAGATGTTGAAGGAAGACGACAAGAACTTGTCGCTCAACTTGACCATGTTCTGGGCCGCATTTTTCAAAGGGGCTGTAAAAATCTGGTCGAGTTCAAGGCCAAGAAAACACAGGTGTGCGCGTTCTCAGCCAAAATGTCTCCATTCCTTCCCCTTCCCACTTTTCAGTGCAATTAAATGCCATTACAAGCTAGGCTCGCTATCCTGGGCATGGATATCTGCCGAGACCTCAACCCACGCGAATACGTTGAGAGTGTCACTAAAGCGGCCTCACGGAAGCTAGGTGTGTTAAACAAGATGAGACGGTTCTTCTCGCCCGAGCATCTGTGTCTTCTTTACAAGACACAGGTTTGCTCGTGGGTGGAGTACTGTTCTCACCTTTGCGATGGTGCCGCACTACTGTGCGGCACCATCGCAAAGGTGAGTTTGACGCTCTTGACCGGTTGCAGCGGCGAGCAATCCGTATTATCAATAGGCCCGAAGCCACCGAGACCCTGGAGTCTCTGCAGTTGCATAGAGATATCACCTCCTTGGCAGTCTTCTATCGCCTTTACCATGGAGAGTGTTCTTAAGAGCTCTTCCAACTGATCCCCCCCACTCCCTTCCTCTACAAAACAATACGTGCCGACCTTGGAAGGCACCGCCTTAAAGTGGAAGACATACGTTCTCGTACTCATCGGTTCGGTGCTTCCTTCTTGTGCCGAGCGGTCAAAACCTGGAACTCACTACCAGCGCACGTGTTTCCTTCCCACTATGATCCCGGGTCCTTTAAGCGGGGCGTGAAAAAGCATCTAACCAGGCCGCCATAATGTGGTTCACCATGCTGCATTGTTCTTTTTCGAATTTAGGAAGGTGACCACCACTCTTGGATTCTGCTCATGAATTCCATCAGGCAGGGCAGAATCATTTTGGCAGCTCATACATAAAAAAAAACCGAAGCAATCTTGATGATAAATGTATGATGTAGGTGTTGTATGTATACACTAGTTGTCGAGTAGTCGAAGACTAAAATGTGATGCAATAGTCGGTGAGTAATTGCAGTAATAGGAGGTAGTGCCACAGGGCATGTGGTAACTGAGACTGAAATTAACTAAACATGCAATAAACACACGATGCTGAAATCACTAAGAATATTTTGACGACAAAATAATTTGATTCTGTGAGAATGTTTCATTAGATACATGATTTTAGGAATATAACTCGGACAACGGTAAACAACAACCCATAATGTCCCACTACTGGGCTCGGGTCTCCTCTCAGGAGAGGGTTAAGGCCATACGGACAACGGTAATTGGCAAAATATTATTCATAGGAAACCAAACTTTATCAGCTTGATTATAGTGAATTAAATCTATTTTAAATTACAAAAATTATATCTAAACTTCGGCAACTTGTATGAATTTTTCGTGAACTGGATTCAAATTATTTAATCTGTGAAATGTTTATGCCTACTGTGGATATACCAGTGTGGCGACTTCCACATGTTCCTCCAACACAAAGGGAGGATCCTCCGACCAGGCTCGGTGATCATGCCTGGCGGGTCATTGCCATAACAGACAGTATTCCATATTTCTTATAAAATCTGACATTCAACCATAGCAATAAATACGAAAATAAGTTGAAAAGAAAAGAGGTCGATTGTCTGACAGTGATGTATTTATGGTACAAGAATATTTAACAAAAGGCAAGTGTCAGGCACATTGTGATTACACATAGTCTTCATAAATATAAATTACTAATGCCATAAATCAGTCAGGCGCTAGACAGATCAATTTTCTAGTTCCCTGAGGTATAAATACGATTATAGTTACTGTTCTTTATTTTACTATTTACATGAATTATTTATTTTACAGTTGTTTTTAAGGATTGTATAATTAATACTCTTCATAAATGTTTCAAAATTTCAATATTATTTAAAAAAAATAAGTTTCCAGATTTAGTGGAGATGGTATTTCAATGGTCATAAATAAAGAATTTGAATTAGTTCATTACATAAAATTTACTTATTCTTAACCTTCACGAAGTTTAGAGAAACAATCGTAGAGCTAATAAAAAATATCAATCAATCATCAATCAATCTGTTAGATGTTTACTAACCTGCTTGAGTCCTCATGTCTCTAGAGACAATGGTGCCGTGAGCGTTGTTCGCTCGGCACCGGTACACCGTGGAGTGGATGTCCTGCCGATACTGCACCGCACTGAATGGCAAGAACACGAGGGTCCCGTTGTCCAACATTTGTCTGGTGAAGAACAAATAAATTTAAAAAATACTGTTTTAAAATGAATTTCGTTTCATTGTGAGGTGAGGAAATAAATGTCATATAGCAATTCTCACTACTTTCATCAAACTTCAACAAGAAAGAGTTTCTCATGATGCTGCATGTATAGAGCTATAAATGACTGGGTCAAAGCTAGTCCCAATTATAAATTAAGAAACTATTCCACTCTCACGATTTGAAAAGTATTAAATAAATAAAAAAAATAAGTTGGTGACATTAGTCCACTAAAACTCAAATACAAGATTGTTTGTTAATACGTGAACAAAGGTATAATGATATATAACTACACTTGTACTGAAATTTCAGGTTTTAAGGTTTTTTAAAATAAAAAAATACCCAAACACATTTTGCATTATTTTAACGAAGAAAAAAAGGCAATATCTTAAAAAGTTAATCCAAGAGTACATAAAACAACCGCACTCGATTCTCTTAATTATTCCATTGGATTTAATTTTTTAGATGAAAAAAGGATGAGTCAGAAATAAGGAGGAATTGCAGCGGATTTTTTTCTAAGAGTTATGAACGTAACTGGCGTGAAAATGAGCTCTTATTTCTGTAGATTTTTTTACTGCCAGTGGACGATAAATTGAAGTTGCCGAGTAAGTAGCAACCTCTTTATTTGTTGATGTGGTCAACATGTTTGTGTAATGATTATAATAGTGTAGTTTTAATATATATTAGTTTGATTACTTATTTCAAGCCCTACACAATTAGATTTGGAAAATGTAAACGAATTTGAACTGCATTAGAAACGCGTGAGGCCATTCGTGGATGGGAAGGGGGAGAGGAGAGGGGTTGGGGTATGGGCCTCCGTATCCTTACTCACTCGGTGAAACGCAGCACAGGCACTATTTCACACCGGTTTTCTGTGAGGCTGTGGTATTACTCTGGTCGAGCCGGCCCATGTGTACTGAAGCGTGGCTTTAACGATTTTGGTAAATGTATGCCTAATAGAAATGAAAAAGAAAAGCGGCAGACCGGGTTGTATAGTGTGCACGGGAAGAGCCCTATATCCAGCAGTGGGCTGATTATATGTATTAGTGGACAAACTGGACAAACACGCAAGCAGTTTCCATTCCATCCAAACTTCTTTGCCTCTTACTTTAAATTAATTTCTTACATCATTTCATCTAAACACATTACATTATCTATTACAACTACACAGAAACTCATAGGAAATGCTTAGTGAGTGATAGCTTTTTCACAACATTGAGAATATTTTACACCGCCAAGTCGAGCAAGTAAAAAGGAAGGATGGTGAACTGACCACCGCTCTTGGATTTTGCTCATGCTTTCTATCAGGCAAAGAAGAGTTCCCTTGGCAAGCATATTGGAACTAAAAAAACTGGACTAGGGAACTTGAAATGGTTAACGTACAATCAAAAATGTCTGCAAGAGTTTGCCTCGAGCAATATAACGTTACTTTTTCTTAAATAAAAAGTTGTTATATTATTTACTCATGTACAAAATATGTCTTTAATATCATTATCCAAAGAAAAGGGGACTCCGTTACGTTCTCATATTCTGCATTCCCGGTAGTGACTTTATTAAGAAACAGCCGCCAATATACATAAACACGAATCTTATTACACAAAAAACACATATCAAATCAAACACGCACCCTGAATACTGAGCGTGCACATCACAAGAGTCGACCCCCAACTTAATACACACCTGTTACGTTTCCCAAAGTTACAATTTTAATTCACTTGCGCAACAAATTACTGTCTCAAATCCCTTTGTAAATTGTATTTCATTATAAGAATTATATTACTTGTTATTTGAATTATGTTGAACTTTGTGTTTAAGAAACTGTTATTAAAAGTAACGTTTAAACTTGAGATTATGTAGTAGATATTGTTATGTAGGAGAAAAAGGATTTAAGAATAATTTACATTTTTGTGGCATTTAAAAGAAAATTAATGATCGTAAAGATCGTTTTTCTTTGAAATCGCTTTGTATTACTGAATCTAGTCATTTAGTGTTTCAGAGGCAGCGGGGATATCAATTAAAAACATTTTGTAACTGCAAGAAGTCTACTTTATTTATATATATTCATTATTTATAATATTTTGAAACTTATCAATTGAAATACTTGCGTCAAATATAAACAAAACAACATTAATATTCTTAAACTTAAAAGGAATGTCCCTACACGTTGCCCAAAAGTAGGTATAAATAAGTTTATGCCCTACCGGGGAAGCGAATGAGGTTACATGGGTAGTGCGGCTTATTTGTTTAGTAATTAATGTCGTCCTGGATTTTAATTAAAGTGGACTTTTGGACACATGATGTAGGTACCAGGACTTAGGACTCGTACACACAAGTAGCTAAAGATAAAGGTACACGATAATAATAAATACCAATAATAAATATTTCGGACATCTAACACACAACGCCATTTAGTCCAAGTCTCATAAAAGCTAAGCAGAGCTTGTGTTATGGGTACTAGACAACTCGATACAAATACATATATATACTTTTTTTTGTAAATACATACATATCATATATAGAAAATATCCAAGCTCCGAAACAAATATTTGCAGATCATACAAACATTTGGTCGCACCCGGGAATCGAACCCGAGATCTCAAGCACAGCAGTCGCATACGCTACCACTGCGCCACCGAGGCAGTCATGATAAATAGAAACATACAATATACAAACTATACAGAGCTACCTAGACGATTGTTTCACGGATTTTAACACCTAAATACATACAGATTAGATTATTTTTTGCAAAGATAAAGTTAATTTTGCAACTGAGAAAATACTATTCTTTATATCGAATTTAGTCTTATTCCATTTTACAAAGAGACAGACGGACGTGCAACCAAAATCAAGAATAGATTTTTCCTTTGATAATAAAACCCTTGTAAGAATACATGTATTGTCACTACCAACTAAAAATATATGCGAAACAGCACGACGTGCCAGTGTTACAAAATTTCTGTATTTACGAATAAGAGTTATTATCAGTAAATATGAAAGAAAGAAAGTGGACGTGGAAAAGCCCGGACGCTATGACAAAAAATGAGATCGATTTCATCATAACGGACAGGAGGCACATATTCAGAGACGTCTCAGTGCTCAATAGGTTTAACACCGGTAGCGATCACCGACTAGTCCGAGGTTCTCTGAATATCAACTTCAAGGCTGAACGTGTCCGCATGATGAAGTCCAGGCTCCGACCAACTCTGCTCCAAGTCGAGATGGGATCTGAAAAATTCCAGTCAAATCTGGAAAACCGATTTGTTGCCATGGAAACCACAAGAGACGTAAACCAGAACCTTGAAAATGTGGTTCGAATCCTCAGGAGTGAAGGTACGAGATTTTGTCAAATGCAGCGTACAGACACGAAGTCGAAGCTTTCAGAAAAGACACTAGGGTTAATGAAGGAAAGACGTGAGAACCCGCCAGTCACTTCATCGGCAAAACGGACTCTAAACCGAGAGATTAGTAAGCGTGTACGACACGACCTCCGATGCTCCAACACTCTTTTGATTGAAAGAGCAATCGAGCAGAATCGGGGGTCAAAAGTGTTTGTGAAATCTCTTGGAAGAAGCCATTTGACGAAGCTGACCACAGTAAGCGGAGAAGTCGTTGCTTCCAAGCTGGCTGTCCTTTCGGAAGTAGAAAGCTTCTATGGCGATTTGTACGCTTCGCATGCATCTCGACCTGATCCCGAAAATGAGGACCCTCGAGCCAAATTAACACGCCACTTCACCGAAGATCTGCCAGAAGTCAGCATTGACGAAATCGAGATGGCTCTTAGACAGCTGAAAAATGGAAAAGCCCCTGGAGAGGATGGCGTTACTACAGAGCTGTTAAAGGCTGGAGGTAAACCCGTATTAAAGGCGCTCCAAAAGCTTTTCAACGCTGTCCTGTTCGAAGGGAGGACTCCAGAGGCGTGGAGTAGGAGTGTGGTCGTCCTGTTCTTCAAAAAGGGAAATAAAACCATGTTGAGGAACTATCGGCCCATTTCCCTCTTGAGCCACGTCTATAAGCTGTTTTCAAGAGTCATCACGAACCGTCTTGCGCGAAGACTCGACGAATACCAGCCACCGGAGCAGGCTGGGTTTCGGAGCGGATATGGCACCATAGACCACATCCACACAGTGCGGCAGATAATACAGAAGACCGAAGAGTATAATCAGCCCCTGTGTCTAGCATTTGTGGACTATGAAAAGGCCTTTGACTCGATTGAGATCTGGTCTGTTCTGGAGTCCCTGCAGCGTTGCCAAGTAGATTGGCGGTACGTCCGAGTGTTGAGATGTCTCTACAAAGCCGCTACTATGTCCGTCCAAGTACAGGATCAGCATACAAGACCCATACCATTGCATCGAGGAGTGAGGCAAGGGGACGTTATATCCCCGAAATTATTCACTAATGCAATGGAGGACCTGTTTAAGACGCTGCACTGGAAAAGGCGCGGTATCAACATCAATGGCGAATACATCTCTCACTTGCGATTTGCAGATGACATCGTCATCATGGCAGAGACGTTGCAGGACCTACAACAGATGCTGAACGACCTGGCTGACTCGTCTGTGCGCATCGGCCTACGGATGAACTTCGACAAGACCAAGGTCATGTTCAATGAACATGTACTACCGGAACCGGTTGCGGTACACGGTGCCGTTCTCGAAGTTGTTCAAAAATATGTATACCTCGGGCAGGCTTTGCAGTTAGGTAGAAACAGCTTTGAGGACGAGGTGAACAGAAGAATCCAGCTGGGTTGGGCAGCGTTTGGGAAACTTCGTCGGGTCTTCTCATCATCGATCCCACAGTGCCTAAAGACGAAAGTCTTCAATGCGTGCGTCCTACCCGTAATGACTTACGGAGCCGAAACGTGGACACTTACGGTTCGACTGGTCCATAAGTTTAAAGTCGCTCAGCGTGCAATGGAGAGGTATATGCTCGGCGTTTCTCTAAGGGATCGCATTAGAAACGAGGTGATCCGACAAAGAACCAGGGTCATCGATGTAGCCCACAGGATTAGCAAGCTGAAGTGGCAGTGGGCTGGCCACATTTGCCGAAGAACCGATAACCGTTGGGGTAAACGAGTTCTTGAGTGGAGACCGCGTCTCACAAACGTAGTGTAGGACGTCCATAAGCCAGGTGGAGCGATGATTTGCGCAAGACGGCTGGCAGGAGCTGGATGCGAGAAGCCATAGATCGAACTAAGTGGCGTGAAATTGGAGAGGCCTATGTCCAGCAGTGGACTGCGATAGGCTGATGATGATGATGATGATGAAAGAAAAACAAATTTCTGGCAACCGCAACCGGCTTATTTACATGCTATTCATACTGGTGAAATGGTGTGTATTATCATTCATTTCTGTTTAATGTGACGTTCATTTAAGATCTGATCCCAAGGTCATTGATCTGCACAAAACATCCCTACATACCAGATTTTCGTATCCGTGTAGTGACTGATTAAGAATCGTATTGTCATCGATCTGGTCAGTCTAACGGTATAGTTGGCCAACATCTCCTTATAAGGAGAGGTCTATGTGTAAAGAGTGTTTGTCATGATGCCAGATTTAGTAGGATAGGTATCTATCTTAATAAAAACACTCAGGTACGCATAAAACATTTTATCTTTGTCCGAAGAATACATCAAATATCTAAAACAGTGTCTACAGTGACGATATAATCAAATATACCCAGTGCCCTATAACTTTGAAAGAAAGATATAGTATTTTTCTACGCATATTTCTCGTGTGCGTATTGTGTGAAATCCTATGCCGGAGGATAAATCCTCTAAAGTATGAATGTGTGTTAAAAACGGGACCTGTGATGCTATCTGTGTAAGCATCAAGGTTTTTGTGTGTTTCTGAAATGCTTATAATAATATGTTTGTTCTCGCTTCGCAACAAAACGTCGAGATGAAATTTCGTGAATCTGATCCGCATCCACCTTAAGATGTGGGTTTAGGTTGGTGCTCTTCCTTTGGGTCAAATTGGTTCAGCTAATATTTTTCTTGTGCATTTTCTCAACAAATCTATTTAAAAATACACACACGTGTATTTTATTTTTGGACTTTTTAACACACAACGCCATCTAGTCCCAAAACAAACAGAGCTTATATTATGGGTTCTAGACAACTGATATTAAAACATATATCTTTTTTTGTAAATGCCTAGATATTATACATAGAAAACACTCCAACTCCGAAACAAATATTTGCAGATCATACATCTGACTCAGGAATCGAACATGAAACCTCTGGCACAGCAGTCGTATAAGCTGCCATTGCGCTACCGAGGCGGTCTAAGTATACATAATAAATGTAGTATATATAACAATTGATATTTCCAAGTTAACACATATGTGTCGATTTCGTATGATCAGTCTAATGAGTCATGTCCTAAAAATGATCCTAAACATCGTACAGAACAGAATAAGACTGAAGTGTCACGAGCAACTGGGAGATAGCCAGTTCAGATTCCGATCCAGAGTTGGCACCCATGAAGCTCTTTTCGCCCCCAACGTTCTCGTATAGAAATGCAGAGATATTGCTTATATTCATTGATTACGAAAAAGCATTCGATCGAGGTAAACACCAGCAGCTCATGGGCTTTTTCATGGATATTGGTGTCGATGGTAAAGACGTGAGAATCATCCGTAATCTTTACGGAAAACAAGTGACTACAATAAGGATGCATAATGAAGACACCAATAAAATATCTGAAGCTCTTGAAGACCTTGAAGCTGGTATACGAATCAACAATCAAACAACAATCTATTAGGCATATTATTTCTGGTTGTTCTCATCTTGTTAACGGCGATTATTTGCACAAGCATAACCAAGTAGTCAGGATAGTTCATCAACAGCATGCCCTTAAATACAAACTTGTGAAGTCAGAGGTGCCATACTACAGGTATGTGCCCGACCCAGTTCTCGAAAATGGTTGTGCTACGTTATATTGGAATCAACCTATTATCACAAGCAGGACTATTGTTGCCAATAAGCCTGACGTTGTGGTCATAGATCGATTAGAGCGCCGTGCAATGATTGTCGACATCGCCGTTCCTTATGACGAGAATCTCGTGAAATTTGAAAAGAAAAACAATTAAAATATTTGGATTTACCTCACGAGATTGTCGATATGTGGAGTGTAGATTCGGCGATCATTGTTCCGATAGTCATATCTGCTCATGGATTGATTGCCAAAAGCCTCAACCAACACCTCAAGAGGTTCACGTTAGACGGTTGGATTAAGGGTCTCATGCAGAACGCAGTCCTTCTTGACACGGCTCGTATTGTGAGGAGGTTCCTGTCTTTGGAGCCCTAACCACCGGTTTCTTGGTCCCTGTACCCGAAGTCGGTGGTCTACTATTTTTGATATTTTTAAATATATTTGTTTTTATATGTATATTTAAAAATGAAAATAATATGTAAATATGATTTGAATAAAAAGAATAATAAATAATAGTATTTATTTATCCAAAAATTACAACAACCATACACTCAACTATTGTACAAGATATGTATAAAAGAAATGGTAACAAATATATGCAAACTAACGCCATATTGCATTCAGTTCCCTTCCTTTTTTTGTATTTTTCTATTGCTACATTGATGTGATACTAAAATAATTGCTTAAAACTTAAGCACAACTGCTTAGATTGAAACAAAATCAATAACTAACTGCAGAAATGGTGCNATATTTTTAAATATATTTGTTTTTATATGTATATTTAAAAATGAAAATAATATGTAAATATGATTTGAATAAAAAGAATAATAAATAATAGTATTTATTTATCCAAAAATTACAACAACCATACACTCAACTATTGTACAAGATATGTATAAAAGAAATGGTAACAAATATATGCAAACTAACGCCATATTGCATTCAGTTCCCTTCCTTTTTTTGTATTTTTCTATTGCTACATTGATGTGATACTAAAATAATTGCTTAAAACTTAAGCACAACTGCTTAGATTGAAACAAAATCAATAACTAACTGCAGAAATGGTGCAAATATCTTTTGAATATATTATACAGGGTAAAGGAGTCCAGTTAAGAAATTACTCAACTACTAACTCAAGTATTTTTTCTATATAACCTAACCATGTAACTCGTGACTCAGAATTAGTGTCGCAATAACGTTCCTACGGAGGCTGTACCAATACTCGAATAATAAAATATCGATACCTGTTACACTTCCTCACGGATACTACGTACATGTGTCATCATTGAAGGGAAGTTCATTTCCCGCGGGAAATTTGCGGATAACTCCAAGGTAACGGTATTATAAGAGGTTTACCTAAATTACAGCGGCGCATTCTTTCTTGCGGTCTACGTGTTACGTGACAGTTTTGTGTTTACAAGATATAATATAAACGATATACCTGTATATTTTTCTTGCGGAAACAAAAAACAACAACATATGATTCAATTTATGTAAATGTAGCAACCGTTATAAACAGATAAAGATATCCTGCAGTGCCATCTAACGAAGACACGATGAACTATAGAGAAACAGCTGATTCTGTATCCCAATATGAATAGTTTTTTCGCTTTGGTACATGTACAACTTTCCAATATTAAAGGAACTTAAGGGACCATGGACCGCCCCCTTGCTTTGTCGAAGATGGTTTATGATTAATTTGGTCACCACAGTATACCTCTAAATCCTAGTCCTCTCCCATTGAACTTACTGATCTGTATCAAATACAAGTAACAGACTATATCCCCAAAAAAATACTAAGTGTACATTCACACCGATAATGTTCGATATTTATAATGAGTACGCGTTAAGTGACTGAAGCACATAGCTATGCCAGGTCGATAGCCATTCCGATATTAATAATATATTGATTAAAATAATGCTCATTTAGTGATTGCAATTAGTTGGAAACTATTTGCTAACCATTAGATAGTGAACCTAGATTTTGAAAGTTTTAATATACTATAGGTATATCACCTAAAAGAGTTAACGAAAAATCTTGATAAGATAATAGAGAGAGATAATATACAATGACGATTATATTTAGTATAATAGATTTGGTTAATTTTATTAACTTGATTTTCGATCTAAAATAGATGAGCAGTAACGTATTATCATTAGATCAAATGATACGAAACTTGGTCTTGAATTCAAGTGTAGGGGTGTAGATAAATGAGGCTATTTCAAATGCTTTATTGCTGTTACCTGTAGAATATAGTGTGATTATTGCAGTTTTTATAGATATAAATTTATACATAGCGCAATGTCGTAGAAATATCATTACGTCAGCAGCCTTTAACAGTCTACATCTAGACATAGGTCTTTACTTAGAAAGAAGGGTTTGGCCTACCATATATATTTAGACAGGTTGGTATAGGGTTTGTTTTAAAGTTTCCCTCATCACTTTTATATTTCTATGTAATTCCTTGATTTAGTCAGCGTTTGCTACTGGAACGATAGTCCTAAGAAAAAAATACACATATACGTCGTACAATCGTGAAAACTCCTTCTTAAAAGGCTGGCAACGCACTTGTGACGCCACTGGTGTTGCAGGTGTCCATGGGCGGTGATAATCGCTTACCATTAGCCGATACGTCCGCTAGTTTTCCCCCCTATTTAACTCAAAGAAAAAAAAACGCGGCAAGTTACTTTTTGTTTATGAAATATGGGACAAACGAGCTAACTTCATTTTATACTGTAAAAAAATCATCAAATTTAGTCTATCTCGGTCTTGGGCAATCCGCATTCAGACGCTGCTTACCACTTTCTACAAGTCATCTGTTACTATGGTCTAAGAAGAGCCACCCACCATCTTAGCACCCAACCCCACCTGCAACCAGTGTACTCTGACGAATAACGGACGATTTATGGTCTATATTGGTGACAGGCAGCAGTATCACTAGCACCTTTTTAGCTTTCATTATCTCCAAGATTACTTAGGGTTGGCTACATTTCAATCAGTTTATCAGTTAATCTGAATATAAGTTTTTCCACAGAGTGACTTGTGATCCGTCACTAGTCGATTTGTGGTACGCCTCAACCCCGAGTGTTCGTTGCGGGAAAAGGCTTTATTTTCAAGAGCCTTTTCCCGCAGGGAAAAAGTGGGAGAGCCACGCTTCGGCGTGCATGGGTCGGCTCGACCGGAGTGATTTCACGGCTTCACAGAAAACCGGTGTGACACAGCGCCTGCGCTGTGTGTGATTGAGGATACCGGAGGCCCATAATCCAACCCTTCCCCTCATTCCCTCCCCATCCCAAGGCCGGCAACGCACTTGTGACGCCTCTGGTGTTGCGAGTGTCCATGGGCGGCGGTAATCGCTTACCATCAGGCGATACATCTGCTTGTTTTCCCCCTATTACATAAAAAAACGGGCGGAGCACACACCCACATCGATGACCTACTTGGTCAGAGATGACGGGGGCAAAGTTAGGGGATCGGAGGTAGGGGCAGCTTTTTGACTTTCCACTTGACCATACATGTTCATGATAACTGGCGATGACACCTTAACGTGCACTCCAAGGCACTAGTGTCAAACAGTGTCAAGCTTCTATTCTCCGGTCTGTTATTAAGAAATGTATGTGAGAAACAATACCTCGAAAGATTGGCAGTTGCATACACTAACCGCTAGACCATAGAGGCTGCAGCATCACCAAATTCACGATTCTTGCTACGACAGTTACCGATCCGCCTGCTCAACGAATAGACCATAATTCACCTTCCCCATTGATCACAATCACATTTATCCCCCAGTTTTCGGCAGTCACAAAAGTTAGATACGGGGAACTTATACAGTATTCAGCCTCCTTAACTACCTCCAGTAACCCTGTCAATAACTCCATAAGTTGATAAAATTCAATCAATAAACCTCGTAAGCACTATGGCTGTCTTCATTTTACTTTAAGCGTGTTGTTTCTGAGAATGAGTTTGCCCATCTGACTTAGTTATAGTATACACACAAAGTTACTGTAAATCCGTGTTTTCGTAGATCAAGCTGTCTACGATAAACATTTTATGGGTTTGCTTACACGTGCTAATATGTGGCAATATTAATCAGATTCCAATAAGTCTTATTGTTTTGGATATTGTGTTTAATAAGAAATAATATATTTGCTAATATATAAATAAAGTTAAAGAGTTTGTTTACTTGAACGTGCTAATCTCAAGAATTATTGGTACGATTGAAAAAAATATTTCAGTGTTAGAGTGCCTATTTATCGAGGGGAGCTAAATGCTATATATAGTAGAGCACTAATGAAAAATGTTAAGAAAACGGGGGAAAATTAAACGCTTCGGGCAATAAGAGACGCAAATGAGATTGCGCGGGTCAGCTTGTTAGTGATAAAAGTTCGTACTATGATTTTATTCACGTTCGTATTTCGGGGATAAAATAAAACAATAAAATTAAATATCTTTGTAACAAGAAGTATCCCATTATTTTCGACTTTCAGAACTTTGTACTTTAAAAACTTTGTAATTTAGTGAAAAAACGGTCAGCCAAAAAATTCTTTTTTATTATTCCATAAGTTAAACCACTCTTGTGCTCATCCACTCCATCACGAGTTTGCCCACTAATGTGTTACAATTACCAACAAGTATCAATTTCCGCTTTAATCAAACAACATTAGCTCACGCTCAAACACATTGTGATAGAATGTAACCGTTATTTCCTCATATGTTGATGGTGTTGTCTCATGTACCTAATGACAACTGAATATTAATATAATATTAAGTACACAGATACGTATTAACCATCCACATTTTGCTGACTACAATTTTAATACCACTTACATAATACAGGACAAGCCCATTGGTATAAGCCCACTTGTTTAATGGTAGTAAGCTATCCCTTGGCTTTTGAAAATTAGGGGAATTTTGGAAGGAAAAAGAGAATTTCTTTCATGGAGTCGAGTGTAACTAATAACTAGATCAGGGATGCTGATTTTTGTTATCATATAGTGGACGTTCGTACTGGCTATTGTCAAAGGATCCCTTCTAATCTCTTTTACAAAATTATTTCTTCCAAGAAGGTAAAAAATATAGGTACATGTGTATTATGTTTTTATTTTTAATAGATTTTAAATAAATTTTGTTTATACATGCCTGTTACCCAGAGTAAATTTGGATCGTTGAAGTGGAAAGTTAAAGAATGAAAACGGTTTGGTATGATTACTCAATATGTAGACATGATTGTAGTTAGTGTTTTTTATCATTTAGAAACGATTCCCTGTTCATAATAATATCATATATCATACATCATATCACATATAATTCATAATAACGATCAGTAAGTAGGTAAAATTTTTTCTTCAACTTCTTATATCTTTTTTCATACCTGTTTTATAAGATGTAGAAGTATTAGCAGAATAATACATTAATTCGTATACAGCGGAGTAGAACCTGCCCTGATTTTAGTGTTCTATGCAAGGAATCGATGTCGGTCCATGTCATCTCATAAATGCTCAATTACCGGCGGTGATCGCCTTATTGTCCTCCGACCAAACAAATGTTTATGTCGTTAACTTTTCACATAAATTTTTGTCGCCCCATTAAACCGCTAAATGTAATTTCGAAGGGATGAAGGAGGCTTTCGTTTATTCAAAATGTTGTCTTTGTTGGTATTTGTGTCGTACGTAATAGGGTATGAATGCTATATATTTGTATTTAGGTTTGAATAAGGATAGAACGTGCAAACGATAACAAATCTTAACTAGTCTATGGTGGTGTTTTGCTTACTACAATACAAAAACAAGTGTGATTAAAATGAAAGTTTGATGGGTTTAGTGATGAGAGATGTAATTGGTCAAGGCAGGGGTCGAGAGATCAATTTAGACCTAGACTAAATGACAGTGTACCTAATATGATTATTTGTTATATATCTGAATGTAATTTCTATGATTTACTTTTAATAATAACATTTTATATATATTTTATATGTAATGTGATATTTAGTGCTTGCATGCCTAGAGGTGGAATTTGGCTGTTTCATAATTATATTGTTACACCTAATTGCACAACCATCATTCGCAAATTAAGATTGATTGATTGATATTTATATAAAGACGCATGTGACTGCTGTGTTCGAGGTCTCGGGTTCGAATCCCGGGTCGGACTAAATATTTGTATGACCTGCAAATATTTGTTTCTGAGTTTGGGTGTTTTTTTAAGTATATGTACATATTTTCAAAAAGGTATAATATGTATTTATATCAGTTGTCTAGTACCCATAACACAAGCTTTGCTTAGCTTGGGACTAGATGGCGTGTTGTGGTTGTGTGTAAGATGTCCGAAATATTTATTCCTATTTATTTATTTATTATTTTATTTATTGAGAAACAACACCACGAAAATATATATGAATTATAAATATATTTGTAGACAATTCATCAGGCTAATAGTGAAGTGATTTTCATAGTATATAAGGCCTCTCTAATTTGGGATGGGAGAGGTGTGTGTGATTTTACAAAATGTAGGTAATTTACTTTCTGTTGGAATTCTGTGCCACATTGTGATTTATAGAAATTAACAGGTAAAAGAACACAAGATCACTGTAAAGATACTCAAATTGAAATTCAATATCATTTATTCAATTAAGACAATAAGTGACATGTATGAACGTTAAATTGAAGTTACAGATAAAAATCATAGATCGACACAAACAGACGCCAGATGTACTCTATTGTCAAGTTGAATTAGGTGAAAACACAAAAAGTCACTGCCTGCCTGTGTCCATAGAAGTTGTGTAAGGTGAATAATATGTCTACGCAAATATACAACTGTTGGTTATATTGTATATTCTCTGGTGTGTGTGTGCTCACTCTGATAATGTATAGCTGTTTCTGTTAAGCACGTTAAAAACTAATGTTGTTATCTAGAAATAACTATCAAATTTTTGAATGAGGTTCTTTTTGTCAGATTTTCTACTTTTATTCCTTAAGGAGAAAAATTCAAACAAAGAAGAAGAGGTTCATACCCCCTCCGTTTTTTAATTATCACTTAAAGGTATCGTTCGTTAGGGTGTTTGTTTTCAGGAGTGGTCTAAGTTACAAGCGGTAGCGATATTTTTTAATAAGTCTGATGTTGAATAAAGAATATAATCATAAGAATCTTATATACCTTTTGTATGACCTTTCCAATCCTTTGATAAGTCTATAATATATATCGTACGAATATCGACGTATCGTCGAACACATTGAAACGCGATATCAAATCTGAACCCCGATAGATAGTAATTTCAATAGGCAATTTTTAATTATCTGACCTGGACACAATGAAACTTCTTTTGTGTAATTAGCAGTATGCAAGTCTAGACATTTGATTTCGTTTTTAGGTTCAAAATGACTTCGTTAGAAAGTGAATCACTCAATTTATCTGAGGACAACTTTTTTCCGTCAGCATATTGTTTATATGAATTTATTTTAGGGCCTGATGCTGATGTCAAGATTTGTCAAAACAGGGCCGACGACGAAAGTCATGGTAAAAGGAAAACAGGTAGCAGACAAATAAAGCTTTTCACCGAGCGAATAAGAACCCATCCTCTCTCTTGAAGGCGGTCTCAGACAAAGGGCGTTATCACACTTGTGGCTCGTCACATATCATTTACCGTTAGATGAATTATCTACTCCTCTACCATTTCTGCTAACACTATCGGGTCGCTAATATCTTATGCCATACGTCATCCCGTTAGCAGAAGTTCGCGGGCCAATGCTCAAAGGATGGCCGTGTTCGTTAGTCGCGCGTCACGCTTCGCCTTTGAAAAATAACTTCCGACAGCGCGAACTCCTTTTACTGGTATGAAATGGGTAGGTACGTGTCATGTTCTTGGTGGTATGCGCATGTTTGCTTGACAGAGAGAAAATAAGAAATGAAGCAGATTATACCGTTCTAACATTTTGTATGTATACATACTGCAAACAAAATTCACGTTTCATATTGATTTCTTTCTCTTCTTTTAAATTTCTTATCTGATTCGTAAGGTTTTCGGGATCCCTATTAGGTCATTGGGATCAAAAGTTATCGTATGACAAAACAAGAATGTTATTATACACTTCTGTCTACCTCTTTTAGCACTAAATACAGGTACCCGAGTATTTTGTTTGGCAGTGATATTTCGTTTAGCCGTCTTTTGAAATATTAGTCTTTTTTTTTAGCTAGATGTACAATTTACATATAATGTTGCTTTTTTATATGCTAATTAAATTAAAAGTTTCCGCATGTAAAAAAAGATGGTGCCGTTTATTAGTACTTATGTAATTATGGTATTTTTTGTTATAATGTATATAACTTGTGTAATTTGTTAGTGGCATCTTATATTGTAGATGATTTTTATGGTGTGTTTATTTATGGTTGTATAACAGACATTTCCCAATAAAAATAAAGTCTGACGATGATGATGAATCACGTACTGAACTGAATTTCACGTCTATTAGGTAAACTAGATGTTTTATCTATGTGCATTACTAGAATAATTAAGAAACAATACGTAAATCACATTAGCCCTATTAACACTTTGTATACATACATACTTAGTTAAAAGGATAATGTTCCATCGAAGCGATTTTAAGACCGAAAACAAGAGGAACGTCCAGAGACAAAACGGTAAGGAAAAAAGGAAATATATAAAAGTAAAAAGTACATAATAGAAAGACAATTTCGTTAAAATCCGATTAAGTAAGGACTTTTCTTTTATTTCTTTGAGAATAAAAAGTAAAATATTCATTTCAGTATCAAAGAGTGAGACGAGCCGGCTAATAAAGCCGCCAGTTACAATCAGTTGTGGTAACTGAATTATTCTCTGGGTGAAATGAATTAACATTGCTTTTACATTTCATTTTTTTTGTAAATCAATAAAATGTCTGGTGTATAAACTGCTTAGCTATAACATCCAACGTTGTTTTAGATAGAGATTATATTCGATTTAAAAGGTTTATGAGTTATGTGAGTGTATAAGTGTTTTTCGGAGAGACTGGCCAGTTACGACCTGAGTCCCTTTGGGGGGAGTAAAACACCGCTGGTCTGTTTGGAACCTGCACAGAAGGAGAACAGAATTATACCATAAGGTAAATATACTTTCACTTTTGTTTCCAATTTTCAATAGATAAGGTTATGAGTTGACGATTAGAAGTCATTACAAACAAGGTTACATATGTCGAGAATCGTATTTTCATCTAACCGCGCAGATAGCGTTAGAGTAAGGCCTTGGGTTGAGATAAATTGAGCATTGCTCCCCAAGAGTATTATAAGATTTCTTTATTACATGTTTTATGTCTTGTATTAGAGAACATATTTTTGTTTCGAAGTTTATATGCGCAGTAAAAATATCAGTAAGATTTTATTAAGTGACTGATTGTACATATTTAAATCCATCAAAATAACAAACGAAATGAGTCATCAATCAATCGGTCCACTGCTGAACATAGATCAATGACATTTCTCAATCATTACTCTAGTCCATAGTTTAGAAAGTGGCTAAAATTGACGTACTAATTGTCAAAATGATTTGTATTTTTATTTAAAGAAAATATATTTTTATTATTTACGTCACTTTTATGAAAATTCCTGCGCGTATAGCCTGGTTGTTTAAGTCCTACGCCACTTCCTCAGCTCAGTCTCGGCTGCCTACACCACCTGTGGGAAGCTGAGGCGGGCATAATCACTAAACCGAAGTTTTTCAGAAAATTAGAAAATATTTACGAAAGAAAAATATGGCTGATTCGCCGGATCAACTTGTGTTAAATATTTAAAAAATCACAAAGTCTGACAAACCTTCTACAAATTAGCGATTTCTTGGCAGTAATAAAATAACAAAAACGTTCTATCTGTGATTGCGTCACGATTCTATTTTTGTGTGGTTCTTCCGTAGGAACATCTGATTCGCAGTTTCGAAGTGAATAATTCAAGTGATAGATAATACCTTACAAAACACTAATAAATTTACGTAACTTTTTTAACACGGAGGTATCATAACATCTTTATTTCAATCATATTTTATTATAATTGCTTGAAATTCATAGTGCTACTTCTATCTCTATATTAAATCACTTATGTATTAAAAACCTTTGAGCTCTTTTTTTGTGTTTCACTGTTAAAGAATACTTAACTACCAATAATAATTTGGGTTTTTGTCTTGTTGTTCTGCACATGTTATGTGTCGGTCAGCGTATTTAGCGGTTTAGTTATTTAATATGTATGAAGTGTACGTACTGAAGGTTCCAAATAAAAATGAAACGCTGTTTTCCCAGTTACAATATACAACTTTGGCTAACGTTTCTGAGATTTTATTCACATTAAACTAATTTTTCCCGCAGCTTCGCCCGCGTGTGTGTCGGTTTTTACGGTAAAAGTAGCTTATGTAATTACTCAAGAATCAAATTATTCCCATGCTAAATTTGTAGTGGTTTAGTCGTAAAAGCATAACAGATAGACAGAGGACTTTTGAATTTACAATATTAGTGTGTATGGATATCATGGAACTACTTAGCCTAATATCACCGAATTAGTCTTTATTATGTTAACCTTAGAAATAAATAATATAGTGAATATATATTTAACTATGGTAAATTATAACTTCAGATAAACCAGCTCTCGACTCTGGCCCGAGTGACCCTCGTAATATATTTAAATCGTCGGTTTGAAAGACTACAAATTATGTAAATTAAAGAAACTTTTAGGTAGACTATTCCGAAAATGAGATATTCTGTAGCCGCCACAATTTCACTGTCTCTGTTTACGCGGCGTACTGAAGCGATGACGAGACATAACTACTTTACGAATAGAGATTGATACATATAGTTTTGTAAACAGAGCGATTTTTAGTTTGTTTTAAATAGCTTTGTTGAAATTCAGCTTTTTCTTCATAGTCGAGTATATTAAAGAATATGAAATCACTCTAAAATATTTTATTAGCTAAGTTATAAATACGTATTTTTAAATTGTGGTAAAAGCTAAACTAGGTTTGAAACTTTATTTTAGGCATTTCTTTTAATAAGCTGAATGCATAAACATAGTCTTTGATATTTAAGCTTTGACGGTGAGGAGAAAAAAAAATAAAACGAAAAGAACACTCAGTTAAAGAACCAATACTCTCATTGGGCCATGATCCTGCCAAACTAAAATAAAGCAAGTGTATTTATTTGTATGACCTAGTTCAACGTCGGTACTCATTAGCAACCGGGAACTGTAAATCAGTCTGCAGGCTTCGACTACCATATCTTTCAGCTTTCAGTTTCCAGTTGGGTTAAATAATTTCCTTTTTAAGCTCCACAATTCATAAAAGAAGATTTTAAGAAAAGTAGAGACAGAGTAAACGTCTTAAGAACATTTAAATCTCTTGTTATGTAAATACCATACCAAACTCTTTGAGTATAAATTTTTAAATAAATAAGTGAAATTATCAAACACGTTTTTTTGTATTTGTGGAATAAAAATTTATTTATAATAATCACATTAAAATATTAAAAAATGAAACAGAAATAATAGTCGTAAAACTATTTGAAAGAAAAAGAAAGGTATAGTATATTAACCTAAAGCTTCACACGAGTTTATTAATCTTCGTTTAATATTGTTTGTCAAAAAAAGAGCAACATAGCCAAAATATACCTCATATGTTCTTGTCGAGTTTCTAGAAAAAATATCGCCTTTCAAAACAATTTGTAACAGAAGCATAATGCTTCGCCAAAGTTTTCTCAGCAATTTCCCGTGGCTGTCCTGTCTGTCTTCCCCGGATAAATCAAACGCCAGAAACTGAAGATTTACGAGGACAACCGAGCGTTTACCCAAGAATCTGCTGTCTTAGCACAGCTTAGACTGTAATAAACCCAACGGCCAATGTTTCAGCGAAATCGCGAGATAATTTTGAAAGCAAACAACATAATCTTATTTAAATTTAGGTGTAATCCTTGGGTTCTTTGTCTGATTTACTATATAAACTTTGAAAGTGAAATGTTAGATACCTAATTTAGATCAATCGCGAGGATATATTTTATAAATCTAAAAAAAACTATTTTTTATTATTTTGCTTAGTCGACGTGCTACTAGCCTCTCTAAACAAGACATGAATGTACCTGTTCACAATTCCAGGTTTTTGAGCTTTTGCATTCTTCTTCTGTCTCTTGATATTCTTCCCCTTCCTGATATTCCCTTCCCTTACCTTGTATGCAAACGGTTTCATTCTCAAGGTTGGTTTGGGATGAGCAACTGGTTGGCATAAAATGAATCCGACAAAATCCTTTTGCAATGTTAGATTTTTTTCTGACTCCTAAGAGATAGACAAGATGGCAGAAAGAATATAATGTCGATATAAGTACTCTTACATATAGCACTTCACATTAATAATCTCATGAACGATCATTTCTCTAACTCTAAATATACCGTTAGAACTTATAAGATACATAATTTTTTTTTATATTTTCTATCGATGCGTCAACTACAAAGTAATCTACACGCGTTACTTTGTTTGGGAAGCTTAGAATTTCTGACAGTTACTTATTCGGTCCACAGGAATTTTGCCCCTGACCTATTTCAATTTACACCTCGTGATCTATCTATATTAGCTTGTCGACTATTACGTAACCTTCTTGAAAAATTTTAATGTGGAATAACCTGTACCTTTATAGCTTTGTTGATGGTAGTAAGCTAACTCTTGTTATGTGGTCTGATGCTTTCTGTCCACCCTCATGAAAATAATATACTCATTCGCATTTTCGTAAATTATGTGAAAACACAGAAAGTGAATTTTACGTACATGCGTAGGTATAATTCACATTGTGCTCAGGCGTAATCGATTTGTTTTTTTTATTTGCTTGTATGTATTTACCACTTTTACTAACATTAGGTTTTAACTTTTGTAATTAAGAATATAGTAAGGAACTAGGTCTGCAATAATCGTTTAAAAATAACTGTGAATAATATTAAATTTTGAAGCATTTTAAACTCAATAATATCAGTAAATTCCAAAGGAACGCAAAGAAATTCACGGTCCGTTAACACTGACAACACATCTAAATAAATACATTCCGGTGAAATAAATTCCTAATGAAAGCCTGCTGTCCTCAGTTTTGACAGGCAACAACTATCAGTATTAACCTAATGCATAGAAAATAAAGATAAAAAGAAAATACAAATAACCACAACCAATCTGTATAAAATTAAACAGTCCTTATAATAAGCTCAGCTCCCATAATCGCAGAGCAACAAGAATCAATTTTTTATCAATTTTACCGAGTTAACAATAACAAGGATTTTTTACTAATTTATGTTCATGGTAATTTGCTTTTCTGCGGTTTTTTATTCTTAAGCGATGCTAAAACACAATTATATGGGTCTAAAGATTATTGCTACTCTTTATCGTTAAAATTATTTATAGACGTAGTGTAAAAATAACAATATATCTAAGCAATTTTAGTGTCACGATAAAAGCTGTCACTGGGACATACATCTCAAATTTGATTAACTATATCTTTTTTCTCGTGGCTTTGTCCGCATATGTGTCGATAATCGAAATAAAAAGTAGCCTACATCCTTTTTCAAGTATACAAATATCTCAAGCATTCAAATTTCATTGAAATCAGTGCGATGGTTTAGCCGTGAAACCGTAGCAGACACATAGAATTATAGTCAAATTTATAATATTACAATGTTTAGTATGAATAAACATCACTATTTTCTTCCCAAAGTAGAGCTTTTTCATAAATTTTAGATTTCGTAATTTTAGTTGTACTTTAAATCCTAATTATCATGAGTGTTGTTTTTTTAATGGTGTTATAACTGTAACTCAGAGATACCTCACTAGCGTCCGACATCGGACCCATCGATGTTTCTAGATACTTATTTTCTTGAAAAAATACCTTTCATGTAAACGAAAATCTTCAAAGTTCTTCGATGTAATTTACAGTACCTGGATGACTGAGCTTTGTTCGGTTTTGGGTAAAGTTTTTAAAAATGTACCCTAGCTAAATCGATTTATCGCCCCTAAAACATCCTGTTTCATAAAAATTGTTGGAGCCGTTACCGGAATTCAGATTTTATACATGTATATATTAAAAAGAGCTGCCCGTTTTAAAGTATTAGATAAAATACAAAAAACCAGAAAATTGTTTTACAACTTTTTAGGCGTAATATTATTAGTCACAGAAATTATTAACACACGAATATTTGATTGGAATGGAATGAATTTTTATTGTTTATGTTAAAGGTAATTTTGCTATTTTAATGTATTCCAGCTAAAATATTAGTAATCCCATACAACATTTCAGAACAACGAAAATGTCAACCTTAGAAGAAATATAACGAAAGTAAATGTTTATACAGAAACCCTTATTGAAAATAAACGTTCTTTTTAAGTTGTACATTTCCAGCACAGAGCGAGAGTAAATCGTATTTGATATAATTTGTAGCAAAAACTAATTTATTTGGGACATACGTACGGCGGGTTTGGGTGCGCTCGGCGGGTCCGTGGCTCGAATTATGACGATTCTCCATTACGGATGGCATTAACGAAGCGTTGAAAATTTGAAATATACGGATGTTGTTTGTGCTATGAATATGAAACGGTTCGAACACTTCGTTTGAACGCTGTTTCGATAAGGTGCTTGCTGTCCGACGTTGATTGATTGATTCGAATTGTTGTTTGGTTACTAGCAAATACTATAAGGCTACTTCTAAGTAGTGAAAAATTAGGAGAAGCTAACAACGTTAACAAACGTAACTCAAGAATATCTGTGATCAAAATTAAGAAATTACCCTTTAGGTAATAATAAAGCTATCTTCAGACTCCGTAATGGAAAACAATGTTAAATTATCTATACTTATATATTAAATATTATAAAGAGGAAAAATTTCTCCTCCGAAACTACTGAATCAATTTGAAAAATTCTTTCACCATTAGAAAGCTAAATCACCCCCGAGCAACATAGGTACTACATTACATATGCAAAAAAGTTAGGAATCCGTATGAAAACTTTGAGACTTCTTCTCTTCGAGTCTTCGGTCAAGTGGTGTGTTAAAATTTACAGTATTTAAATTTTCGGGTAAATACCAATGTCGACCCGCGCTAAGCCGAGGCGGGCTGCTAGTTATTACATATTATACTTTTAAAGTTCCATGAATTATAATTGTCTGGAAAAGCAAACAACATATTATTATGAGTATTTATTGTGACTTCATATGGCGATTTTTTTATATTTTAAAACTAAAGTTGTACGTTTCTTTGAATCTAATTTGCACTTATTTCATAAAAATGTATTCAACAACAGCAATATCAATTAAAACAATAAGTTTTTTTTTTAATTTCACCTACAATAACTGAAAAAAACTGAGTACAGAAATATTTTTGACCGTGCTATATATTTGTTGAGTGCTTAAAGCGCGCTCGCAGCGAGATGTGTCCCGTGTTCACCCTCCGTTACCAGCACTCCAGGTGTGTACCAGGGAGGCAGCATTGTTCCACATAATGTCTTGTTTTGTTTCTCCTCATGTATATTCATAGGCAGATTTATCCCCGGCCGTCGCCTCCGGCCCGGGTACCTGCCGCCCGTTGTCGAACGAATTAACGACGGGCTATGTTTCATAGATGCTCGAAAATATTTCAATCTATGGGTGGGTATTGTTAGTTATTTGTCAGGTATAAGAGCGCTTTAGTTGTAGTTTAATTTAAATTTTGTAATGTTTAATGATTTGTAGCGCCTTAAATAAGTTAAATTCCCAGCTATGCAAATAATTAGCCAAAACTGTGGACTATGAGAATGCCTTTGGCTCGATCAAGAGTTCATTTGTTTTGGAGTTACTGCAGCGTTGCCAAGTACAATATTACAAGAACATTATAGAATATTATTAGTATGGAATCAGCAAATATGGACCTTACCGGTACACGAAGGCGTGAGACAAGGGGTCGTTATTTCCCCTTGTCTCACTGCCTCACTGTCGTAGAGGACTTATTCAAGAGACTGCACTACAAAAGGTATGCCAATAACATTAATGGCGAATACATGTCTCACTTTTAATTTGCTACAGGACCTACAAGAGATGCTGAATGACCTAGCTAACTTTTATGTATGCGTAGCCTATGGATAAACTTAGACAAAACCAAGATTTTTTCAATGAACATGTATGGAACCGGTCTTGGTAGACGTAGCCGTTCTCGAAGTTGTTCAAAAATATGTGTACCTTGGGAAAGAAAATATTTTTGTTTACATAGTCATGATGACAGTAACTAGGAACTGCTAAAATGATCTATTTATCTAATGGAATGGTGTTCATAGACTAAAAAAATCGTATTAACTTTCATATGTAGAGCAAAATTGTTATCTAAACAAAAATAAAATTAAAATATATAACCATCCGCCATGTTAAGTTGAACACCAATCAGAGCGAGTTACGTCACTTTAATGTAAGCGTCATTTTATTTGAATATAAATGACGATCACTTTATTGCTTTTAAGTAATATAATTAACACGTGTTAATAAACAGACGCCATGACACCATCGAGCGTTTTATCGTGAATTTTAGACTTAAAATGTTAATCGCTTTTTTCCTACCTAAGCTTTATTTTTTGTAGAAATAGTTTAGTATGTTTTTGACAATAGAATATCTAAATAAATAAATAAATAAATATTTCTGACATCTAACACACAACGCCATCTAGTCCCAAACTAAGCAGAGCTTGTATTATGGGTACTAGATAACTGATATTAATACAGCAATCCTTTTTTTTGTAAATACATACATATCATACATAGAAAATACCCAAACTCCGAAACAAATATTTGCAGATCATACAAACATTTGGTCCGACCCAGGATTCGAACCCGAGACCTCATGGACAGCAGTCGCGTAAGCCACCACTGCGCAACCGAGGCAGTCAAAAAAAAAAGTCTTCTATTAAAGTATCCTTCCGAACATCATAAAAAAGTTTTTCAAAATTAGTCGTCATGCCTATTCATATAGGTTGTGTAGCTACGTCAAGTGTTCTCATTGTCGATCTCATAGTGTTTGAAGACGAAAATTTTCAATCAGCGCATCCTTTTTTTGGTTCAATTCAAGTCTGCCTACAAATACAAATTTTAAATATGCAAAATATAACGTTATTGAATTGGAGTATAACGAGTTGTTAGCTTTTATACAGACAGTATTGATGTTAGTTTTTTAACGAGAAACATGACAGGAAATCGAGGGAAGAGAAATGTTGTCAGTATTGACAGAAACTCACACAAATCCCATACACTTATATTTTATATAGTCCTTCTTTGTACTGTATGCAAAATGCTAATATAATTTTAAAATTATACTTACATTAAAGTAATAAAAATAACATTCCCCGCACTATCCAAGACTAACTAAGAAGTTTAAAATAATCTACGACACTTTCCTTTATCATTCTTCGAGATTTTTACGTCATATAAATATTACAACAATAAAAATATTTTGATAAAGTCATTTATTAAATAAAACTGAACCCGATAAAATTGTATGTATGTAAGATACAGACAGACACATATCCACAGATGCACAAGTTTAACTTAAAAAAAACCAACTGTAAGAAATTTATACCGTGGGAGAGCCACGCTTCGGCATGAATGGGCTGGCTCGACCGGAGTGATACCGCGGCCTCACAGAAAACCGGTGTGAAACAGCGCTTACGCTGTGTTTCATCGAGTGAGTGAGGATACCGGAGGCCCATACCACAATCCAACGCCCCCATCCCCCTCACCATCCCCTTTCCCCCAGGCCGCCATAGTGTGGGTCACCATGCTGCATTGTTCTTTTTCGCATTGAGGATGGTGACCACCACTCTTGGATTCTGCTCATGCTTTTCATCAGGCAAGGCAGAGACATTTTGGCAGTTTAAATTTAAAAAAAAAATGCACAAAGATCTTTCACAGTAAGTCGTAGTTATTCACATTTGTTGTTTTCGAGTCCAGTCTACCTCGGTCTCTCACTGAATGGTGCACAATTTCAGATTTACTGCATCTGTTAATGTTCTCCTTCCTTTTCCACAGTTTTGCATTCTGCGCGAGCAAAATTTCAAATTGCATAACGACTTTTCATTGTTGTTCTCTAGTGTTTTAAAAACGTATAGACTTTGTTATGACGCAGTGATGTTAAGTTTTAATTAGTTTGATTGTATCATATATTAATGTTATTTATGAGAAATTATAACTTTATGACAAAAGTTCATTCAAATACGAATTTAAATAACTTGTATTGGGTTTCTTATATGCGTTTATCCAAAAAAAGGTGTTCCAAAAAAAAAATTGCTGAAAAACATTGCCACAAATTAAATCACTTGGAAAACCTAAACCGATTTCATAGAAATTGAAACTGTTAACCACGACCGGTGACCCACGCTTCGGGATCCATGGGCTGGCTCGACCGGAGTGATACCACGGCCTCACAGAAAACCGGTGTGAAACAGCGCCTGCGCTGTGTTTGACCGAGTTAGTGAGGATACCGGAGGCTCATATACCAACCCTCCCCCATCACGTCTCTGGTGCTGCGGGTATCCATTGGCGGCGATAAACGCTACCATCTGGCGATACATCTGCTGGTTTGCACCTAATTCTATAAAAAAAACCTGTATAATATACCTTCGTGGTGAATCTTAGTAACGATGAAACAGCAACATACATTAGTATTATTATCGAAAACACAACGAACTAAAGGGTGCTAATTCTGAATCCGACAGTAAAATATCTCTTGCCGATTAGTATATTATTGTATGGCCATGACATTCGTACCTTTACACATACATTCATCTTTATCGTTGACTGCGACTTGGTTGCTCACTCTTCATGTCTTTTTGAGATTGACGTTACAGACGTTTTGCTATACATTGAAGAACAATGATTTTGTAATTAGTCGTTCATATCATATGTTATTTTGAACTTTAGTATTTAAAAATAAGGGCATTATTATATATTTTCTCTGAAAATAGCATTTTGTAACAAAATGTGCAAGAGTTGTTCATCAACATTGTAATCACAAATCATAGCGATATCTTCACTGAGTTTGCGCTTCTCTCGCAACTAATCGCAACATAAATAGTGAGAACAAAGAGTCGCTGTATGTGAAGCCTTTGTTGTGTAACATACTCGTATGAACGAGCCGCACTATTATACGACAGGCGGGTTGGGCTGATGCAAATTATTGCAAGTCTCATAGAATAATCTAGATTTATAGTTAAATGATACTTTACCTACTTTATAAACATATGAAAACAAATTAACAACGTTTATTTTTTTGTTTTCTATGTTAGGTAAAGCCATTAATGGATGGTAATCCAATAAGATATTTTTAAATATAATAATAAATAAACGAAAGTCCACTTTACTAATAAACGTTATATATTACACACATACATACATATTTTTGAATTTTGGTTCCAAAAATTCGCCATATTGTTTCTTTTAACTCAGAATTGTACAACGAAGACGAACTTAAAAACAACAGTAATAAAAAGAGATTGATAGCCACACACATTCATCCCATCTTAACAATCATTACAGCCGAAAGAAAAGAAAATAAAGCCATTGCTCAGGATATTACAATAATAATATTCATGTATATTTTATCGGCAATCTACATAATCCAGGATTTTATACAATACCTAGGCAATGTATACAATATCTGGGGCATCCAATGTATGAAACTTTATAAATAATATTATTATCCATTAGATACTTTATCTAGGTATTTTATATTATCTCTAGGCATTGTATGGAATACCTACTGGCCCATCGGCAATATGTAAAATAAATAGATAATTCATAATTTATACTTTTTATATAACTACGTTGGTACGTATGTATATGTTCTGTTTGCTTAAAATCATCATTATTCAGAATAATATAGGTTTAGGTTAGGTTAGAATAGTGATTATCAAAGATCCACTCTGTTGGCGTTGAATCATTTGAGTGGATTGCTTTTGATCTGCTCTCGTAAAGAGCACATTGTACAGAATACCTAGGCAAAGTATAAAATAAATAATATTTTACACATTACCTAAACGTTTTAGGTATTGTATATGTTCCCTAGGTATTGTATAAAATACCAAATTATACTGATGAGAGTTTGTTGACATACATTGTATAACAAGGTATATCCTGGGATAAAACAAGTTAAAATAATATTAAAGCTACGAAGGGAAACTACTGAAAACGATGCTTAACTGTTGAAATTGCTACAGAAAAAAAATTCTCCCGATGGAATAAAAAATAACGAAACATCTTATCGTATAATAGTGAGGCGCTCATAGCCTAGTTACATTCGGTGATTAGAAATAATCACCGAGAGTAAGCAACGACGGCGCGGTCAGTACCTGGATGGGTGACCGCTGGTGGCATATTACCATGAGCGTCTTCGTGATTTGTAGGCCACATTAAGCAGTCGGTCCCGGTTGTTATCATAGTATAATAGTCGTGAAGCTTAGTTGGAGGCCTTTGGGCGGCTTAAAAACATCCAATGGCAAGATAACGTAGCCACAACGTAGTCTTGCCAGTTCCCAACCCGCACTAGGCCAGCGTGGGGACGTATGGCCTTAACCCTCTCCTGAGAGGAGACCCGAGTCCAGCAGTGAGACATATGGGTTGTTAATTGATAATAGTTTAGGTATTAACGTAAACCTTAAAGAAACTCCAATTTTCTTCTACAGTAGTTACGTTTTATAATAGAAATAAATATAAATATGAGATACGATGAAATAAAAATGTCAGAAATAATATTTATTTCATCGTTCGAAATATTATCCAGGTCATGTATAAACAGCAATCGCAAATTAGGGCACACGTCAAAGTTTAAACACAAAGTGTTAATTAAGCTCGTAATACGTATAATGAGATGTAGGAGATCTTCCATAATTCTCAATTAGTCACGGCATAAACAGCAGAACAAAAGAGTCGCTCACGATTATCCTTTGTGTGCATCTGTAGGAGAAACTAATTGGGAGTAACTTAAGCGAATATATTGCTCACATTGTCGTGTGTTTACGACTAATTTGTACGTAAGACAAATGTTGAATTCTTTCACATTGTGTTTATACCGGTTTTCAATTCCGTTTTTCAAGCTTACTGCATTTTACTCCGGCTTTTTTTTTCAATTTTATTTAGAGTTAACGAGTATTGTAGCTGCCTGCCTTATTTAAATTATTCTAAGCGATTCAATTTATGGGGCCATGTATTTTCATATTTAACAATATGATATTATTGTTTCTTGGTAATTGGTCAGTCTAATAGTATAACATTTTTGTAACAATTGTAAGTTATTACCTACACATAAGACCGAGGGATAAAACGTCGCATCGTCAAATGTCAAAGTCTAACCTTACTGTCAATTTAAAAATAACGCAATAGCATCACTAGGCCGCCATGGTATTGTTGCATTGTCTGCTTTAGCAATGAATATGATGACACTGATCTTGAATTCTGCTTCCCATCAGGCAGAATAGCGTAATTTTGGCAGACTTATACATATAAAAAAATAAATTTCATCATATAAATAAGCTCGAATTTATACACCAAATAATATATAATAGATAATTCAAAAGTGTATATTCATAGTGATCGTTTGTTTAAATTCAGCGTAAGTACACTTCATTTTAATTCATCCTCGCCTCAAAGACAAAAGGACCAAGATATTAATTAATTTCAGCTTCCAATTACAATGGTTACCTCTCTAGGGTGTTCATCTACTATCAACTTTATACAATCAAACTGTACTAGCATGAATTGGGCGTAATTGAGATCATTGTTTGTGGTTGGTTCAAATTTGGATGTACTCAACTTGAGTAGAACTTAGGTTTAGTATTAGTATAGCAAAAATGGCCTTTATTTCAAAATTATTTAATTGAAGATTATTCTATTGAATTGATTGATAGTTATGTCTTACCATTAACAGCTTAGATCTTGAGGGAGTTGTAGTAGTAGTTTCTAGTTTCAGCAATCCTCACCATCATCTACGGTGATGATGATTATGGCGGATGTCCACGGTTAGTTATAGGCCTTCCAAGACAAACGCTCCTGTGTTACCTGCAGCGAACGATTTCCCACAGCCTCCACCAGGTTATCGAGCCTCCTTGTAGGATGTCTCACTCCACCTTTCAGTACGTGGTTGCCACTTTTTAATTTTCTAGGAAATGTTGATAACCTTAGTGCGCCTACGGATGTCCTCATTCCTAATTCAATCACATAGAGAAATTGCGAACTATGACCTCTCCACTGCTATTTGTATTATTCTAAGCTTTTTTTAAAGTTTATTTTAAAAAAATAGGGGCAATATGCTAAAGTTTTCCATAGTTTCAGCCATGACCACTATATAATCAGCCATTTACTTCGATCCAATTTGATAACTAAAATTTTTATAATTTAAATTATAAAACAACATATAAACGACACAATACCGGTTAAAAATAAATGAGGAAGAGTATTAAAGAGGATAATTTCTTTCTAAAATTTCAATGTCTTAAAAATAGTGGTGTTTGTTGAATGATATTTCACAGTGTTGTAACTATGGCCAGTGTTCAAGTGTCCATTATTATTGTAAATAGTTTGAGCTAAGTGTCGATAGATGGCGTGGTCAGTACTTTCTGAATCGCGCTTACATTGTTAGCCGAGACGGATATATAAAGTTGTCGAACATTTATACGAGGACGATTCCACACCCAATAAACATTTAGTACAGTGTTCTAGTGTTTTATTGCGGATCACACCTGGCAGACCCTTGGAGTCGTATTCAGCCAGAAAAAGTAAAATTGAAAAATAATACTGAATGACGGTTAATTTACAGCTAAATATAATACACAGCTCTGAATATTTGACTGCAGCATGTTATTAAATATTGATATTGACATCATTAAATAGTTGTGTGTAAATGTGAATTTACAAAACTTTTGAATAAACTACGTTTGTTGTTTGTGTTATTTTGGGTTTGAGTAGACAAACAACAGAGAGTATTTAGTTCGTGAACTTTGGAGCACGAACCTCAGAAAGTCTAATTATAACATGAGACATTGTCGAGTCATCAAAATAAGTAATATAATGTTTCTTCGTCGATAACTATGCTTTTGAAAGACTGCTATCAGCTTTCTTAATTTTATTTTCAAGTACAAGTTTAAAAAAACTATAACACGAATGTGTAAAATCTACTTGATACCTCATTCATTAAAACTTATCTACTCGACGCCTCATTCATTAAAATCGATTCAACTGTTTAGGTGAAACATGAAAACAGACATAAATAGCCAAAACTATTACAGTTCTTTTTGGCTTTGCCGTAGTCGGTTCAAAAGTATATACAACGTTCGTTGGTTTGAATGGTTTGCGAATCAAATTTTCTTACATTTTTTGAAGATCCTCTACTAAAGTAAATAAAAACACAATATATAAATTTAATTCAAAACATCATCTTGTTTTTTCTTATAAATTCTGGACGGAAGTGAACTCTCTTTGTCCTAAAATAACTACTACTAACTACTGGTAATGAAATCAAAAACTTCGTTGGTTAGTGAGCTGATCTTTAGTGATCAGCTAAAAGGTTACTAACTATAGACGCTAACGTTACGTTAATTAGCGTGTTTGAGATATTTTAATAAATTATAATTTAAAACAAATAACAAATCATTTAAAATAAACTCCAACTACTTCAATATCTACCATTTTTATAAATATCATCAAAAGAACTGAAAAGATATAGATATAAATGAAAAAAAAATATAACTGACTAAGACTAAGACGAATCTATATATACCACTCACATAAAAATACGACATACCGTTTAGGCTCTAGAACATGCCAAAGAAACACACATACATAGACTGTAAAAACATAACGCTCTCTTTGCAGTCGGGTAAAAACTGACGTCAAATGTTTATTTATAGAGGCTTTCTCACATAATGCAAGCAATCCTTGCGTTGCTTTTCATTAAATGGTGTGAGATAGTATCTTCTAACTTTAAGGTCCTGGACGGTGAAAGTCAATTACTCTAAGACGTCACAATTGCGTGTTTCATCATGATCATTGAGATAAATTTTTATGGTCTTTCATAGACCCTTTAGTCTACTGTTAGACATACTTGTTTTAGTAGAATTTTATTTGTAATTATTGTTTATAATATATTGGGCTTGGAACCGACTTCATACAGATTTTAGGTACCTAGTATACAATTGAATGCTGCTTTATTTAAATGAATAAATAATTAGGCATTGTCTAGAATTGTCATATAGTAATTTAAGCGCAGCTATAATATTTTGCTTTACGCTTTTTAGTGTTTGTAAGCAGGGAGTTTTCTTTTGATGTTTTTTTAAAATCGGATTATTTTTTTTTTCAAAGTCATTTTGATTTTCAAAAGGTTTATCCTTTATGGTATTAACCTGATTAATCGTATTTTAAATTGGGATTTTATTCAGCCATTTATTCTTATTTCAGCAACCTGTCTTGACAGGAAGCCAAATGTCTGCCATTTATTTATTTTACCGTACTTTGAGGCCTGACAATAGATTTTTTTCAGAATCTCCCCATCACAGCTACATTTAATACACAAATTGTTCTGCTGCCAAGTATTTTCAATATCGTTTGTAGTCGTCTTTTACATAATTTTCTCTTTACGTCTTGATTTTCAATATTGTAAAAGCACTTCATTGTGATTCTATTAAAAGGTATTACCGAAATTGGGTCGTCTTGTACTGAATGTCTTTGAGTTTTAATACAAAATTACATTGTTCGTTCTTCTTTCGTGTCTTGATCTCTTGTTTAATGTGTTATTATTTCTTAATCAAATATCCCAAAGATATAATATTTGTGAACAACTTATATGTTATGTTATTTATTAATGAATACATCCAAAGTCATGAGTTTGAGTGCAATTTGTAACGTTTTTACATGATGTACTGATAATCAGAAGGTAGTATTCTTTACAAATGACTTCATTTCTTTAACATCGTCTACAGTTTAGTTCAAAAATCACATTAATTTATACGTAATCACGGAATTGCGTGACCGTGCCTGATCAGCGTGACGCAAAGTGTCTGGGTGTTTGAACGATAAGCAAGAAAAACGAGCGATACCTATCAAAACATCAGTCTCATATATATTCTAAGATAAAATGGCTTATTTCTAAATAATTTTGAAAAGATCCTCACTTTTAAAGATAGAATTAGATGCTCGATAATGCCATTAAATAAATCAAGGTTTTCTTACTACTTAAATGTAAACATCAGAAAAATTTACATACTTTAGATAAAAAAGCTAAAAAAAAACTGTTATGTAGGGATATCGGCGTCAATAATGGAAATAAAAGCATTAAGTCAAAAAAATTGCAGATAAAGAACCAATGTTGATATGAATATTTGTTTGCATGGGAGTTGAATGCACATATCCTGATGCATTATTTAAATACACTATCAATTACCAAATAGCCATAAGGTTAGTCAAAATGCATTCGTAATTTTATAATCTTAAGCATGCTGACTAAACTAAGTAGTGGATAAAACTTCAACGTTACTGGAATACTTGTAAGCAAAGGGGACAACAAGATAGGTTTTTGTATAAGTTAAATATTCTTAAAAAATAAATACAAACAAATAAACAAATCTATATATCCTGTAGTTACATAGTCAAGTGCGATTAGATTTACACTTTTAACCAAAATATGAAGTAGTTGTGATTATGCAATGAATTGACAGATTTCATCTAAAAAGTTTGCTTTGCGTTGTAATAAAAATTTTGTGAAAGTTAGAAATATCTTTATATTTTCTTTTTCGAATTGTTGAATTATAAAATATATGTTCTTGGAAATAAATTTTGTTTCCTTATTCTAGTGCTTTTTTCAACTAATATTGTTTCAGATCAATGAAATCATAACGTCCATTTGCAAAATTTACCCAAACTTATAAAAAAGCTCTCGTTTTATATTAAAAGAAATTTAATAATTATTTTGCCTCAACATATTTTATAAAAAGTTTTATGATGCGAGTTCAAATTGGTAAGAAAATGCCTTTAAACATTTATCTTACTAATATTAAGTTAACCGTCAGTTTTACAGTTGCACACACCTTTATTAATCAAATTTAAGAACAAGCTATCGATGTTGAATATCAAAAATTAACAATTCACTAACTGATTCCTCAGTATATATCAAAAACCATGGACTTGCTGTGATTTCTGTGACATACAATGATTGGTGATTTAAGCCTATCAGTCGATGGTGTAGATTTAAAAGCACTAAGACGCATAAAGTGCAGGAAAGCAAGTTAAAAGCAAAATATTTCAAATCCGTTAGCTAAAAAGCAAAATAACATATATATCATAATGAAAAGTCACGCTTTTTAAGTCACACTAAAGCTTTGAAATTACTTGTAAAATATCACATCTATTGTGTGGAAAATAGAGATAATTTATTGTGACATGTGGGTACTGTATGGCGCGTTTAGTTTATTTATGATATGGAGGCAACTGTTGAGTAAAGATATATGGTCTTTAATATTTGATAGCGATCATAGGGTGCTCGAGGAGCCACATCTATTATTAAAGTTTGCTTTTGGTAAAAGTAACACACCTCCATTATCAGCTTTTGTGGATATACTTTTGTTGCTGTAAAGTTTCGTTAAAATAATTTACTACCACCTCTCTCAACTAAAACTACTACAACATCTAGTAAACTCAAGAATAAAACATAGAATAATAGAAAACAATTGTACAACTATCATAATTGATTGTATACATAGTAAAGTACTTAAACATATTTTAAGGGATATTAGTCATCCCTTAGAATATACTTTTAACATGTGTATAAGTAAAGCAATTTGGCCTGAGGCTTTAAAAAAAGCTGATGTTATACCAATATTTAAATCAGGTAATAGGCATTTAATGACCAACTATCGACCAATATCACTTATCTCTAATTTGGCTAAACTCTTTGAGAAAATTATGCATACTAGATTAATAGAATTTTGCTCTAAAAATAACATTTTATTAGACAAGCAATTTGGTTTTGTTAAAAATAGAGGTACAATAGATGCTCTTACTTTTACCACAAAAAGCATATAAAATAATGTAGATAAAAACATTCCAACTGTGTTAGCTTTTCTAGATTTGGCTAAAGCCTTCGACACGGTAAATCATAACATCTTGCTTGATAAGCTTTGGAAATACGGTATACGTGGTATACCACATCAACTTCTGAAAAATTACTTGAGCAATAGAACACAATGTGTTAAATTAAATAACTATACTAGTAAAACTAAAACTATTGAGG
>PKRV01001046.1:0-15843 GCA_003709505.1 Hyphantria cunea
CATGACATTTGAAATGTCATGTCTAACATCATAGATGTTTCCTTATAAACTGCATTATTTTTGTATTCTTATCTTGTTTTGGTGCCAATGATTCATTTTAAATATATATTGAAACTTGTTTCGATTGATTTTTGGTGTTGGGAAGTATTTAATCTTGAGGAAATGAAATAAATTATTGAAAAATATTATTAGAAATTCCACACGCTTTCAGTGTTGCCATTTTCTATTGTAAAAATTATTAAAATAAAAAAATAATAAAAAATTATTAAATTATTAAATTATTTTTTATTATTATTCCTATAATTATTATTAGCTTTCGATCAGGTAACACATGACCGAGAATGATGCGCTTCGTGAAACGGGCATTCTTGGGGACTACTGTTAGTCCTCCACAGTACATATCATGTGTCACGGAGCGCGGACTTTCTGAAGCAAAAAGTTTATGCATGGGCGAATGGTATAAAAAGGACGACTATGGATTGATGCTAATTAAATGTAATTGCGGATAGTTAAAGCAGTATTTTAATGAAAGGCTATTGAAGTATACACTTAGAATTATAAGTTTTGAGTTATATAAGTTATACATTCCATACAGTTCAACTAGTCTTCGTTCTATTTTTTGAAGTGAAACTTCTTTATCGTCGTTGGAAAAAAATTTACCTTCACATTTTTCGGTTACGCGTCAATTCGTTACGCGCCATCTTTTTCTTGCCCCTACCACGGTTGGTTCAGACGAAGAGTACTTTCACATTCTCCAACGGAGTAGGGATAGCATGCCGCTTTTCATATTTCAGTTACCATAAGTCATTAATTAATAAATAAAAAAATATATAATAACGATGACAATGATATCGAGATCTTCGCGCCGTTCGCGTCGCCACGGCTATCATCAAGTTATACGGCCTCGGTGGGCTGCGCCAATGAACACGAGCCTTCGATTTAGCTGTGTCGTGAGGATCGCTTTTACCGCTAATGGTCGAATTTCAATCGCATATAGCGCAGTAAGTGCTCGTCATTACACAATAGAAGATGCAGGTGACGACGGGCGGTGGTAGTCACTTACCGTCGGCCGACATCACGATCACAAGTCGTCGGATCATGAAATCTCTAAGACAGAAGGTAAATAGGAAAGGAATAAATTATAATAAAAATTATCTTTTCGTGTAACTATTATTTTTATTTAATATCGTGGCGATCGAGCGCCCGTTCGTCAGCGGGCGGCGCGCAGTTCGGGCACGAGCACGCCAGGCGCACCTCCACCAGGCGCGCGGCGCTCAGTACGCGCGCCGCCGGCTCCAGCGCCTCGCCCAGCGCCGCCCACAGCGGCCGCAGCGCCGAGCGCACCCCGCGCGCCACGTTGCACGCGAACACGAGCAGCGGCTGCAGCAGCGCGTTGTACAGCAGCGCCAGAGCCGGCTTGAGCGCGTAGTCCGAGGCGGTCTGTACGGCGCCCACGACGGCGCCGCGCAGCAGCACGAGCGCGGTGCGCTGCGCCGCCAGCAGCAGCGCCAGTGGCGCGGCGCCCAGCAGCGCGGCCGCGGCCGCCGCCTCGGCCAGCAGCGCGCGCGCCACGCGCCCGCCGCGCCGCGCCGCGCGCTCCACGCCCGTCTCGCGCACGCCGTCGCTCGTCGCCAGGAACGCGCCCGCGCCCTGCTCGAAGTGGTACACCTCCACGCGCGCCGGCTCTGTCGCCACCGATGAGCGATGAGGTTGAGCGCTCTCTAGCAGCGTTAAGCTCGAGACGGCTAAAGACTCGACACCCTTAATCGATCGAGGTACCGCGACGATTACGAGCTGCGCTTTTGCATTTTACATACGATTATATCTTTCGCTCTCGTGGAATCCTCGTAGACTGATGTAGATGATGTGAGGCCCGGTACCGAGCTCGAATCGGTTCGTATAGATGCGAGAACCGACCGATAATACTTACCGCGAATACAAAAAGGAGATGCCTTTATGAGATTTTTATATGAAACGATGCGATGCTACTTTACTCTTTTCCATCTACTACTATTGCAACGATAGCGAAACTACCCGATTCGTTATATATTAGAGTTGCTATTTAGAGTACTACCTGGCCCTGGGTTAAGAATGTAAGGGACATATTCAAAATTTTCTTACCGATGAGGTAAGGGAGGTTCTTAGGTCACCTTTATAAACCATCTTGACATGTTTTACAAAATATAATTATTCATGACGTAAATAATATTGCAAGAGTGATAGTTTGTGTTTGCGTTCTTTATTCCTCATCACCTCGGTTAACATTTTTGATTTAAAGGTAGGGGATAAATAAAGTGGATAATTAATTATATATACAAATAAAATAAAAGTATTTTATTTCACTTAAACATCTAAATGCTTAAATAACGCCATCTGAGAAAGTAACTAATCTCAAAACTCGATCAGTACGACTTCGATCATATTTATGTGGTTACTAATATTCGCATCTATTCACTTTAACCTTGCCTAATATGGGTTCGGTATATAAGTTCCTCCTTTATTTCAACGGTGAAGTCATTATTATCATAACAATAGAAAGTCTTGTCAATTAATTCTTTTGATCCATTGCTCTTTAAAAGTGGTGAGGGATTAGGAAGAAGGAGTGTCACCACCCCTGTTCACCCCGTGGGCGTTGTGAGTGCGGCCTAGCAGCGCCCTGCACCTGCACCGGGCATCGTTACTGTACCCGCCAGGTCAGCGCGGCGCGGACCGGTGAAGGCTATTTGTGTTTTTATTTTGGCTATGGCTCTTTAATACTACTTTCTGATAAAAAATTTTGAACATTGAGAATGAAACCATTTTAATTAATTTTAAAACGCCTTTTAAATTACCTTTTTTACTCTGATGAATAAAAATTCTTTTAGCAAGAAAGCAGAATACATTTTTGTATCTTCTTATGATTTATCTTTTAATAGGTACTCAGTTCTACGTACCTTTATATTTTTATTTCCCATAACACAAGGTTTTACCATCTAGTGGCGAAAAATTTAATTATATTTTCATAAAACATTTAGAAATTTTTCTATAACAATTTTGAAGCAATTAGCTCTAAACCACAATAAAGTATGATGGTCTTCATAGCACCAGAATGAGGAGCCTAATGGTTTCTAAATGATGAAATACGATACTTTAACTTTACTTTTTAAAATAGAGAAAACATAGATTTGCAAATTTGTCTCTACAGTTCTAGAACATAAACGTTGATAATTATCTACTACAACTATTTTTTAAGACGCGTCACCTCGGATAACATCAGGGCCTGTTGTTAGTGACGGGACACATTCGCATAGGCCCTCTCTCTGTATTTGCTCCGTGGCTGGTACTTACCATTATCGTAGGAATCGTTGTCCATTCCGCGGAATATGCTGCACGAATTACTTTTCTTCTGAAAAAAGATAAGTTGAAATTATAGTACGTACAATAAATAGTTTTATTGTTTTATAACTTTTTATACTATTGTAAATTGGCGGACTTAATGCCCGGCAACTTTTTTAACCGTTTTAACACTCGGAAAAGCAGCAAATTTCTTAAAGAAAGCATGTTTAGGGCTGCCAGTTTTTTTTTCAGATTGTAGGATAAATACTTACATAGATAAAAATACGGGAATTCATTTTTTATCCAGAACACCTAGTATAAAATTATTGACCTTTTGTTTTTTACATTTTGCCTGGGATCTGGGCAGTTTTAACAAACGTATGTTATTTCGTTTCAACATGTATAGTCTCATTCTGTACAAACACTTTGCTGACGAAGCGTTCCCAACAAAAATAAGAGCATAACGAGCACGAGAGTGTCTAATGTGTCGTCAACTGTTAGCATTTTCATAAGAAGCACTAGTTACCTAATGAACATAAAGTAGTTACCTACTTCACTTGCTATCAAATACCTATCATTTTAGCAAATGTAGAGACTGCATTAAGTAGCTTCAAAACATTCGCCTGAAATTATTTAACCACGCTCTTATTGTATTAAATATTTTATTGGTATTTATATAAGGAGGTTTATAATTTGTGTTTCATCTGATTTTATTCTACGGGATTAGGTATCTTTAAGTTTAAACACGAGGCGGCTTATTAACAATATTATTATTGAATCGGTATGTGCGTTTCCAGTGAGCATGCCCTACCTGAGAATTAGGTCGAGTGGTTTACCTGCACGGTCACGTCGCGGTGACCGACGCGGGGCGGCGGGCCGCACGCGCCCGCGGCCGCGTCCGCCAGCGCGTCCGCCGCCGCGCCCGCCTCCGTCGCCGCCATCGCGCGCCTGCCACACTCGTCATCATATATCTCTTTATTGTACACCACGTTCATTACAACCTTGCCTTAAAACGAGCTAAGTCGAAGTGGCGGCCTTATGTTTTTTTATTGTTAAAAACTTTATGCTCATTTGTACATTGGCGGACTTACGCCCGAGGCGTTCTCTTTCACCTCAAGATGGTGTAGAAATCTAGTAAGCGCACAAAGGTTACATAATCGATAAAAACAAACATAACACATAAAAAAACATACATATACACGTAGAGATCGAGTCTAAGATGAACCGATTATCGATTAGTAATTTCTGCCGTTTCGCTAAGAAGGGGGTCATTTATCTTTTTTTGAACGTAAAATGGTTTGTGGACGTCTTGATTTCGACTGGGAGAGCATTCCAGAGTAGTACTGCTTGGACAAACAACGAAAAGTTCATGAAATTTGAATTGTGGGAAGGACTTGAGAGGAGAGATTATTTTCGGAATCGTAGGTTTCTGTATGATTAGAGGACAGATAACGGAAGTACGGACCAAGATGTTTACGGACGAGGTAAGTACTCGCTGATTGTGGCGCAGGCGAATAGGTGACCATATTAGTTGAAAAGTTGACACATGGTCGAATTTCCTAAGACAAAAACCGATCAAGTGCGAGGCGGACTCGCGCCGAGGGTTCCGTACAAACCTAAAGGCGTATTATGTAAATGAAAACTAAAAATTTATGCTTTTCGCAATTTTGCCTTTATCGGTGCTATAAGACCTTGTTTTCGTACCAGATTTCAAGGTTCTGAGTTCACGGGAAGTAGCCTGTAGGTTTTGACTCCCTTGCCGAAAGTGTCGAAGTGTCGAAAATTTGCAGCATAAACGGCTGTATCTTTTGCTTGCGTCGGCTTAGATGTTTAATTTCTTCACAGCTCACAGCTTCACAGCAGATAGTGGCTCTATGAGCCGCATCTATGTATACCTATATCGATCCGATTCTGGAGACTATGAGACAACTCGACTATTTGAACATCTCAGTAAGGCAGCGGACAAAGCACAGAAGCAGTTCCCGACAGCCGAACTGGTGGTTCCGGGAAACTTTAACGCCTACCATAAGTCCTGGTTGGGATCTTCTAGAACTGACTGTCCACGCATTCGCTCTCACGCGTGACCTGACCGAAGTGGTACTCTTAGTCGACCGGAACACCAGACATACTGAGTCAAGCGCCTTCCTTGCTGGACCTTCTACTTACGAGTCTTCCAGCGCAGTGCATCGGTGCTCGCCCCTTTGGGAACCTCCAATCACTGCCTGGCAACCACTACAGTGCCTCTTGTTGCAAGGAGAGAGGTGAATTTTTTTTACTTATGATATAGGTGGCGAACGAACAGACGTATTGCCTGATGATAAGCGATCACCGCCACCAGTGCGTTGCCGGCCTTTTAAGTAGGAGTACGCTCTTTTCTTGAAGGTTTGAAGGTCGTATTGGTCCGGGAATACCGCAGGCGACAGTTCATTCCACAGTTTTGTTGTGCGAGGCAGAAAGTTCCTTGAAAAGCGCACAGTTGTAGACCATCTAGATGATGGGGATGAAATTTCTGTTGCGAAGGACGATGTCGGAAAGAGGCGGCAGGAATCAGCCCGAACAATTCCTCGGAGCACTCCCCATGGTAAATGCGGTAGAAGATGCACAGTGAAGGCACATCTCTACGCAGCGCCATTGAGTCTAGCCGAATTGAAACTTCTTGGGAATCGACGATTCGAGTCTCTCTCCGTTGAATGCGGTCCAAAGGGAGAAGCTGGTAATGGAGTGCCCCCGCCCAGAAATGGGGACAGTATTCCATGTGAGGCCAGACCTGCGCCTTATATAGCAAAAGGCGGTGGGCTGGAGTGAAATACTGTCTCGATCTGTTGAGCACACCGAGCTCCTTCGAGGCCAGTTTGGTCTTATCCTCCATATGGTCACGAAATTGGACTTCGCTTGATATGTCGACACCAAGTATTCCAATATTGGCTGAGGCAGATAAGGAAGTATCTTCAAAACGAGGACATACGATGCACGGCAGTTTTTTAGGTGTGAACGCGCAAACTTGTTTCTTTGTAGGGTTAAATTGGACTTTATTAAGTCTACTCAGTCTGAGATCTTTTTCAAAGAGGTCTCAACTTCAGACACAAGTTTGTTTCGACTCTCAATGACGTTTTCCCGAAAAATATTGGCGCGGCCGGTGTAAAGGGTATCGCCGGTGCTGTCATTCGTATAACAATGAATGCCGCTAATTTGCAGCATATCATTGATATGGAGCACACAGATATGAAGTCAAAGCATTCACCGTCGACTACGATCTTTATGATTCTATCTGCTAGAAAGCTGGTGACTCAATCGCATAATTTCTCGGGTTGCCCATAAGAAGAGAGTTTCAAAAGAAGCGCTTTCTGCCAACCCCGATCGAATGCCTTCGCAATGTCCAAACTAGCTGCCAAGGCTTCCCCCTTAGTCTCTACGGTCTATGCCCAGCGTTGTGATCACCAGCCGATCGAACCTTACGGAAGCCGTACTGCTGGTCACTAAGCAGATGTTGATCTTCTAGATACCGCAGGAATTGACTGTTGACAATGGACTCCATTATTTTCGAGAAGAGAGAAGTTCAAGCAATAGGCCTGTGGTTCGATGGATTAGATCAGTCGCCTTTGTTAGGGATTGAGTGGACAAATGCTGCCTTCCACGATATCGGGACTACGCCAGAAGAGTAGGAGAGCCGAAAAAGACGCGTTAAGACCGATGCCCACTCGGGAGCGCACATCTTCAATACTACAGGGGGGATTCCATCAGGGCCACTCAACCTATAGTTGTCGAGGGATTAAAGTGCCAAACGCACTGAGCGTGTGTGTTTTGTCCGAATATCGGCTTTCTCCTTTGCATCATAGGCCAACGGATTATTTCCCAAGTGCAAAGGTGGAAGGGATGGCTTATAGAAATTCTCTTCGATAGCCTAGGCAAGAGACCAGAATGCTCGAGTTCCCGAAGGAAGACGCTAAAGCCTCTCGCCAATCCTAGCAATGTGCTCCGACTTCGCCTCTGCAATGACTCTTTTGAAGGACCTGGAGGCAAAGTTGTACTCCTTTTTTAGAACGCTGGTATTTTGATCCCGTACCGCCACTGTGTCAGCCCAGACTCGGTAAGCCTCTTGCTTTCTGCGAGAGGCTTTTTTGGAAGGTGGACCAAACCAGGGCCGACACTTGCCACCAATGGGGACCACAGAAGATGGAATGAAAAGATCCATACCCTGTAGCACAACATCAGCAACAGAATCAACAGCGGTGTCTGGATTATCCGGCGAGAAGCACAACTGTCTCCAAGGGTAGGACGCAAAGAAAGGCCGCATCCCATCCCAATCTGCTGACTTGTAGTGACACTCACGGCTGCGTGCAACTCGCGATCGCGGTGAGTAGTCCAGACAAGGCAAAGGTCTGAGGACCCAAGTGGGGCGTTTACGGACACGTGGTATCCGTCCGGGTGAGAAGTAAGCAGAAGGTCCAACAATGAGGAATTCTGGCCCTCCACATCTGGGATTCGCGTGGGCGTGGTAACCATATGAGTGAGATCATATGCTAGGGGGAAGTCGTGAACAGATCTCCCCGGATAATCCGTTTTACTGGAGCTAAGTCAGCCGGCGTGGTGAGCGTTAAAATTGCCAAGTACGACGATCTCTTCGGAGGGGATCTGCTGCTGCAGGAGGTCTGTAGCCATCTGAATGTGCTCGATGAATCGGTCAGTTTCGGCATCACTGCTATGGGACCTATAGAGACACGCATAAACGCGGGGATGGTCGTCGCTGTCTACACGGAGCCATAAGATGGAGAGGTCCCCGCTTTCAAGGTTACTGAGGCGACGAGAGCTGATATCGTCTCTGACGTACACGCACACTCCGGCATTAGACATAAATAAAAATATTCTAATCCGTACCTAGGGTAGCTGAGGTAGGAAGGTATTTAAAAAAGGTATTAGGTATTTCTCACTCAAATGGTTACCACGCCCACGCGAGTCCCAGATGTGGAGGGCCAGAATTCCTCATTGGATGTGTCCGCTGGAGACGATATCTGCGTCTCGGTCAAAAAGAGCAATGCTGGCTTTGCTGTCTCGAGGTGGTGATGGACAGCATCAAGATTTCTGTGTAATCCTCTGACGTTGCAGATATCCACGACTAGCGTGGTAGAGGGTGCCATGATCTTACTGCTCTTGCCCCGAGCGTGGTTGATCGCAGTTTTGCAACTCCCCGGAATACGAGGGGCAACCTGGGTATCGACGTTCAGGCAAGTTGTGTCCTAAGCGTGGACGCCCAGCGAGGGATTCTTCAACGCTATCGCAGTTAGTACCCCCTGGGGTATTGATTTGTTTTTCAACTGCATGATCATAAGAGGGGGGTAGGCCTGCGGTATTCTCACCCACTCGGTGAAACACAGCACATGTACTGCTTCACACCGGTTTTCAGTGAGGCCGTGGTATCACTCCGGTCGAGCCGGGCCAATCATGCCGAAGTGTAGCTGTCCCACGGTCTAATGTTCCATTGATTCCAAAAAATGGCGACCGCTCCCACCTGGCCAACTACCGTCCGATAGCCGTCACCTCCACTATTTGCAAGGTGTGCGAACGGATCATAAACAAATTATCCACTACTTGGACGATCACTCCTTACTAAATGATCGTTAGTATGGTTTTAGACCTCACCGATCCACGGGTGATCCTCTAGCGTACGTCATACATCTACGGGTTGAGGAGCATAGACACGGGGAGTCCTTGGCCATCAACCTCGGCATGGCCAAGGCCTTTGGCAGGGTTTGGCACCGTTCGGTTCTCTCCAAGCTACCGGCATTCGACTTGCCTCCCAAACTCTGCAGCCGGGTTTCCACATTCCTGCACCAGCGCTGCATGAGTCTTTTGCGATGGTGTGATTAACGCTGGAGTAGCCAGGGCTCCGTCCTGTCACTCTTATTATTTCTTCTGCATATTGATGACATGTTAGCCCTTGGCAATGTTCGTGCAGACTACAGCACAGTTCATGGACTGTTTCGGACACAGCCAAGCTGCAGATATTTAGAAAAAGCGACAGGAGCTCGTCGCTAAACTCGACCATTTTCTGGGCCACATTTCTCAATGGAGCCGAGAGAATCTGATCAAGTTCAAAGCCAAGAAAACACAGATGTGCGCTATCTCTGCTAAAAAGCCTCCATTCCTTTCACTTCCCACTTTTCAGGGCACCAAAATGCCATTACAAGGTACGCTCAATATCCTGCGTATAGATATCTGCCAAGATCTCAACCTGCACGAGTACGTTAAGAGTGACACTATGGCGGTTACACGGATGTTAGGTACTCTTAACAAGGTGAGACGGTTCTTCTCACGCGAGCAACTGTGTCTTCTATACAAGACCCAGATTTGCTCGTGCATGGAGTACTGTTCTCATCTTTACGATGGAGCCGCGCAGTATTTATTGTAGCGATGCAATGACGTACTTGCAAATCGAAATACCAGGGCTTCTAAGTACGAGTACAGAAAAATACCAGGGTCAAAAACCAGGCTTTAAAAATACTAGAAAGTATTTATGAGTATCAAAGATTTTTAAGTATTAATATATTATATGAATAACGAATTGGGCTCCTATCCTGGACGTTTTTGACACTGCAGATTTGTACGATACTTTGCACATCTTGCATTTGCTTTATTTTCTCCTTGGACCACAAAATGATCCCACGCTAAACTTTCTTAGCAGCCATACTTATAGATTTGTACGAAGATAATTACCTATTTTACTATTAAATATTAACGACAGTAGCCTATGATCTATCTGTACACAAAAACACTATTAACACACTATTATTTACAGTTCGAAAATCGTTATTTCCAGCTAATAAACATAATAATGTTCAGTTTTAGTTATTAACGTACTAAAATAAAAGTTTGTAAAATTGACTTTCAATTCAATAAACACGTGAAATTGGAAGTTAACTATTCAAAAAATAGATCACGTTCAGTAGGTTACGCAATAAGTTCATAATAACAACTGAATTGACAAAAAAAATTAAACGAAACTTTTACTTTCTGGAATGTAAACAAAACTCTTATTACTTGGAATTTCTTTGAAAATACTTGCAATTATGTCTCTTATGGCTATAGATATAAGGGTGAATGGTGCGTAATAATCAAAAAATATTTTATGAATGCATGTTTACGCAATTATGCTCCTAATTTTGTTTCAGTTATGTTACCTTATTTGGTTAACAAGTTCCCGAATCGATCGGATTGCATATGCATTAAATTTTCGGTTCAAGCATTCGGCTTTCATCGGAAATACTCGGGCGCCGCAACCCACTACCTGCGCGTCAACACGACGAGCCCCGAACGTACTGGTAGAGACGCGACGGGTCCAGCCCTGGAGCACAAACTTAAAATTTGAAAATACTTGCATAGGAATTCGATCCGTAAAGTATGACAAATAAGGAGCAAAATCGTATAGATAAAAAATACTTTGAAGTTCAAAGTATTTTTAATTCATAAATCCGATTGTGTTTCTTATTCCTATTATAAGATATGAATCATTTTCCTAAGCACTAGTTCAAGTTTTTTAGGATCCGACTTCAGCACATGTACTTTCATATACTTGTAAGTATTTTTTGTCGTACCAGGCGGCGCCCTACTTCGAAGTAAAAACATGGTAGCGTAAATACTTCTCATCTCTTCAAATTTGAAAATACTTGCATAGGAATTCAACCCGTAAAGCATGACAAATAAGGAGCAAAATCGTATAGATAAAAAAATACTTCGAAGTTCAAAGTATTTTTTATTCATAAATCCGATAGTGTTTTTTATTCCTATTATGATATGAATCATTTTCCTATGCAGTAGTTCAAGTTTTTTAGCATCCGACTTCAGCACATGTACTTTCATATACGTGGCACTTGCAAGTATTTTTTTGTCGTACCAGGGCGCCGTACTTAAAAGTAAATACTCCTCATCTCTTCAAATTTGAAAATACTTGCATATGAAATCAACCCGTAAATCTTGACAGACAAGGAGCAAAATCCTATAGATAAAAAAATACTTTGAAGTTCAAAGTATTTTTTTATTCACAAATCCGATTGTGTGTTTTATTCCTATTATGATATGAATCATTTTCCTATGCGTTAGTTTTAAGTTTTTTAGCATCTGACTTCAGCACAAATAGTTTCATATACTCGCAAGTATTTTTGCCCGTACCAGGGCGCCGTACTTTGAAGTAAAAACCTGGTTTTAAAACCTGGTAGCGTAAATACGTCTCATCTTTAATTTATTGCAGTGGCGAGCAATACGCATTATTGACAATCCCGAAGCCACCGAGTCCCTTGAGTCTAAGCAGTTGCGTAGAGATATCGCCTCTATGACAGTCCTCCATCGATTTTATAATGGAGTGTTCTTAAGAGTTCTTCCAACTGGTCTCCCTTTTCCCTTCCTCTACAAGACAACACGTGCCGACTTTGGAAGTCATCGCTTCAGAGTGGTAGACATACGCTCTCGTACTCACTGCTTCGATACATCCCTCCTGTGCCGAGCAGTAAAAACCTGGAACTCACTATCAGCGCAGTGCACCTACCTCATCTTTCTCTGTATTGCCTAATCGGTCGACTGGCAGAGAATGCCTCAGGCATTAAGTCCGCCGATGCATGTATTTGTGCATAAAGTAATAAAATAAATAAATATGATTATGTAAAATGTTTTCTATGTTCGTTAGTCCTTGCAAAAAGTGTCCCCGTGTCAATATCGCCTCCTGACATTTTTACGCAGCCTGCAAACGTTCCGAATCACTTTCTCCACATAAGTAACTGGTATTTTACAAATTATGTTTGAATAAAGGAAGTAGAATAAAATAAGTAATATAATATAAAGTAATAGCGACAGACAGATCAATTATACTGTTAGATGGAATGGCTAAATTATATTCTCTTATTAAATTTTATTCAACTACTCCTTGAACTGCTATTACTGAAACGGCTAATTAATAACGTTAGTTGGCTGCCACATATGCACTGAAATGTTACACATACAGAATTGGCGCGATTGAGAACATATTGGTAGGACTGCATTTATGTCAGTTTAAATGTACATCCTCAAAGGTGTGTATTTAAAGATGCAGCGGGTAGTGTCTCTGTGTACGAGCTGTCGGTGACAAGTAGACGCTTACGTGTTGTAATTATGTGCGTCGAGAGCGCGGCTCAGCGGCGAGGCAGTGGAGCACGCCAGCAGCACCGAGTGCGGCAGCACGTACACGCCGCGGTCGCCGCCGCCGGCCAACTGCACAGGCGTGCGCCGCGCAAACTTTATCACATATTAGGTGCGATCATACATTTATCGTGATAATAGACATATGAGCGGGCGGAGAGCTGAAAGAGTCAGAACTAAGAGTCTATTGTTTAAGCTGTGTAAGTTTAAGACAAGTCTTTAAAAAAAATGTTCAAATATATCATTTTATATATCTCGTTCATGTTTTTTTAATAACGACGATATGAAAGTGCTACAGGAACCGGTGTGAAATAGTAAAATTAAAAACCTGTGGAGGAAGAAGGCGCGCGAGTGGGCTGGACGCGCTGGGCAGCCGCGGCGACGTCTGCGCCGGCCGCGCCTTCGTCTCGCGTCGTCGCCGGTGCTTCTCCACCACCACCTGCAGCGTCAATCAGGTTAGGTATGGTCTCTCTCTGTACAGATCACACTATTTTGATTCATTGTAGTTTATCAGTTCTGCTTCTAAGTGATTAAGTAAGTATAGCTAATACTTGCTAATTTGCAGTCACCTACACAAATAGTGAAATACTGTTGACTGGATTCTAATAATATTTGCCCATTTATTCTGGATCTGGACACGTTATAAAAAAGGATATATTCGCCACTAAGAATGATCACTTTAGTTTACCTGTAAGTAGGAGGCGGTGTCGTCGGGAGCGGATGTGCTGGTTGGGGGCGGTGCCGGTGCCTCGCTCAGCGGCTCGCGGTCTGCGCTACTGTCCGCATGGGAATTACTCGAATGCGAGGTCGTTAGATCTGTGGCGCAACAAGTCGACCTTCAGATATATGAAATCAATATCCACACACACACGATCTAAGTTCGAGTCACCACGGCTTCGTACAAAACCGATGTAAATTCCATTTTTCCTTTTCAGTAAGTATTTAAAATTGGGTATAGTACTGAGCAATAGGTTGATAAATCAAGTCCGTATTTAACATAAAAGCTGCATTCAAAGCGCTGACCGCACCTGTTTCTATGGTCTTCTATCTCTCTATAAATACATACACACTATTTATAAAGTCTGAAGCAGTATTGGAAGCTGAGGTTCTTACCTAATTGCGGGTTAGCTAATTCGACATCTTTGGCTTCAACTCCTCTATGCGAAGTGCAGTTAGTATAATTGGAGACGTAATTCTTAGGTGACTGAGTCATCATACAAGGTGATCTGCGACCCGCTAGTTTTGGTTGAGCTTTGCCAACGACAAACCGTCCAAACGTATATGAGCTCTGCCGGCTGGCAATAACAATAAATGTCTTCTTCTTTTGATGATATGGCAATCAGCCGGATCAGCTATTTCTGCCAATGTCAAGTATTTCGAGTCTTCAATTCGAAGTCTTCGAGTCTTCAAGTCTTCGTCGTGAGTCGTCGAGTTAATGATAATAATTATAAAAAATGTGGATGACATAAAATGGGGACCGTCTTTCGAAAAAAACAAAAAACGATCTCAACAATAAATGTCATAAGTGCACAATTAGCAGTCAATGACAAACAGTTGTCTGTCAATATGATAGTAGGCCTATTTGAAATGAATTTAAAACTACTTTGTGCACCTTCTTGCTGTTATTTACCGTTATCTATACATCTGTACGAATAAATTAAATTGGAGTGTCTGTTTGTAATATTAAAATAACCGCTTTTCATAATGCAAATGTATGTATACAAGGTATGTTTAGAATTAATCCTTAAGTATAGAAATTAAAAACAGGAAAAGGTTTGATACGTTATATTTTGGTGCTTGCCGGTACAGAAGTGAAAAAAAAAAACAAAAAGAATGACGGCATATCATTATAAACGTAAATTTAAGGTCAAATCTAAGGACGAACTCGACATTTACTATTATCTATAAATACCACAATATTGAAATTAAATGTGCACAACATGTACAGTAATAATATCTAAATGCAATTCTTCCTTCCACATTTCTGTTAACTAATATATAGGTATTATACTGTTTGGCTCTGGTATGGCGGGAGCTCTGTATCGTAGCCCTCAAAGGAGACACATCATTACCGACATCTATGTAGCATCGAAGGCTATGGTTAAGTCTAGGAAGACGGCAGTACATGTCATTTCTCGATCTAATTTTTCTGATATAAACTCGACTAAATTTGTTACTGCATTCTCCATGGACCTGCCAGCTCGAAAAACATACTGATTTTCAGATCGTAGTAATCGTTCCTTTCCTTAAATGTCGACAGTCTTCTGTTCACAATTTTCTCGAGTACTTTAGAGAGAGTTGTCAGTAGTGAGATTGGACGATAGTTACATGGAGCCTTGGGATCGTCACTTTTATAAATAGGACATACGTTTGAAGGTTTAAGGCAAGTAGGGACAGTAGTATGGGCTGAGCTAAGACGTGAACACAGCTTTTTAGTATTCTATTATTTATGCGGTCATCACCAGAGTCAGAAGCTACTTTTAGATTTGAAATTATTTTATGTATTTCGACTTCGTCAGTTATGGAGAAAGAAGGAGTCCCTTTTATAACCGATAAGCAGTTCAGGATTTAGGTTTCTAGCTAACTCAGTTTCGGTAAATCCTAACTGTAAATTGTCACACACACACAACTGTAAGCTGTACAAGTTTTTTGTCGAAAAAAGAGAGGTTGCTAGGCAACGGTAAAATAGTGAATTGGTTTTTGTCACTAAATAAAATAAAATATTTTATTTTTCAGGCATAAAAGAGTCGTAAAGTAATTTCGGATGTGAAGAAGAACTGTAATAGCAGAAAACAATAATAATTTTGCGGTCAACAACACCTGAATTGAAGTTCGGAACTCTGCACTGGGGAAAAACATCAACGACAAAATTTTAAAGTGTGAAGGCGGGGTGTGTGGGGGCGAAGGGGTGTGTGGGGGCGAACCACAATCTTTCGCCCCCAGCCAACCTCACCTGCACGCGGTGCACCCTGCTAGATAACAAACGAGGCTCTGGCGACCGACCGATGGCGGTAATCCATCCCAAAAGGCGTAACTAAATACAATAGGCCGGTGATGGGCAGCAGCGTCACCGGTGCAACAAGTTACGCCCTGCGATCACCAACCCGCCTGCCCAGCGTCGTGATTATGGGCTGACCCCCTCCATGAGTAAACAACAGAAGCCACGGCCCCCAGTTCCCGGTAGTCCCGCTATTCCTGGTCATGGTGGCGACCACGGTTACGGCGAGACAGGGGGTGCTAAGAATCACCGGGTTACGGGAGGCCACCACGAAAGACTGACCCTGGCAACGTTCAACGGCCGCACGTTACGGTTAGACTCGCATCTGGTACAACTTGAGGAGGAACTTGGGGAGATTAGGTGGCATA
>PKRV01001048.1:0-44056 GCA_003709505.1 Hyphantria cunea
TTTATTTGGCTCAATATACTTGTTTTTCAATATGAAATGGCTCACCAATAGGCTTGTTCGATGGTAGACAATCTCAGCGTTGACTGTGGCACAAAAGTATCCAACAAATTCAGCTCCAGACACAAACACATGTAAAAACTTCGACGAGAAAACAAGTACGTGTGTGACAGCAAAGAACCCAACGATGAATGAAAACAAAAGCTTGTGATTTAAGTACTCGTATTTACTTATTTTGTGGACTGTTAATTTGGCTTGATAATGGTGGTTTACTGAGTTTGTTTTTTTTTTAATTAAGTTTATCTGATCTAATAATTCAATTTAATAATTTATCTACATATGTAAAGCTGTACAAGCAAACTGAGCCCAGTTCCACCAGATTGAATTTAAAAGTATTTAAAAGTTCTACCTTCAAATCGACATTCAACTGTAATTCAATTATTAAAACAAGAAAATTTGATGCATTGAAGTTGGCAGATATAAAAGTGGATGACGACCAAAGTTGGACGGATTGCATGAAAGAGGATATGCGCAAACTACTCGTACCAAATAAGTCACATAAATTCAGTGATGATTATCAAAATACTAACACACTTATTACGATACTCACATGCGGAAGATCCAAAATAGAACAATTTATAATATTTAAGTAAATTTAATTAGTTATCAATTTTACAAAATAATAACTACGGCTAATTAGAGGTTGTTCTACTTCGAAGTGTGAAACAGGAATCTCCTTATAACTAATTTTACTAAATTAAAACTACAGCTAAGTAAACTAGTGATTCTGCCTCGAAGTGTGAAGCAAGAATGAGCTTGAAATATGTTTCTGATATCCGGTGGACGTCCAATGACGTCATCACTATCGATGTATATTCCACAACACATTCCACGGTCCTCAAGTACCGTGTACAAATTTTTTAGGGATACGTAACATACTTATAAATAGATTGTGATGTTATCCTTTATATACCTAGTGATAATACAAATCAAATATTAAATATGTATGAATGATGGTCACCGTACCCGCCGTGTGCCCAGCGTGGCCATTTCCCCGCCGATAGACAACAGTTTTATTGTTTTCATATTTATTTATCTGACGGCCTTTAGCGTTATCCCTGCGTATTGCGTAGTTAGCCCTGTAGCAACTAGCGTAGTCGCGTAGTGCTACGACGTAGCAAAAGGGCAATAAGGATGACATTATGGTGACATTTCCATTGACCATGTGATTTATTTTGTTATATATTATTATATTTAGTAATATATTTCAAGCTATGATAATCATGAGATCCGATAAATCTACTAAAAGTAAGTGTAGAGACGATTAAAACATTATTTGGTAGTCCAGCTTACATATTTTTTTAACTACCATATATGCATAATGTAAAAGGTTATTCTAGATATTTTTTTATTTTGGTTTCTAAGATGAAATAATAATGAAAAGTATGTTAACATATGGAAATGTTAAATATGTCTGAAATTATCAAAAAAAATCACAAAATAAAACGACTTTAAGAACTGGGTCAAATTAAAATGGAACCAAACAGGAAGCAACAGCTTTCAAATAAAAGTGAACCATCAAAATCGGTTCACTCAGTCGAAAGTTCTGAGGTAGCAAACATAAAAAATACAGTCGAACTAAGAACTTCCTCCTTTTTTGAAGTCAGTTTAAAATTAGTGACTGTTGTATGTTTGTATTATTTTCTACTTATTGTATTATTATTAGATATTGTTTACATTACGCGAGAGGGACATAATGCCACATGTCGACATTCCAAAATTCAGTGAGGAAGATAGCAAGTTAACAAAATGTATAAATTTAAATATACGAAATGACACTTAAGTACAACAGTGAGGTCTAGTGCCTTAGGCAGTCTTTGATTATCATTAACACTAGTTTTACCAGGTCTACTGCTAACAATTTGACCGAGCCGTGATCGTATTAATTTTCCTTCATGTAACTTAATTTTTAAAAAATCACTTGAAATTTTGTTGAAGACAATAATGCTCACGTCAAATGGGGCTAACAGGTGCATTAACCGTTACAATGTAGTCTTATCCTCATTAAACCAACAGTGTCAGGTGAGCAAAGGTCCGAATACGATACGTCAGCGCGATTTAGAATGGCTACCCTCATTTTATCGAACAAATCTACCACCAACTTACTACGTATAATACCTTCAATTTACAACCTTATTGCTTTTAACTTAAAATCCAATATAAATGAAAAATTATTTTTGGAATGTGTATGACGTTTTTATTACACAGCCAATATGAAATTTGAACTTTACTGTATATACATTAAGGGTGAATATGGAAGTAATGTAATGTTTGCGCCGTGATGTCCGATGTCCCGCCATGGAATCAATTCAATATGACACACGTTTGATGGCGTCGTTCCGCTGATATTGATCAAACAATGTTCGAGTGCGTTTAATACATATATTGTTATTGTCTAAACGTTTTGTCGTTTTGGCAGAATGTCTGTTTCAATAATATTATGTTAGCTTTTCACTATAAGTGCTTTTAACACTGTTCTCTTGTTACTACCTACGTAAGAAAATCTTGAAAACTAATTATAACTTACCGATTTCTAGTGGTTGGATGGTAATGAATCGTTCTGTATGGAATGGTGGAGACACGTACAGATAGCTCACCTTATAAAAAGCGGCACCCATGAAGATTTGCAGGCAAGACGTTTTCGCCCTTTGCGTTTCCTTCCCTCAGAGATAGAGACGAAGGAAATAGTCTAAGTGTAAGTCAGTAGGAATGAGAGCAGGGAAATAATTAATTTACGCTATCTCGCAGCCCGCGACACCACCCTTTTTTTACTTTATAATAAATACTATCAATATGTATCCATATTGATATTATATATTATAAAGTAGCTTTTTACCCCCTTCGCCGATCCCCCTCCTAGTCCCCCAAAGACCGGCAACGCACTTATAACACTTTTGGTGTCGCGGGTGTCCAAGGGCGGTGGTAATCGCTTACCATCAGGCGAAGCATCTGCTCGTTTGCCCTCTATAAAAAAGCATCTTTACAGAAGAATGCTCCATCTGTTACTGGATATCGGCAATGAACCCAGACACTCGGCCAATATGGTGACAGATAGTTTTTAGATTTTTGTTTTTTTTTTAGTTTTTTTTTTGTTTTTTTTTTCGCTCAATTGGTTTTTAGTTGGACATCGCTCAAACTTCAGTGGCTAGTCCTTATGGTTGTCTGATGTACGACACCTGATACTTAGACTCTAAGATTAGGTATATTACAGTAGATCCCGGATTAAAAAATGTGTATGTATAGCTTCCTCAAACATCGTTGTAACTTTTAAGGTGACTGTTAACTTGTATTTAAAAATATATTTAAGTATACAAATAAATGAAATTGGAGTGTTTGTTTGTAACATTAAAATAACCGCTTTTTACTAAATATTTTGTTTTTTATTATTTTAATCTGTCCCTTCCGGCTAATCTCTGGAACGGCTGGCCGATTTTGACGGGACTTTCATTGGCAAATAGCTGATTATATAAGGATTAATTTAGGCTACTTTATTTAGACTAACTTTGCTTCGCAGCTTTACCCGCGGTTGTTGTTGTACCGCGGGTAAAACCGCGGGGCTTATCTTGATATATTATAAAAATAGTGCCTGGATGACCGAACTTTGCTGAGTACTTTTTTATGTAAATTTTATATAATTTTAATAAACATGTAATAATAAGTCATTAATAAAAATTATCGCTGGTGATTAGAAACAATCAGCGTGGGCAAGCAACGACGGCGCGGTCAGTACCTGGATGGGTGACCGCTGGTGGCATGTTACCATGAGCGTCTCCGTGATTCGGAGGTCACGTTAAGCAGACGGTTCCGGTTGTTATCATAGGATAACAGTCGTGAAGCTTAGTTGGAGGCCTTCGGGCGGCTTAAAAACATCCAACGGTAAGATTACGTAACCACAACGTTGTCTTGCCAGTCCCCAACCCTCTCCTGAGAGGAGACCCGAGCCCAGCAGTGGGACATTATGGGTTGTTGATGATGATGATGGAAAGTTATCGAAAGAGCCTGAAAAGGCCTACTTAAAATAAAATAATCAAGTATATACTGTCTAGACTCCAAACTGATGTCTACATTATTTTAATGAGAAACCGTAGCTATAAGATGTGCTGTTAGCGAATGCATAGAGAAATAGAGGCAATGCTAGATACCATAATAGGCAAAGCAATTAGTATTATTTTTATAAACTGAAGAATTACCAATGTAAACATATTTTGAGTAATAATGAGTTTGTAGTGCTCCAATCAAAGTTCACAACGTTCGCCGAGAAATGACTCGTACAATTCAGCGTACGCCATCTGTTTATAAGATAGAAGACTATATAGGGTTTTGTTTCCATGTACATTGATAGATGGCAGTAAAAAGAAAAGTTTGTCTTTATTTTGCTCTAAAACATTTTGCCGTTTTGCAGTTTTGCACTAAATCAATTTAAAATCATGATAGTAAAATATCAAATAAGTGTTGACAGTCATTAATAATCGGTAAACGCAGTCATTAATAATCGGCAAACGCGGCTTACGAAATGCCAGATAACGAAATTGAAGTGAAGTTGGCTGTTGTCACTCCCTCATTGAATCCGGCGGCAAGCAAGCGACTGGTTGTAAATAGCGTGGTTTCCCATTTACAATTGTAGTTTAAAACCAGTGCTCCTACTTATTTCATAATGAAAGGCGACAAAAATGTGGACATTCAAGCCCTTAAAGATATTGCCAATAAACTAAGAATCGACAGTATTGTAGCCACAAATGCATCAAAATCGGGGTAAGTTAATAAATAACCTTATTGGACAAATTCTAAATTGAAGGTCTAATGAAGGTTATTTATGAATATTTTGACTTATTGGAATCTGCTAACATAATTTTCTATGATTAATTTGTACTATTAATAGTTGATAAAAATTACAAAATAACTTTCATTAAACATTATTTTATTGGTATTTTTTATTTTATTTAAATTGCGTATTCAACCGGTGTTTTGCCGGTTGGAAAACAGGTCATAGGTCGTCTATTTAGCATTTTCACTGGACTTTGTCTGAATTAAATGAATTAATGCTCAGCTAAGAGACGCTATGTCACCGGTCTTAGGTTATTGCGGCGGGACCACGTGAGCTCGCAGCGTCGGTCGCCGGTCGCCGACATCATTAAATTATCACGCCATGGTAACGAGGTTATCGGCATGAAATAATGTTTGCTCTACAATATTTTTCTTATTTGTTTGATACATTGATTACTAATCAAAAAGCTTGTAATTTTCCGTGACATGTTTACTAGAATTTAAGTATTTACTGACACTTCCCACACCACAGATAATTTGCACAATTTATTTAAAAACAATTAAAACTAGTTTGTTACTTTTAAAGCCTAGGATTATTATTACACAAGTGTTTGTTCTTCAGGGTATTATCCAATCAACTTAAACTAATTCCAATAAGATTCCTGATTGATTTTCAAGACTAACACTCAGGATAAAAATACCAATAGATATTTATTTTTCACACAACTTTTTAATGCTTTTTTTTTCATCTTTACCCTTAATTGCGAGTTGTGTAAAGTATCCCACTATATATAATATAAATATTGACAAAATAACAAAAATCCTGCTTAAAATTATCAAATTAAATAACATTTCAAATATTTTAAACGCATTTCCTGTGAAATGTAAATATTTCTAAGGTTTTCAAATAATTCTAGGAAATATATTAAAGCATACACTTTCGGTAAATAAGAGACAGAACCAGCATGAGATAGCTTTGCTTGCATTTTTTTTTAAATTTTCTAAAAATTAATCCTAGTTAGATTGATTTATTGCCCCCGAAACCCATTTCATACTAAATTTCATAAAAATTATTGGAACCATTTCTGATATCCATATTATATATAAATATACATGGATTGCTGGATAAAAGATTAGATTAGTAATTGAGATACAGAATTTTATTTCTCCTCAAGAAAATCTGGTGAGAACTTACCCATCCCTGCTGCACCCACTGACATGCCGACTGCAGCCCAATACATATTCAATTTATATTTAGGAAATTGATTTCCTTGGACAAGTGCATAGCAATACATTATATTTTATGATTTACTACATACCTACTTTTAAGTATTACATACTTTTCTACAAACAATATGTCCAGTTTATCAAAAAATAATTTGTATAAATAACCCAATTAAAATAGATTTTATCAGTATACAGTTTGCAACAATTATCAAATTGAAAATTTTACACCTACAACAAATTAATTTCAGGTTGGTATGGAGTAATCTTAGGTCAATTCTTTGAACTAGAGATATCAAATTCAATGTACAACGTAAATGTCAAGTTAAAGTCATTGATACACAAATACTGCTAAAATTATATTCTTCAAAAGTTTTATCTCTCAAACATTTCAAAAATAATAAATGTAATGCCTTTATTACTCTGCACATATTTTTAACATTATGAAATTTATTAACCAACTTCAAAGAAAATAGGCGATATGAAATGACACCCAAAGGTTAAAAGCCAATGCATGAACAACAGTCCTGAAGATACAGAGAGTGAAATTTGGCAAACCTATATGTTTTATATACCATTTTAATTGACAGATTTTTCTTATTCTTTATAAAGCACTAGTTTATGCCCGCGGCTCCACCCGCTTATATGTCGGTTATCACGGCAAATAATAGCCTATGTGTTATTCTGATGTATCAGCTCTATTACTGTAAAGTTTCATCCAAATCCGTTTAGTAGTTTTTGCATGAAAGAGTAACAAGCATTCTCACAAACTTTCACATTTATAATATCAGTATAGATGAAAGAAACACATTTCATCTTAGGATTTAGGGAACATAATGAGGAATGTCTTGAAACTAAGTAGCAATGACAAGACAGCAACACACTCACAAAATGCACACAGAGTAACAGCTGATATACCATAGATGTATATTGTGTGTGCTTATGTGCTAGATTAAATGTTGTACGTTGGAATTACCTGTGATCAAATGATTGCAAGTGTACAGTAGCATACACACAAGTGTCGCATCCTGGGTAGTAATGGTAATATGAGTATTTCTTAGTTAAGCTTTTGTAATGGTGAGAATGTAAATACTTTGTAACTTAATTCCAATAAGATATACATAGATAAAGTTGTATAAAGAAAAGCATGGTATATTGCCTAGTATTTTGACTGCCTCAGTGGCGCAGTGGTAACGCATGCAACTGCTGTGCCTTGAGGTCTTGGGTTCGATTCCTGGGTAAGACCAAATGTTTGTATGAACTGCAAATATTTGTTTCGGAATTTGGATGTTATCTATGTATAAATTGTAGGACTTTATAAAATATATATATATATATGTATTTAATTATGCTGAGCTAGGGACTTGTTTAAAAAAAATATCCAAAATATTTATTATATAACTTGTGCACTAAAATTCACTAACTTTCAAATATATATATAAACTAGCAACCCGCCTCGGCTTCGTACAAGTTCATAACGGAAAATATAATATAGCCAATGTTTCTCTGAGATGTCTCACTCAACAAATATCTTTTATTTTAGTGAATATACTCAAACATATCACAAATCACATACGGAAACCTTTCTTAAGAATCATCCTATCTATCAGTAAAAATTGCATAAAAAATCCATGCATTTGCATAAGCTTTTAAGTTCATCGCAAACAGACGGATAGATGCGGCGGAAGACTTGTTTTATAATATGTATTGATACATAAACTTGTTATGAAAATTCCTTGTTTTAAAGTTATTACATCTATACAAATAAATGTAATTGAAGTGTATGTTTGTTATTTCAATTAACAGCTTTTATTTAAATACAGATGACAGTGTGTATGGTATATACTTGTGTAAAATTGCAGGGTTGGGCTAGTCAAAGATAAACTTCTTTGTTATTTGCCATAGTCTTAAGAAGAAATAGAACTAATTCTCTGACGCTGATTCCATGTAGGGCAATGCTAAATTGTTACTTAGTCTATCAGAGAATTAATTACACTTGTGAAAAAAAATGTCACCTGCAGATTCAGTTTTTATTTTTATTGTGCACTTTGTATAATTTGATTGAACTAGTGGTCTACTGGTGAGTGAACCTGATTACTAATCCAAAGGCTTTGGGTTCAGTTCTTGGTAGTAAAACCCTAGAGGTCTTGAATCCAAATTTCAATATATTGAATGTCAGTCATAATTAATAAGTATTGTTATTTGTCGTTAGTCACCCGACATCATGCGCGTCGATGGCAGAGATAATGTCGGTGCTGTTCTTCCACACCATGCGGTACAAGATCTCCGCGCCCAGGGACGCCTCCGCCGACCGGTTCATTCTCTCAAAGGTATGCTTTATTTGAAAACTTCCAAACAACTATTTATATGCAGCCTATGTTGAGAAAGATCTTGAATATAGTTTCGAAGGATCATACTATGAATAAGGGAAAGCTATATTGGGGTAATACAGAAAATATAAACTAAAAATCTAAAATTTAATAAACATCCATGTTCTCTGTGTGTTTTCAGTGTCTTTTTAATTTAATGGGCGATAAATCTTCTTTGATAGTTGTTATCAAGAAAATTCAGAGATCTGATACATAAAATCTATATAATTGAGTAGCTATTTAAGGTTTTGATTTGTTTCCACATAAGTGTAGAATAATATTTTCATGACAGTGGTGACAGATAGAGACTTAATTAAATTCCCCCCCTCTTTCTAGTAGAAATACATTCCTTTAATGTTCCATTTAATGAAAATTGGAACTTTGTAGGGTCACGCTGCACCCATTCTCTACGCCGCGTGGGCTGAAGCCGGTCTCTTCCCGGTCGACGACCTGAAGAATCTCCGCAAGCTGGACTCGGACCTCGAGGGTCACCCCACCCCAAGACTGAACTTTGTAGATGTGGGTACCGGGTCCCTCGGCCAGGGATTAGCCGTCGCCGCTGGTATGGCGTACGTTGGGAAGTATTTCGACCAAGCACCTTACAGGTAAGCTCACTTTGATTTATCACCTCTCTCATGTAAATCTTTAACACTGCATCTTTTCATTTCCTTGCATTTTAACTTTTCGATTATCATTCTTTTGATAATTCACTTCATAATTTGATGTGAAAAAAAAAAGTACTAAACATGCATCGTTAGAGAAACTCAATCAACAATCCATAATATCCCTTTGCTGGGCTCAGGAGAAGGTTAAAGGTCATGCATCCCCTCACTGGTCAAGTGTATAAAAACATTAAATCTGCCCAACCCTTTTTGAGAAGTGTGTTCCACAAACACAGTCATACAATATATGTACCTATGTAATTAACAACTCTCGAAATAGCATTTTCGAATAGAAAAAGCTGTTGAAACTTGTACAAACGTGTTATAATAAATGGTTTGGTGACGTATGACATAGCTGGCGATGTCGGGTGTCTGTAGGGTGTGCTGCGTGGTGGGGGACGGCTGAACTTTGGCAAAAATGTAGAAGCAAATGGTTGGTGACATTGACATAGGAGGTGTTGTTGGGTGTCTGTAGGGTGTACTGCCTGGTGGGCGACGGCGAGGCGGCGGAGGGCAGCGTGTGGGAGTCGCTGCACTTCGCGAGCCACTACAAGCTCGACAACCTCGTCGTCGTCTTCGATGTCAACCGCCTCGGACAGTCCGAGCCCACCTCTCTGCAACATCAGGTATGTAACCACCCTACACCATTTAATGCTTCTCAATCATTATATAAACAAAAAAAAACTTCAAAAACTGACCCGAATTGAAACAGGACCACACTAGAAGCTACAGCTTTCAATTTAAAAAAAAAATCTTTAAAAATTGGTTCACCCAGTCGAAAGTTCTGAGGTAACAAACATAAAAAAATACAATCGAATTGAGAACCTCCACCTTTCCTGAAAGTGGTTAAAAAGAAAAGATTAGTTCCATATGAGAAATCAGTGTATTTATCATGTTGTCTAGCATTGAACAGGTCCATAGACCTTAATAGTCCATTTGTAATTTTATCCGTAGTAGTACTTCTTTTGTTGCTGTTCACTGAATGATTAAGGTTACCGGAGCCTAAACTAAACCACTGACTCAGGTATGGAGGGATCAAAAGGCATTCATGACCAGATTTAGATGTTTGTCATAAGGTGACTTATCTGCTCATGACCCTCTCCCGCTACATGTCTTCCTAATCTTTATCATTCCGATCTTACTTGAATATCAGTTTTTCCGACTGGAATTAGTACCGACAGCGGCTTACCGTGTTCTACTTCCGCCTACTGTAAATAACGAATTACATTTAAACACATCGAGATATACGTATCTCGATGTTTTAACTCGACTAATTTATTTTCAAGCATAAAAAACCTTATGATCCATGTGACCTATCTACGTTAAAATAGCTGTAACAAAAATTCAAGCAAGATACTAAAACCTCGTGCCGACGACCTAATAAATCAATAAAATCTAGAACAGAACCCTCACCGACTTACATGTTAAATGAATAACAAATTTTGATCCGACGTGATAAAGTACACTTTAGATAGTATAATCGAAGATCATAAAAGTATAGACTGTTCACAAAAAACGCATGATCCAATAGCGACGATACAATACATTATGTATTTGTTCGTAGACAAGTCATGCTATACGATATGCGATCTTAACTCGGCGGCGATAAGATATCCAAATTAGTCGCAGGTGGATGTACATAATGTGTGTACGTACATACCGCGAGTGATATGAACATTTCTTAAGTACCAATTCAACCTAACACCTCTAATTCCTTTTAAATCCAACCCAAGACAGCGGTCTAAGCTGCCAGGGTTACTAAAATGAATTAAATAAGACAAATAAAGACTATCTATCTAAGAATTCTAATTATTATAATTATCTTTACATTGCATAAAATGAAGTCCCTTCCTCTATTTGCTTAAATCTTTTAAACCAGTCAACGGATTTTATTGCGGTTTTCAACAATAGATAGTGTGATTCAAGAGGAAGATTTATATGTTCAACTAGCTGCTCCCCACAGAGTTACCGCGATTGTTGTGGTACCTTTACCACCACCTTTACACCAACCGCGGGTAACACCGTGGTCACATCTAGTTCATAAAACCTTTCTCATTAGTCACTCTTTCTATTGGTAAAATCTGTTGGGTACTTTGGAAGATCTAAGTGTACAAGAACAAAAAGCGATGTAATTTTTTACTATGCAAGGATAGTAGGAAATCTTGATTGATTGAGTATAATTTTTTTTTTTACAGTTGGATGTGTATGATGCCCGCCTTAAAGCCTTCGGCCTCCACTCACTGGTGGTGGACGGTCATGACGTCTCTGAACTGGTGAAGGCCTTCGATGAAGCCGCCACAGTCTCGGGCAAGCCCACTGCCATCGTCGCTAAGACTTTCAAGGGGAAGAACTTCCCTGGCATCGAGGATTTGGACAACTGGCACGGCAAGGCCCTAGGTGCTGAAGGAGAAAAGGTCATCAAGGTAAAATACAAAATTCTAATATTAAACGCTTTATTAAGAACTGTAGTGATTTATCAGCTACTTGAAGTTTAGCGTGTCTTACAGAGAAATAGTAACTTGAAACATTTCACATACTGTTGTCTGATCCCATTTGACCCCAGACACATGCTGCTGCACGTATGGCCTAGTGATTTAAGCGGTCGCTACGTCTCTTCTTACTTCGCCAAGTCTTGTGGGTTCAAATTCTACATGGGATGGTACATTTTGTGTGATCCATAAATGTTGTTTTAAGTCTGGGTGTCCGTTTCATGTATGTTTGTTTAGACACAGCATTTATTCCTAGTGCGGGAGATGTGTTTTAAGGAAAAAATGTATTCTATAGGTACTTGGTCTACTAGGGTGGTCTAAAAAGTTTCCGACTTCAACATGAAGATACACTCGTTAATAAAAACTAGTGAATGTAGCTGTGCATCTTTGAATTGACATTGTGTATTGCTCGGAGATAGGTCTAGAGTTCATAGAAACTATGTAGAAAAATAAAGAAAAATATCTTGTATGATCGTTAGCTCAGAAACTATTCAGACCAGTCACGAATATACGCTAATAGGATTTCAATTACAAAGCACTAGTTAACTTTTAAATGATGCATATCAATTGTGCATCATTATGAACATAGTGCAATATAAAGTAATGTGTTTGTCGTACTCACGCGACCGATGTCGGACGATGTGGGCAGTAGCATTCATACATTTGCTCACTCTTACCAGTCTTTCACTATCTCAACAGATGGGAAAGACTGGTATACATGCCCAATAAGATAATAAATTTGCTCAATAATAAGATGGAAATCTAAATTAATAAGAAATAACTTGAAAATAACTTATTTATCATTTAAAAGAAAGTCAATTGATATGAAACTATGCCATTCTTATCGCTAAGTTTGTTATAAAATTACTAAATATTATCTTTTCATATTTACTGCCTTTCTACTATATCAGGATCAGTAACCATGATTACTGAAATAATTGGGAATGACTGAAAACCTTCAGATTCAATCCATCACTACATCTATTTTGCTAAGACTGGGAATAGTACAGTGGATTTGATTATTCAGTCGCTCCCAAGTGGCCTGTTGCTCAAGTATTATACATTTAAAGATAGTCCTTTTGCCGAAGAGATATGAACAGCAATCTGGAAATAGTAACCGATCTCAAATCACATGTCAATCAACTTTTATAAATTTTACAAAAAGATGTCATGTTTAAATGAGCTTTATTATTGAAATATTGCATTTATGTATTTGCAGCACCTACAATCCCTGATAAAGGACAGCACGGTGAGCCTGAAGCCCAAGGCCCCGCTGGGCGAAGCTCCCAAGGTGCACATCGGAGACATCACGCTGTCGGCGCCGCCCGCGTACGCGGCGGGCGAGGCCGTGGCCACGCGCCTCGCCTACGGGACGGCGCTCAAGAAGATCGCCGACACCAACATGCGGTGAGTCACCACTAACACTACAGTGCCATCTACCGGAGACACGCGGAACTACGGAGTGAATACCAATCCTGAATCACGCTAGAAAAGTTATCGCGCATATATAAAACATCACAACAACAATCGTTGGCCGGTGGCCCGACAGGCATAATCACCTCGCATGGTCGGAGGACCCTCTCTTTGTGTTGGAAGGGCACGACACCCGATCCTCGAACATACTGCTCCACTTTGTCACACTACACCGATGTAAACCAATGCCGGTCATACTAATTTAATTTTCTAAGATATTACTCACGATGAACTCTGGACCTGTCTAACCAATTTTCACATTTATTTTTGAAATGTTTACTGTACCCGCTTGCGTAGGATAGCTTAAATCACGCTTGGACCAATAGGAGCTAATTCAGCTGCGTCGTTTAGAAGCTGAACAAAGGTTTAACGGCGAACAAAAGTCTAAATAACTATATTAAAGCCTATTATTATTTCTTTGGCATCTTAGCAATAATAAAACATGTTTAAAATGAACCTTCATAATGATCATTTGTAAATAAGGACATGTCTTAAAAACTAAGTACTCTCGACTGTCAAGCGTATTGTTACTGCTTGACTACAATTAGTTTTCTTGTGTTGAAAAGGTGTAACATCTACCCGCTTACCCGGTTGCAAATTTTTCGCGTCGAATTTGTTTCTGCATACTCTTACGCCTCTGTATTATTGGCTAATATTCTTTTATTTTTTCCACATGACCCAGCCTTGAGAGACGTCATTTCCATACATTTGTTAGTTTTCTATTAACGGTTTCGTTTGTGGAATGTAATGATAGAAGCGTAGCAGTAAATAAAATACGGCGAGAAACTTCTAATGTTAGGTATACAACATCCGTAAACATAAGTATTTTGCTATCGTAGACTCTAATAAAATATATTGCCTGTAAAAGTACTGCCCTCCCTATCATAGACAAAAGGTTTATAAAAACTAGTGATACGTGTTAAGAAATCTATCGATATGACGTCTGAACGCTTATTTAAAAGGTACGAAACAACAAAATTTAGTGCAGAGATTTATTGAAACGACATATTGTGTAACTCAGCTGGTATGATATTTATTTACACAATGATGTTTATGATTATAATGTAAAATGAAGTAACAAGAATAACATATATAGTATGACAATATGGTAATCTCTTTCTTTTGATATTGGTTCTTTCATTTGAACTAAACTTGTGATATAACGGCTTAAAAATATACGAGTATTAGTAAGAAATTAAGATACTATAAATATACTAGTCAAAACAAAATAAGGGCCACTATGTTTTTACAGTACTCTTATGAATTCTTGATGTTCCAGGGTTGATTAATGATTAGCTTGGATGAATTAATTAATTTTCATTGTAAACAGCATAAAAAATGATGAAAGCAAATTAAAAAAAATGCCCCACTTCTTCTAAATTTTTTTTTTCTCTTGTTGATTAACGGCGAGATAAACAAAATAATAAAAAAGAACAAAAAGTGTTGGCTGATTTGTGGATTTCCTAATTATCTGGTGTGCCCTCCTTGTTTTCTGATGCACTGAAGCCTGTAAGGTACACTCTCCACCAGGTGTACTACTGTTTCTTGAGGAATTTGTTCCAAGTTTGTTTTCAGAGTGTTGATTAGCTGTCTTTCATTGTGCACGGGTTGGTTTGTGCTTCGAACTCTACGTTTCAGTAAATGCCACGTGTGTTCAATGGGGTTGAGATCCGGACTGTTTGCAGCCCACGGCAGTACCTGTATACCAGCCTCCTCTAGAGCTTCTCTGGTAGCCCTAGTCGCATGATCGCGAGCATTATCGTGCATCAGAAAGAATCTTGCTCCAATTCTTTGTGCATATGGGACCACATGGGGTCTGATGACCTCCTCGATATAACGTTGAGCTGTAATTAATTGTGCCTTCGTTGAGAATTACGAACTCGGTTCTACCTGATACCTGATAGAGATTCCTCCCCACACCATAACATTGGGGCCCCCAAATCTGTCACTTTCATGGATACAAGCATCCGAAAATCGCTCACCGTCACGCCTCCAAATGCGACGGTCATCACTAAAAAAATTTACTTTGCACTCATCCGTAAACAATATTGTGCTCCAATCACTCATATCCCATGATCCTGCCTTGCGAACGATAATCGGTTTGCACGATGAACACTTGTTATTGGTATCCGTACTACGCGTCTCCTGGAGAACGGCTGGTCCTCATGTAAACGATTTCTAATGGTTTGATCACTACCACGTGTAGCCGTCGCCTGCAGCAAACGGTTTAGTAAGGAACGGGCTGTAAACAAATAAGGTAACACCACAATAAACAATCAGTTACTTGAGAAAATAACAAGTGGCCCTTATTTTGTTTTGATTAGTATATGTAATAATTTTGAACTAGGCAGCTCTTAAAACTTTAAATGAAAACAATGATTTTAAAAAGACATCACACATGATCTCTCAGACCCCAAACAAGTAAAATCTGGCTGTATGTCCAACAGTAACTAGATTATCAATGAACATACTTCCATGTTGCTAAATGCGTATATATTGTATGTATATAAACACCTAGACATGCAACAAATTGTTGATCAGTGGTATCACTTGCATGTTAATAGTACTCTAATCTGGCGTCTGTTTGTCGATATATGATTTTTATATGTAGCTTCAATTTAACGTTCATAAGTGATTAGTGTCTTAGTTGATTAAATGAATTTGAATTTACTGAGGCTCAAATCGAACTGCACCTCAGTATTTATGTCTATAAAGCGCTAGTAATAGTAATATTACTAGCGCTTTCAAGAAACATCTCGTACATACGGGGTCATTCCAAGTCCGTCCGTGGCAAGGACGCGTCCGCCTTGGCTATAAAATCAATCGATATTCGACGCTATGTAAAGGTTAATCTTTCCGTGCCTCAAGGGATCGACGAGAACTTATCGATCGTTGTTGGCGAAATATCTTTCTTCGTAACAAAAAAGCACTGACTACTCTGAGATAACGCACAGACACATTGTGCATTGTCATTAGTTTAGTGCAATATAAACGTGTTTGTCGTACTCACGCGACCGATGTCGGACGATGTGGGCAGTAGCATTCATACACGACCATATTAACTGAAGGCTAGTTGATCAGAACATAAACGCCTTAAAAAAGAAACTTTGCTTTAATATATCGCACTGGACAGACTGGCTTGGTTGGGTTTCTGCCAAGTTTGCATTTCTTTGCAGTGATGTGTTTCTGTGAAGTATGCTCCCTTAATCGACGCACGGGATGAATAGGGGTGTTGACACTCCGAATTAATAATCTGTCACCACACGGAATATTTATTTTTCACTTTGACAGCATTTTAGAAGTTGTTTTAGGCTTAAAATAGACTAATAGGCGAAATGGTACTGCTTCTTATTGTTCAAATGAGATGTAGAGTTAGCGGATTCTTTCTCTATTTGTTTACACCACTCGCAATGAGTATCTTAACCAAAACTAAAAGAAGACACGCTATGTTTTTTTTTTTAAATAAATATTTTGCTTTGGCAGTGTGATCGCGTTGGACGGTGACACCAAGAACTCCACGTTCAGTGACAAGCTGCGCAACGCATACCCCGATAGGTAAGATACATACATTATTTGTTAAAGTAGTTAATGACTGGTTGCTTTACATCTCTGCTGATGGGAAATAGTGTATGGAGAATTACTAAGTATTGTTGGTTATATAATTTTGGTAAGACTAGTTAAAAATATGTGGATGTATTTCTCTTCGGTTTAGATACATCGAGTGCTTCATCGCGGAACAGAACCTGGTGGGTGTGGCGACGGGAGCCGCCTGTCGCGACCGAGCCGTGGTCTTCGCCTCCACCTTCGCCGCCTTCTTCACCAGAACCTTCGACCAGGTGAACCACCGTCATGAATTATCTTCGCACAAAAATTACCACTAGGAATATATTTTTATTTTATTTATTTAATCTTCATGCAATTACATTGCAAAAGGCGGACTTAATGCCATGGGCATTATCTTCCAGTCAAGTCAAGTCCAGTCAGTCCTTTAGGTGGTGCAGAGCTACGTGCAGTAGGTGTATTTTTGAAGCAAGTGAAGATTATTGTTCGAATTGTACAAGGTTGTTCAAGGTACATGAAGATATCATTATATAACATAAATATCATAAATACAATATTCGCATACACACATACGCATACGTATGCGTACCCATATATACATACACACACATATACATACACCCAATATATACTTATACAAACATATACATATAGATATATATATACATGCCTACACACATACATATATATATATTCGCATAATACATGGGTAAAATTCATACATACATATGCAATGATAAATGGACAGATAAATTATGCCGAAGACTTCGTCAACAAATCTCGATAATGATTGCGCACTCCAACCTTGAACTGTATTCGGCTGGTACACGATCTAATATCTAAGGGTAGGGCGTTCCAGAGATTTACAGCTTGTACGGTGAAGGAAGAATGAATAATTCGAGAGGAATGTGAAGGACAAAGAAGGACGAGATTATCGGAGGAGCGAAGATGTCTGTCATGGTTAGAGCAGAGATATTGTAAGTGGGATGTTAGGTAAGTGGGCGAGTGAGGAGAGTGAAGAAGAGAGTGCAACGTTGTCAACGCCCGTAAATTGCGGCGGTTTCTTATAGGTGACCATGACAGCTCCATCCGATAAGCGGATACATGGTCATATTTTCGTAAGTTGAATATGAATCGAATGCAATTATTGAGAAGCCGGTCCAGTTTATTGAGGAGATCTGCATTCAGGTCGAGGTAACACACATCACCATAGTCTATCACTGGGAAAATTAACGTCTGCACTAGCTTGGTCTTGGTTTTTCTCGGGAAAAAATTTTTTAGTCGATAGAGGCCACGCAGAATATTCGTGACCTTTTGACTGACCCTGGTTACCTGAGTTTGCCTATTCAGGGTTGTGTCAATGTACAGACCAAGGTCCTTGGCTGTTTGACTAACGGGCAATACGGAACCATCAAAAATGATATCTGAGATGGCGTCATAGTCAATTCTACATACCATTCTTGGGCTCCCCACGAAGATCACCTGACATTTGGACGGGTTCACGTTTAAGCCGAACTTGCTGGACCAGTTTTTTATTCAGCATCCAGATCGTGGTTGATGCTGTCGATTGCTTCGTCAATGTTTTCTACTCTCGCATGTGAGTAGATCTGCAGATCGTCTGCATACAGATGATACGAACAATGAAGTTTGTGAGTTACGAAGCCGATAAATAGCGAAAAGAGAAGTGGAGAAAGAATGCCGCCTTGAGGAACGCCAGAGTCAAGTTCGGCCCAAAAGGATGCCGATTCCTCAGTGCGGACAGACTGGTGGCGTCCACGAAGATAGGATGAGAACCATTCCAGTGCATCGTTGGAGATCATGAAGTGGGAAAGTATTGCAAGCAAAATATCATGGTTCACTGCGTTCAGAGCTAGTACTGTTATTTTTCCTTCCTCTATTGCCACCTTAATGTCCAGTGTCACCTTGAGTAGCGCTGTTCCTGTACTATGTCCAGGTCTGAATCCTGATTGATACACATTGAGCAAGTTGTTCTCGTAAATGAATTGAGATAGTTGCTTTTGTACACAGGCTTCTAGGACTTTGGATAGGAATGGGAGTATGGATATTGGACGAAAATGGGTGGGAAGAGAGGGGCTAGATACTTTGGCCAAGGGACGTACATAAGCTTTGCGCCATAAGGATGGGAAACAGTTGGAGCCCAGGGAATAATTGATTATGTGTGTTATGACGGGTAAGAGTTGGTCTAGTATAGTAGTTCCCATAAGACGGCTAATGTGATCGCTTCCTGGTGCTTTTGATTTTATAGACATTACAAATCGCTTAACTTCCTCTGATGCAACCGGAGAAAAATCGAAGGGGTTTATTTTGGGTTTAGGCAATCGGGCCACATAATCGATGGTTTCGGCTTTGCTTTGATGATCCAAAATAGTAGGAGTTGTGAAATGACGATTGATATCATCTAAAGCAATGCTCATTGGGGGATAAATGTGGCATTCACTACCAATACCAAGAGTCCTTAGGAACTTCCAGATATCAGCAGGAGAAGATGTAGAAATGTTGTCGAGAATATAACGGCGTTTAGCATTACGTATCACCTGATTGCACCTGTTTCTAGCGGCTTTGTAGGCAAGCCAAGAATCTTCACTTCGTGTTCACAATATATGCTGTGTGTGCCTGCCTCTGAGGGCACTTTACAAACAAAAATTCAAAAACAAGGAACATCTCAGAACAACAATTTGTGAATCACACAGAGTTGTTAAATATTGGGATCGAACCCGCAAAACTCATTGAAGTAGCCAACGTCAAGGTGACTATTTATACCACTACACCATTCGTGCAGTCAGTACGAGGCCAACGGCTAAAATCTAAAATATATTGCAGTTTGAATATCTTTAGTTAATACAGTGTAATTTAAAACAGTCGCTCTCAATTATCCCCATAATTAATATTTTATTATGTATTTTTGTGTTATTTTTGATCTATTCTACCTGAAATGTTTTAATTCCCTCCTTATAAGAGAAAAACTAATCGAGGTCTGAAAAGGGTTAATAACTCATTTGTGGGTATTGCACAGATCCGCATGGGTGCCATCAGCCAGTCGAACATGAACTTGGTGGGTTCTCACTGCGGCGTGAGCATCGGAGAAGACGGACCCTCGCAGATGGGGCTCGAGGACATCGCCATGTTCCGCTCCGTGCCCAACGCCACCGTCTTCTACCCCTCGTGAGTATACCACCTCTCCTGGACATCCTCCTGCACCTCGTATTAAAAGTTTGCTCACAATCCACTATTGATCAATTCTCAATCTTGCTGCTGACATAAAAGGTTTTTTTTCCGACTGCGAAAGAAGGATGGTTATGTTTTTCGATTGTATGTGTGTATATTTCTTTGGCACACCTTAGAGCCTAAAAGGTTTGTCGTATTTTTATATGAGTGGTGTCAATAGGTTCGTCTTAGTCGTGAGACTGACTCTTGCGTGACATTAAAACAAACAAGAAAAAATCGAATTTAATTAAGATGACAGATTATTTAACTTTCAACACTGACATTATACCGTTTTGCCGACAAATAAACTATATTGTAAAAAAAGTGTATTACAAACACTTATAGTCCTGATTGCCAAAATAACGCGAGCTGTGTGTTTAAGTTCCTTCTCAAAGACAAGGAAAATAATACAATAGAAGACACATCTTCAATGAGTTTAAGTTTTTAAAGTGATTTTCATGAGAGGATAAACAGCTTCGTTACGACACCAGTCCGTTTGGCTTCCCTTTCTCTCACGCATACGGCAGCGGAAGGCCGGCTCCTCTCTCACTCTAGCCTACAGCACTAGACGTATTTTGGACTGATATGTCCAAACTCGGACGTATGTCGGGAGTAACGAGACTCACACGTATTTTTTTTTTTATTTGGATCTTTTTTTGTGCGAGTGTATGTCGATAGTAATTAAGTATTTTACTACTCGACTTTTTAAGGCAGTTCAACAACAGAGAGGTGATCTGAATGAAATTGGGACCGAAATTTGTGTTAGCATAGCTGACCTTTATATGTCGAGCTAGTGATTGAGTAGAAGTGGAGGTAACTGACCTTTGTGTCGAGCTGGTGGTTGAGTAGAAGAACAGGTAACTGACCTGTATGAGTCGAGCTAGTGGTGGAGTAGAGGCGGAGGTAACCGCGCGTCGCCATTGCAGAGACGCGGTGTCGTGCGAGCGCGCCGTGGAGCTGGCCGCCAACACGCGCGGCATCTGCTACATCCGCACGTCGCGGCCCAACACGGCCGTCTTGTACCCCAACGACGAAGTCTTCAAGGTATCTCACTGATTACTTGTACATTATTGTGTCAACTTTTACACACGATGAAACAAAAAATAACAAAGTACAGCGCCACCCGACGGAAAGGCACTGAAGTACAGAGCGACAAAGTATTAACGCACATACGCACACTCACAACAGATGTACCCGCTTTCGTTTCCTTATGTTTCTATTGTAAGGAAGATACTGATCCCCATGACACAGGGAATCTAGTGTGGGGCCTAGTGTATATTATACATTTGTAAACTTTAAATTATAAAAACGATAAACTAATATTAATATTATTAGTATTTTGGATTCTCCGGATGCGACTATCGTAATTTACTTAAAAGCACAGGCATTTTACCCTAGTCAGCTATTTATCTTAATGTATGCCAACCTTGACTTTTCGATAAAAACCTCGAGGAGTATGGAGAGGTATTGAATCATATCGTATGTCCCAGGTGGGTCAAGCCAAGATAGTCCGTGAGTCGGGCAAGGACCGCGCGCTGGTGGTGGGAGCCGGCATCACCCTGCACGAGGCTCTCGCTGCTGCAGACCAACTCAAGGATGAAGGTACCCTATATATATTTTTAGAGCTACTTTCACCAATTCATCATAAAATATTGTCTACCATATAACACTCTTTTACAGATAAAAGCTAATGAAATATATACATATAATTGACGTATCGTCTATTCAAGACATATGCAATCGCTATCTGTAGTGTTTTACAGATCATGGACTGTATCAGATAGTGATGAAACTGGGCTTTACTTACATTTTCTTTCATTTACAACTAGCGACCAGATCCTGCTCCGCACGGAAGTCTTCTAAATTCTCTGACTCTGGTTTCCTCTACTATAATATGCGTTTGTTACGTATAAAAACCTTCAGTCACTCTGTCTATAGCTATATATTTCTATGCTATATTTAAGAGCCAAACGAACAAACAGCGGAAGATACTTCATTTTATACTACGTAAAGAGTTGATTGGTCTTGTTCAACATTTGAACTTTAAAAAGAAATTGCTCTGTTCCACTAGACGTGTTAATAAAGAATTAAGAGGTCATAAACCAATGCTGTTCAATTGAAACTCGCAAAGAATACATAATTTTAAAATGTATTTTATTTTTTTTCTTAAAAAATTAATATTGTAAAATGAAGGCGCACTGTTTTACCGTCAAACGTAACACTTGCGTTGTACCCAGGCGTGGAGGTCCGTGTGCTGGACCCGTTCACCATCAAGCCGCTGGACGAGGCCGCGCTGGTTAAGCACGCGAAGGCAGTTGGAGGGAGGGTGGTCGTAGTCGAGGACCACTATCAAGCCGGTCAGTGAGCGATTTTTTTTGATAGTCCTAAGAGAAGTTATTATATAATTCTCATATCACGTTGTCACTTATGATGTACTCTGAGAAATTCTAATGATTTTCAAGATTTTTTAAATGTGTGCTTTTTGGCGTGTCGAGATAGATTAGTTAACATCACGTTTAGACTTAATGAGCACGATTGAAAGGAGATCGAGACGATGTCGCGTGGTCATATATATAAAAGCTTGGGAGAATAACTGCTCTGCTGGATAGAATGGATACGTTTAATTTAATAGTTATCATTGCGAACTGAAGCGTTTAGTGTTTTTTAATCATAACTCACATTATCAAACTCTCGCTTCATCATAACTAATATTTTTAAATTTCATCGAGGTCAGCGCATCGCTAGTTTTTATCGAGTCATTCTTCTGTTCGATGTCAACGATTCGTTTGTAACGTTTTCTATGTATAATATGTATGTATTTACGAGAAAAAGTTATGTGTGTCTATATCTGTCGTCTAGTGGCCATAACACGAGCTCCGCTCGGCTCGGGGCCGGACGGCGTGGTGTGTGCCTCACACTCGTAGCGTGACGATTGACGTGTGCACATTACATCGGCAGGTGGCCTCGGCGAGGCCGTGCTGTCGGCGCTGGCGCTGCAGCGCGACGCGGTGGTGCACCACGTGTGCGTGCGCGAGCTGCCGCGCTCGGGGCCGCCCGCCGCGCTGCTGCAGCGCTTCGGCATCTCCGCCGCGCACGTCGCCAGCGCCGTGCGCCGCGCGCTCGAGGCGTAGCGCCGCCGCCCGCCGCCCGCCGCCCGCTCCGCACGTCTAGCTCCACCTTCGCCCGTCTAACCCCGCGGAAAGAGCTCGTAAGTCTCGGGCGAGCGTGTTCCAGCGGCCGAGCCGTCCGACCGCCCGCCCGCCGATTCTCTAGAGACTCGACCGCTACCGTCTGCCGAACATGTTTACGATTATTTCTAAGAATTTTTTTTATGATCTGTAAACTGTCGTATACGTTATTCACCGCGAACCCGGTTAAATCGAAACGTGTACCGAGATGTCCGTTCGAACCGAAACCGTAGTCTCGAATTGACTAAATTTACATTCCTGGACACATTCCGGTCGAAACTACGGTTCTATTAGATCAAAAACGATATTTAGTTCCTAAGCGTACTGCCGTGTCAGGTGTGACTATTAGACTTCCTGCCGAAATGAATAATCCTATTCGGACATACAAATTGATTTATTTGCTATATAAAATGGAAGCACACAAATAATGCTAATATTATTCAGTCATATGTATATATATATATATATATATATATATATATATATATATATATATATATATATATATACATAAAATGTGATATTCACAATATACCAGTGCCTTTATACTGATATACATCTCACAAGCTGCGCAAGCCTGTCGATGCGTTTTGGATACATTATAGTACGTTAGAGAGTAAGAATTTATTGCGTAAGAAAAAAATGATTTTTATCGTCCATTGGGAATTAGTTATTAAGACACATGATACCTATTTTTTTGTTACGAAAATGTTTGTTTAAAAATCTTTTTTCTAATGTTTTTTAAGATATGTTAAGGTTTTGAAGAACTTATGTTTTCTATTGGGCTTCCTTGTGATAACGGCTAAGAATCAAACACAATATCGATCGGTTAAATATTTAATTGGTGTATTACATTCCTGTTGATTGTATTATTCCTTTTTAATAAAATCATGGAATCAAGTGGTTTTTTTTGTAATAAAGTTTATGGTATACAAATCTCTTGTTTCATTTATTTATAAAATTAAGAAAACATTATATGATAATTATATTAAATATCTGTACAGTATTAATAACAAGGTATAAAACTTATAATTATGACTAGAATGCCTCTCGTATCTTGTATATTTACAGGTTGCCGATTTAACTTATTTATAACATTATATTAATGTCGTAAATCTAAATTAGAGGTTCACATGACTAGTTTTGTTAGTAATCATACATTTAAAGTAGTTAACAATGTTATAAAAACGCTCTTCTCGTAAGTCTCACACTAGATTTTCTAACGTTGAACACTCAGAAGAGACTACACTTCATCAGTTCGATCAGTAACAATCACAACAGTTATTTGAGAAAATATAAGAGCGTAATAAAAAGTCAGTATACAAAACAGGTTCAGTACTTTCAATGGAATTCAAACAAAACATCAACAATTTTGCTAACACCATTGAGATTATTCGTTTTAACGACAACATGAAGTTAGTTAACAACACACAAATCATTTACACCAAAGCGAAGGCACGGTTAATAACAACAATTATAATATAGACATTCTTGTGGACGGAGTGGCGAACAGAACACAGATTAATAGTTTTAAGTTAAATCTCACTAGAAAAGATTAAATGCATTATTCGACCAGGCGGTCTGTTACTCCACACGCCTAACCTCGGGTCATCTACAAATAGTCAAATTTTCACTATCTACGCACTGTCACTCGACACCAGTCTAACTATAACATATTTCTTTGGTCAAACTCCTAACGGTTTCACCCCCATTCACCAGCTGCAGTGACGTCAGTTGTTGGCGAAGGCTGCACCACAGTTTCCACATTATTTTGATTCTCTTCTAACTCCCCTGGAAGATAATCCTTCCAACTCCTAAACAGGTATCTCGTGAACTTTCTTAGTTGTCGGAATTTACAGTACGTCGCACCTTCCGCCGACTGCAGTTGTTGTGTCTGAATCAGAAAACCTTTCTCTTTAAAAGTCTGCTCCAGTTTTTCCCTCTGTAAACTTTTTCTCGACTTCCTTTTCTTCTTACTCAAATCTTCTTTGCTGGAAGCTGAACTCTGTACGTCGGTTTTTGGCGCAGACGCTGATGATTCGCCCGCGGTGTCTATACTTTGGTTAGAATTTCTTTGCAAATAGTCGTAACCTTTGTTCCCCTTAGTTCCTGTGCCACTGTAGTATCGAAAATTGCCGCCAGAATCGACAGACAACATCTTTTTCTCTTGTAACGATGGTTTGGATCCCCCTGTGAATTTGAACTTACAGATACTGACTTCGGTCGTTGGCGTTGTGGAGTTAGTTTTAGTAGGTATTGGAGGGATGAAAATTGCTGATCTTTTTCTTTTGATTGGACCCTGAACTGGATTCGGTGATGTTCTTTTCATTTTTGTCTGATCGGGACTCCGCTTGGCCTCTTCAACTTGCTTGATTACTTTAGGATCGAGTAACTCAGAAATTTGTTTGAGCACTAATTTGTTCTTGTTATCGTCTAACGTTGAAGAGTTTTCCGAGACCTCGCTGACACTATTTGGTGTAGAAGGACCACGGTTGGGATCGTCCGCCGAAATGGGCAACTGTCCCGCAGCTGCCAGTCTTTGGTAATAAAGCAACTGTGTTTGTAACGCTAAGGGGTGCATGTAGATGCCAGCGTTAGGCCAGTACACGAGTGGAAATTTTCCGTCCCCGTCCTGGTTAACAGTGGCCTGGGCGGGCTCTGACAAGGCGGGTGAAACTGGACGGTTGTGCCTCGACAGATCAGGAGAACTGCTCGCCGTTGCAGACACGAGGTTTGTATTCCTCTGTATCACAGATATTGCGTTTGGGGGTTGTTCAACACTTGTACCATCTTGTTCTGATGATTCAGTGTCGACTTCAGTCTTTACTTCAGGTAGGGACGTATAAATGTTGCCGAATTTCTTCTGTATCTGTATCTTTAGGTCGTGTAGATCCCGTATACAGAGATTTAAGGGTTCCTCATCGCTGTGCAGTGGTCCTGCGATAGTAATTGGAGCCTCCGGCATGGGCTCATCTGGACTGTTGAACTTTGGAGGTGTCATAGATTCTAGTCGCTTTTTATTCTCCTGTGACAATTTTCTTTCCAGTAGACTTGAGATAATTTTATTCTGCAAGTCGGTTTTTGGACTACTTAAAGGCGGGTTGTCAAGACTCCTGAAAGGGGGACACATGTTTAGAGGATTCACTTTCTCCTGCGTGGGCGGTGGCTGCCCTGGTACGACAGTTCCATAGTTTTCGTAAATTAAGTGGCAGATGTCAGCCTTTTTCGGCTTCCTCCCTCTCCTAGGCTTCGAGTTGTTGAGAGTCATCTCTCCCATGTACGGTAGATCGTCATACGTCACAATCTTGCTAGGAGCTATAGCGGGGTTTTTCTTTTTCTTTTCATCAGACTTAGTCGGTGGTTTAGCTGCCATATTGGTCATTGACGACACTTGCGGCACCGTTAATGTTCCTGATTCATTCTGTATACCGGCTAGTCTTTGTGCCCAGATCTTAAAGGTTTCATTTGTAAAATTATTGACGTCAAAGTTAGGCTCAGCCTTGGGCTTCTCTGGGGGCTTCTGTTGTTTTTGCTGCACTAGCTTCGCGTTCTCTTTCTGTAGAGTCTGCTCGTAGTGATCGAGGTACTCCTGTGGCAAGGCTTGGTGATGGAACTTGAGCTTCCAACGGTTTTTCTGTCGGTTGCGCGCGTGTTTTGGCTTTGTAGACTCCTGCTTCTCGAGGCGCTCCTTACTCGCTGATAGTAGTTGTTGACGCAACAGCTCTTTGTTTTCTGATGTCCTGAAAACAAAATATAATTCATTAGTTACAATAATTTCCAGAAACGTAAATAGGACTGTATGTATCGATTCGTTAATATTTGCAGTTTTGTTTCTTATTAATTATATTAGCATTATTAACGTGTATAAAATTGTACAAAGATTTGAACAAGTTAGATTATCAAAACAGTTTTGTGTTACGCTTTTAGTTGTGTAACTTGCTGTAATTTGACCTCTATTATAGCTTAAATTAATTTTGTCAAAACTTTAAAGGCAACCTTGTAGCCATCAGAAACAAAATTAAGAGTCTTTATTATTCAACCCAGTTTTCTATCATTTGTCCAATACTATGAGAATATTTTCTTCTATTAAGTTCTTCTCTGTCCAAACATAAAGAAAGTCTGCTTACTTGAGCCTCTTGTAACCTCTTACACACTCCTATAACAGTCACTGCTCTCTCGTGCATTCATACACTGCATTCTCTCTTATTGACAAGTATGAAACTTATTTCGTGGGAGTAGAACACTTACTGACCATTGTTCCAAAGAAGTGACATGCGAAATGCACCAGAAACGTGGCACTATGCGGTAATTGAAGAACATAGACGAAGCAAAAGAGGTCGAGACCATGGTGTGATCAATTGTCTTTGCCTACGCTCCTGGGAATAGTTGTGAGTGGTGACATGGTGATGATAGTGTTCTCCTAGCCGATTTCGGCCGCAGCGGTTAGTCTCAACGGAGACCAGCCACCAACGCAGGATATATTACTGTGCAAACAAAGGTGCACTCTGTTCCCTCACTCTCATAATCCGATGGGATAGTTAACTTTCAAGATCGCGGAGAGATCAGGCGCAGGACTGACAGCTTTACGTGCTCTCCGAGGCACGGGGTTCAGACCCCAACTTTTAAACCCCGAGCTGTTATTAAGTATTTGTATAATCAGAAAAAGTCAATAACACTTGGCGCGTCCTGGGGTGACAAGTATTATGTGTGTATGTAGTAAGAGCTGGGGGGGGCAGTACCTGTGCTCGGGGGGCGGGGGCGCGGGCGGCGCGGGACACACGTCGCCGCACGCCACGCGCCGCATCACTTCTGCAACAAACATAACACTCTTTATACTGTGTTGGTAATAATAATAATAACCGCTTTAATGTGCACCAGATTATTAACAGAGGTAACTTAAAGCTAGGAGGTACAATAGGATAGATGACTATCATTATTAAATACCGATGTCTCCTTCAATACGGAAAATACTAAATATTTGAGAAAAATTATTATTACAGCTTTTCATTATTATTACATATTTTAACGAAATAAACATTACAATATAATTCTCAATTGAGTAGTCTAAAGTGTTTCACAAGTTTGTAATTAGTACATTTTTCATACAAAGTTATCGTTTTGACAGATGATTAAAAGTAAATAATTTGAATAAGGTGTCATCTACCCTAACATCGCCCGAAGGCAATCTCTAACAAGCAACCGTGACATTACCGTTTAATTAATACAAGTAATACTAATTTCTATCGTAGTGTATTACGACAATTGAGAACGGTTATTGATAGATTTCTGCAGAACACTACCTAACGTAAAAAAGTTAAAAATCAATTCTCATCATTTAATTAGCTTGCCTGCTTATTAGCACTTTATAAGAAAAAATTAACGTAACTGCCCAATAAGTTATTAGTTATTTGATTAAATTCCGAAAGAAAAGATTGTTTTGACCATCAATAAACACGAACGTGAGTAGTTAAATTATTATCACAATAAACTAATGGCAAAGTAGAAATAAAACGATTTAACCAGAGCCATCTTACACATCAGACTGACCCTAAACTAGGCGAAGCCTTTAATACGCAGGGGGCTCATGAACATAATTAAATAAAACCTACAGATAAAAATATAACCAAATATATGTGTTCATTTTCTTTACGTAATATACAAGTTGTACAGTGACATCAGGTGGAGCATTGGAGGTTTCTCAGTTGTAGGTAGTGTAGTTAACGTAAACTCCGATTTATTTGTACTAATAATCAAACTGTTACAATTTTGCTCAGTCAGCTATCTTATACTACTATGTTTATACGACGTGTGTTTAGTTTAATGGTCGATATTGCTCGCCACATATATAATGTCATGTATAACAATATATTCTTAAGTGTGGAGTTATCAAATCATGTTTGTACACAAGTATAGGTAATGAATTTTTAAAAAGAAAACTCCGACTGCTTATATATTTTTTTTATTTTGATGTACCCAGTGTCACTCTCACGACTAAGACGAATCTATTGACACCATTCACACAAAAATACGACAAGCCGTTTAGGCTGTAGGGCGTGGCAAAGAAGTATACACACATACATACATATACTCGAAAAACATAAACCTCCTTTCGCTCTCGGGTAAAAAAAAGTTCCTTTTGCTTTCTGTTCGCTTAGATCTTTTAAACTACTCATCGGATTTCAATCCAGTTTTCAGCACTTGCTAGAATAACTCAAGAGGAAAGTTTAAGTGTTTGTGTGTTTTTTATTACAGTAGAGGAAATTCGAAAATTTCAGAGACTTCCGTGCGATGTCGGGCCGAGTCGCTAGTTCTAATTATATCATTATTTGTCCTGATGGTGGATGTGAGAACGAAACCTTGGGCTTCAGTCAGACTTATCAAACCACAACAAACAAGCCCTCGTGGATATACGAATTATATAAAGACGCTTATAAGCTGTTTTACCTTTACTATTATAATAGTGTACGTAACGCACATAAAATAGGCCAACTGATTATATTAGCAAACACAGTAATAGTGTGTCAGTGGGATGTATGGTCAGGCTGTAACCCGAGTAAGAGTGCGCCCGAAATACTCGCGCCGCGAAAGGCGACGACCGGTGCCCGCGCACTCTGAAACATGCTACCATTTCGCAATACTGGGATATTTGTATGTGCCTAATGTAACTGAAGTTCTCACAAAGCGGTTTTGTATCTTCTTGTTTTGATTCAAGTGGATACTAAATGCCTTCATCAAGATTAAGCTCTACCGGGTCGACTGCACCATATACGAAATAGTTGTAGAATAATGTTGTTATTGATTATCAAGGCTTGTGAGTAACTCGGTTTTATGTTAACTTCAAAAATGTGGGGTTGTTGGCACTTTTCTGCGACCACACACTAAAATTATTGTCGATTTCATCCATCTGTTGCGCAAGGTAAGGGACATCCCGTACTAATATTTAATCGACTTCAAAAAAAGGAGGAGGTTCTATGTTCCACTGTATGTTTTTAGGTATGTTCACTGATTACTCCGTCAATTGTGGACCGATTTTTTACCCTGTGTACTGAAGGTATTCCTAAAATTATTGTAAGATATCTGTAGAAGTATATAAATACATTACAGCGTGTATCATAGACTTGTCGTTGGTCTACGTCCCAAACCAAGAGGTGATGACATTTTCGGGTGAATAGGACCGACACGATGTTGTTTATCGCTCAAAATAGATATTACTACACTATACGGGATTTATACCGAAAGACAACTATAGAAACGAGATTCTTGTTTGAGTAAACTTGATTGTTTTTGTTTCAAAGAGTATATATTGATCAAAACATAAATGGGTCTCACTTTTTTAATCTCGAAACATTTTACTCGAATGCATTTAGCCATTACTCTTAATTATAGTCGAAAACACTCAACATTTTGTTCAACAAGTAAATATAATAGAAGCATATTTTATTGATCAACTGATAGACCCATTTAGTCATATTATCTAACGATTAAAACGGACCGTTACTGCCTGTATACATAATCGTGAGTAATTTGATTGACTGGGTCTTCGATATGCAAATTAACGGGTACAAACTGAGAATAGAAGGTGTGAAAGAGAGTTTTTTTTTGTGTACCCCCTTGCTAAAATGATTACTCTGCCTGATGGAAAGGAATAGAAATGCAGACAATGTAGCATGGTGATCCACACCAAGGGACGCGTCTGCATCAGTTGACCTCCGGTCTCGCATCACAAACGAAGCACAACAGATATGTGAAATTGAAGACTAGAACGAAAAAATTAGTACATTATGATTATCCCAAACAAATATAATTTTGAATGTATCTAGGTTTAAATTAGAAGACAAGCAAGAAGAAAAAGATTCTAAAAAAACTGCAATCAGCTCCGATTCCAATTACCTAAGTGTTTTCGTAATATCAATGTCTTTTTGCGATTCAAAAATTATTGTTTAACTAAACATATTACCTACTAGATTTGTAGCCTCGATTCTTTACGCTACACCTATCAAACTTTGTTAATCGTTAAGACAGCCTCACAAACTTAAGAGATTCATATATGGTTGTGAATTTTTCTCGACTATACCACCCAACAAGATATGGTGGGCGGGCCATTTGTGGGATAGCGACCATTTTCTCAAGAGCTGCCGCTAATTAATGATGATGCGTAAATTGGAAGCTGAAAACATGATTTTGGTGTCTATTTTATTAAATTGTTACTTTAATCTGATCTATATTCTTAGACCGTGAATCAGTATTATTATAACTATTGTTAGTGTTACTATCCGGTTATTTATAAGACTAATCCCGCCCACAACTGTAATTTCTGCACACCAGGATCTACAGTCTAGACCTACGGATAGACCGAGTTATGACACTCCGGAAGTCCAAGTAAAAATTGTGTTGGAATTTTGAAAATAAATAAGAATAAAATTAAAAGAGCTGGACATTTAATAAGTCTACTTCCTTCTGTAGCGAAAGCGAATTATGAACCGGTTGTTGTGGAGACTCTTTTATTTTAAAGACAACATCCGCATTTTAAATACATATTCTGTGTCGCGGGGGAATTTTTTTATCCTGGCCAATGGTGAGCAAATATGCCTGAGCAGTATCGGATCCTGGTTACGGGTCGGAATTATATTTATTACATTGTTAGGAGACAAGTGCTGGTTCGGCCACATTTTATGGCAACCGCCTTCCTACGTGCGAAACAAAATATGCCTGCTGGCCATGCTGCCTCCGCCGGGTCCCGGTAGAAGGGTTAGACCCAAGAAGTGCTGGCAAGACGTCGTGAAGGGTGACATGCGTACTAATGGTCTCACTTGGTAGTGAGACCATTAGTACGGATGCCGAAGACTGGGCAAAGTTGAGAAGAAAAAATAGGAAAGCGGACCCCGGACTCCAGAATGGAAACAACCGGAAACTACACTAAGATGATAATTACATTGTTAGGAGACATTTATACCTCAGGGTTTATTCACAAGGACAGGAAATAGAAGATGACTGATGAATTAACCTCTTACTGGTGAGAGTGAATCTCACCGTAAGAGGTTAATTCTTTCTTTACTATAGGTTCGCGCTAGCCCGCTTTAGCAAATTTGGTTTCGCGGAAGAATCCTAATCGCCAATCAAACTAAATGAGATAAAGCAGCACCCATACCCCCATATTATTGTTAGTAGAACCTCTGCTAAATTTTTGATTGGCAGTGGCGATCGTTTGTTCTATGTGTAAGTGTTTAGTATTATAGTATATAAGTAGTAAGTTCCTATTAAATAAAAAAATAAGTCAAAGAATTCATTGAACTCTAACTTCAAAGAATTCTCGGATAATAGTCCTGATATGGATATAGGTATCCATATATAAATCTTATATTCGTATTTTATGAAGATTTTTTAATAAAAGTATTGAAATCATTATGATATTGATGTTTAAAAAAATAGCAAGGCGCTCATAGCCTAGTTGCCCTCGGTGATAAGAAAGAAATTACCGAGGGTAAGCAACAACTACTACGCCGCGGTCGGTACCTGGATGAATGACCGCTGGTGGCACAACACCATGAGTGTCTCCGTGATTCAGTGGTCACGTTAAGCAGTCGGTCCCGATCGTTATCATAGGAACAGTCGTAAAGGTTATTGGAGGCCCTTTTGCGGCTTAAGAACATCTAATAGCAAGATCACATAGCCACGACGTTGTCTTGCTAGTCCCCAAAACGCACTCGGCTAGCGTGGGGACACATGGCCTTAATCCTTTCCCTAGAGGAAACACGAGCCCAGTAGAGGGTTAATATGGGTCGTTGTTTGTTGAATAAACAATTCAATAGTTATTGCGAGTAACTAAACAACTCTCAATTAAATTATCATGTCTACTTACGTGATATGTTCGTGAATCTCCCTCTGAATCATGAAGAGTACAGGCAGGGCTGTTCCCTGTTCGCATTCTCCGTGGCATTTCGCCAATCGGCTATAAGGAAAGAATCGGAGCACGCAATTCAAAAATTTGGCTTCACTCATTACTCGAAGTATAAATAAATACGATGCTACTATCGACACGAGAAACATTTGTTTGAACGAGATTTACATGCGAGCGAATCATAACATTGACTCATCGATAGTAGCTACCGTCTGTCTTGTTGTATTTGGATATGTGGTTAAAGTTTGTACGCAAACGAAGGTATTATTATGGCTTCCTCAACAAATTTTGCAAAATACATACGTTCATACAGTCATGCCTGTTTCTATCATAGAAGAAAAAGGCAGACGTATTATAATTATACCTAAATTCATGTTTCGGGAGGATAATAATAATAAAGTATTATTTTATTGCACACAAGTCTCTACTCACTCACATTAAAAAAAAGCTTAAAGTCTACTGTCTGTCTGATATAAGATCTTGAAAATAAAGTAAAAAAAGAAAACTAGATTTTTGAAAAAATGTGTAAAACCTCTGTAGGTAAAACCCTCGCTCAAGGCATCTGCGCATTGAAATTTGCCACAAATAAATTGATTTACTAGATATTGTAAATCGAAAGGTAAGTACATAATAGATTGAACAGGTTAGGGACACATATATTTATTCTGAATTTGCTATTATCGGAGAAACAGAACGCTTTTTGGATTAATAATATAAAAATACAACAATTTTCGTGTTGTTTTTTGTTTAGTTTGGCTTTAGATATTGTATGCCGAGTGTTTAATTACCTGTGTAACTAGATACATCATCCTTTACCATTAATTAATCAGAAAAAAATATAACTAGTTAACTGAATGATTGCCTGGGACTGGGCAACGTTGAATGGGTTGGTTGCGGTCCATGAAGGGATCTACCATGACATGAGGATTGGTGACCGCAGTGACGAGAATAATTTAGTGGCGCTTCTGCCTGTTGCCAGTATCGAACTTTGTGATTCCTACAGTGGTGAGGATACGTCGCAACGAGTCGGTTGCCAGAGTCTCATTTGTTTGACAGGGTGCACCGCGTGCAGGTGAGGATGGCTTTACGGGGTCTTAAATCGTAGGTGGCGCTACTTACACTCCATCTCACTGAAATATCTCTGACTTTGGACGAAAACCGTTTTCAGCGAACAGTTCATCGATAAGGTTGATTCGGAATACGATTCTGGGCTCACTAGTATCACATCATCACAACATAAACTGACTCATCCGATACGATGCTAAACTTGGCGCAGTCTGAACCCCTCACTTTTAAGGTATATCGATGACGTGCGAACTATATTTAGGTAGATTATCTTGATATATCGCTATGTCAATATTGTTTTTACTTAAGCCGTTACTTTTAAGGTTTTGTTATTTCGGTTATAAGGCAAATTAATTTATTAATACATAAATCGCTAATCTAGTAAGTAGAGTACTAAATAGTTTTCGTTTGTTTCGACATCTTCAATGCGCCGAAACTTAAAGATATTTGAAGGAGACTCATGTTTAGATGTTTTTATTGTTATAGATCAATGCACATATAATTAGCTTCACCTTTCAGTTCATGACGGAATAAAACTTTTAGCGAATGGAATGAGTTTTGAATGCTGGTCCTACGTGTGGTGGTTGAAAGGGGTCATTTTTAAAAAATCTGTATAGTATGAGTTGATTAATAGACAATGCATATGATGGTTAGGAATAACAAACAATACAACCTAATTGAGAAAAACCTTTTGAGAAATTGGTTTGATAGGTTTATCATCTCTGTGCCATATAAAATTTATTATTGTGTACGAAAACTTTAGCATTGTAGATATATTTACTTCCGGAAAGAGCTAAACATGTAGAGGAAGAATGCTATTTAGCATTGTTATCATATGTGGAGAAGTCTATTGTTGAGAATCTTAAAATGCTCTGGAGATATATGCAATCAAATAGAAAAGGCGTCAACTCTGTCCCTTCCACCCTTACTTACGAGGGCACATCAGCTGAGTCTTACGTCCTTGTTAGAATATGTAGCATTTTTGCCAATTACTTTCAGCCAACTTTTATCTCACTGTCCCTAACGATTATAATGATAACGAACTGAGCTCCTCTAACCCCGAAAAAGACATAACAATACTACCCATACACTACTACTACTAGATATAATCTCGGACACTGTAGACAAGCTACTCAAATCACTAAACCTAACAAAGGGAACCGGGCCAGACTATATATAACTGTGCAAAACAATTGCCCACACCGCTTACTATTTTGTATCCACGCTCAATTAGAAAAGGTACCGTACCGAAGATATGGAAGTCTGCGTTTATTACCCATACCTAACAATAGTGATAGAAAAGGCAAAAAACTACTACAGACCTATATCTACATTATGTACATAATAATAACAAGAGTAGTACTTAAACTAGTAAATGAGTTCTATGATCTGAGCGTAATACACGATACTACTAAACTAACCTATGAAAAACACATAGATAATATTACCAACAAAGCTAATAAAACGCATGGTTTCGTTATGAGATCATGCTCTCAATTTTCGAACATAAAAACTATTAAAATTCTTTATTATTCATATGTTCGTAGCATCCTTGAATAATGTTCACAGGTTTGGTACCCCCAGTATGAAGTTTACATAAACAGATTGGAAGCAGTACAGAAAAAAATTACTAGATATCTGCAGTTTAGATGCGGTAATTATGACGACAGTTATGAGGCCAAGTGTATGAGACAACTCTTATTACGACTACATGAAAGGAAGAAAGTTACTGACGTCGCTTTCCTACTGAAAATTGCACAGTCAAAAGTAGATTCTTCTTACCTACTAGATAAGTTATACCTAAAAGTTCCTACTAAGTCTGTTAGAATTCCCTGTCCCTTGCATGTAGCCGGAAGTACCGCCAACTACAGAAATCAGTCATTTTGCGTAAGATCCGCTATCTGCGGTAACAATTGACGTGGCTTGCCTTAATTGAACTTATTTAATACAAATTCAGCTGTATTTAGGCGTATGTGTTCTAAGCGCTGATTTGGATCGTTATCTGACAGTGCTTTAAGTTCTTATATCGTTTTATTTCTTTTTTGCTGTCTAATGTTATATAATTATTATATTCTTTTTTTCTACAAATCAAGTACTTTATATGGTTTAAAGTAATTTAACTAGAAGTTAATTAGTCATTAGATACCGTATGTTTTCCAACAAAATAAAATAAGTGGTGAGTGACGATCATAGCTATTAATACAGCGGTGATTTATGAGTGGACGCCGCAGCGGCTCGCGTTACGCCTCCAAAATACGCAATATATGGAACCAATAACGTAATTATTCACACTAAACACTCTAAGATGAGTTCAAAATACGACTTCAAAGCACTTGTTTGTTAATGTTACCGAGAACTGCTAACTCACACATCCCAATAAGGTAATAGGAAGCATTTAGGTATTATGGGAAATAAGTTAATAGGGTACGTGTATGAACCGGATGCTTCTGTTTTTTAGCTCTATTATCAAAGTATTAACTATATTAGGGCGACTTTTTTTAAGATGAGATAACTCGTCTGTATTCATAGGTATATAGTTGTACTCGTATGTAGTTTAATGCATGCTTTTTTGGTATGACCAATGACACAATATTATTCTAAATTTATTTTGAAATTCTAAATTTTTTTTCTCTGTCCTTACTTACGTCAATTGAGAAAGCTGCCTACAAAGATTCAAGCGAATCCATTGAAAATATAAAATGTTTCATGCAAAAATTAATAATAAATAATTAATGTACCATATTAACTGAGAAATATGTATTGAGAAGCTGTTAATTTGAAATTACAAACATACATTTTAATTATATTTATTTGTGTGTATAGATGGCTCCCTGACGATGAAATAAAATATCACTTGAATTACTAATATAATTATTTGAAAAACGACATCTAGCGATATATTTTGTACTAACTCAATGACAAATAAACTTGACAGTTTATTTTTGGATTCATATCGGTGTAGGAGCTCATAAAATATCGTTGAAATTCACGATTTGAAACACTTAGTGACATCTAGTAAACATTAAGCTTACTATATATCCGCGTACAACTCTTCATAGTGTTTAAGTCTAATAATATTTTAATTCGTCAGTGGTATGACATTTCTATGTTTCTCTATGACGTAACGATTCTTGTATTCTTTTTTAGACAGGACAAAAGATGTAAAGGAATTGCATTAGGAAAAATGGATATTGCGAGAAAAACACAAATATCGCTAGTCTTAGAAGGGCCAGTGAACTGACCAAATAAGCATAGATACCTATAGTCCATCCTATGATTACAGGGCTGAGTAAGATAATACAGGTAATCCATTTTTGTTTATTTAATTACTATTAATTAAGCAGTGTTAAGTAATAAAATCATTTGATGTAGTTGCGGAAAGTGAAAGCAAACATTTTCGTTTTCAATCAAATTAAAATTCTCAAAACGTTCTTGTCCAATTAGACGTCGAGATGATCTTATTTATTCTGGTGAAAACTATATCGTTCATACGACGACCATTCATTTCACTTACGTTTTCAATTAAGTCGTCTAACTAATGACAAATGACAATCCATTCGAGGCAAGTCATGCTGGTCCACCCATATCTGTTATTTTTCCAGAGTCTTATAACGGTATATTAGAGTAGTCCTATATTAAATAAATACCTGACTCATACCCCACTACAAATACGTTTCCCCCAGTACGTAAGATATTACGCCGACAGTTACATTGGCGCTTGGCGCCACTCCAGCTTCATACGTCACGTCTTGTATTAGGCTAGTGGAACAGTTTTACTCATACAAAACTTTTGGGAGTTCGTTGTTCATTGTCTGATTTTTTTTTTGTTTATTTTGTATATTAGAGCTTTATGAATGATTATCTAAGTTATGTGAGAACCGGCTGAGTTAGATTTGATTCTGTATCGGTAATACTTTCGTGAGGTTACATTAATAAGGCATTTACGTTCTGTCCATATTATTGTAACAATTATAATATATATTTGCCAGTACCAATAACATATACACTGTACTTATAAGAAGCGATTGCAGCAAAATAGGATGTTTATATCTCTAATTTAGGCTTATTTACAGGGTGCAAGGTGGTTTGAACTGTTTGCACTAACGAGAGGGATCCATGACTCACTTCTTAAGAGAAAAGGCATTACATACAAATATTTTGCAGCACTTATATACACAATACTAAGGCAGACTCTATACTGAGTCCGATATGTATCCCTACTAACAACATTCAGACGTATGTAATGAAAGTGTTTGGGAATCCAGAACAATATACATATTTTAAAGTAAAACCGTAAAGCATAAAGTTAAGCCCAAAATAGTAAACAATAAGGAAAAGTTATAATTGTATTTTGTATTGCTTATTGTGTATTTTTTAATACAGGTTGCATCACCAATAACGTCAAGAATGTCCGAACTTAAGTCGCATATAAAGCTAAACATATCGGGAGTATTTTATTATTTTAACTTTCCAAAATTCGAACTTGCGGGTGAACAACTACCTATTAATTTGAGTTCGGCATAAAGGGAATGCTAATAGCAGCCATATTGGGCGCATACCTTGTGGGCATGAATCATAACTAAAAGAGCGTAGGAGATCGCTCGAACCGACTTATTTATTACCGTTTTTGAACAAAACCAGTGACAAAAGACTACGGGTATGGCGTTATTGTTTTACATAACAATCTGGTGGCACTTTTATGGGGAACAATCAGTTTTGGACATCACCAAGTGATCATCGGAACGGACTAAATTTGATTGTTTTGGTTATTACGTGTTCCACTATGTTTTTGGCAATAGTTCTTATGTCTACATGTATAAATTTAAATCAATCTTTATTGGTGTATAATAAATAGTTGTTTCGAGGCCTATTTGCCCGAACCTCTAATTTTTTTACAAAACATGTTTATAGTTTACGTGCAATATGCTGTAGCTTTAGCACAGTATTCACTGTTGGCCCAGTCGTTTAAGCGGGCGACACGCCGCTTTTTACTGCGCTAACCGTCGTGGGTTCAAATACTACCCGGGACAACACTTTGTGGGTCATCCACAAATTGTTGTCTTGAGTCTGGGTGTTCCTTGTCCGTTACATATATGTTCGTAAAGTCCCCAGCGATACAGTATGTACATTCTTAAAGCGGAAGTTGGTTTTAAAAAAACAAAATAACGAAAGTACGTAAACAGAAAAAATGCATGTAAATTTCAAAATTCTCTATATACATATATTTTAAATATAGTGGATATATATCTGAAAGTTTAACAAAAACTGATGAATCTGCCTCAAGTAAACCTTATGCCTTCAGACTAACAACATAACTGAGATCACTAAAATGCTGACTACCAGCTTAAAAAGAAGTGTTTTATTAAAATTAAACACAAACGGAAACATGAGTATACGATTGCGGTTTTTTGAATTTTCAGAATATGATTCACAGTATATATTAGGGAAACTAAAGCTAATATGGTAACGGTCCTGTTCAGTTTATGAATAGTTATTTTTTGTTAGATCAGACGTCGTTTGTAATATGTAATATTCTCCTGGGATAAAGCCAGTCACCCTGTGACCACAATAAAAACAGCGTAGTCGAAAGGCAGTCTATTCAAAGGTATATAATACTTTTTTGTGACTGCGTTATTCCTCGTACATTTCTAGTACTTGCAAGGATACCGTAGGGCCGCTCAAAGGGACGCGACGACTCTTTAAGCCCTACGGCTCGACGCTGAGTATTGTGGTGTAGGTTCAACAATCAACTGTGTGATCTACAAATTGATTTTCTGAGTCTGGTGTTCATAGTATCCGTTTCATGTAAGTCTGGAAAGTCCGTCCCGACAGAAATTATACACATAGTACGGGAGCTGTCTTTTAAATATAAATAAATACATAATTATAAATTAATCTCATCAGAACACTTATATCCGGTCCCATACCATCTTGGACTAAAATTCTTTAAAGATCTATTCGTGTTGTACTCGTACGTACATATATAACCTCTTTGATGATTATAGAAATAAGAAATTATACCTAGTATTGGCGAGTATGGTTCGGACATTTTTACTAACTCAGAAATGTCGCAATACTTGAAGATAAAGCACAGTCTTACATCTGTATAATAATTTGAAATAACAGAAAGTAACTCGTTATATTTGCTCAACGGTGCCTTCAAACCCAATTTGTTTGCGTATCGACATATTTCGCTGTGCCACCACTTGACACTGCCCATACATGGTTAATTGGTACTGCAGATTTCTGTGATAATAGCCGGTGCAAACACGCACGATCGGATGGATCAACATGACACACATATTGACGCAAATTGTTGGGGACAAACTAAACAGTCACCATCTATTCAATTGTGACATACTCGTGTGTGGCAACTGTCAAAGTTTAGACTGCCCATTTTGGAAATGTGAATTCATGAAGTCGTGTTTGTTTTATGGCACAGAGGATAAACGAGCATTATCTGGTGATTGCTTACCACTGGTTTCCTGCAGGTCACTTCGGTCGAGTAGACACTTATATGTACATATATCAAAGTATGACTGATATTCAAATGAAACGATGATTTATATTCTTGAAAGCTGTGTTTATAACATTCCTTGGCCAAGACTTTTCAGAGTTAGATAGTTTCATAACTTGTTAATTGAATGTACTACTCATAGTTATTGTTATTGGTTAAAATCAGGACGTAGCCATACATACGTCATTAGAATTCGTCACAACAATGTTAGCTTATCGACATGTATACCTACACTCATTACGACCTTTGATTACCTGCTTCATATGAATGAATTATAAATTATTGATTCATCGAACGAAACATACAAGTTTTATATTTCCCGAATTTTAACGATGAAAAACATTATTGAAAACGTCGAACATAACCATGATAGACAAACGTTTAAATATACACTGTTCGTAGAATAACGCAGGCACAAAACTATTATTTATTTTTTGTGCAGGCATAATATTTGTATAAATGTTTAAGTAGTCAAAGACAATATTTTAAATTTATTTCTTCAAAGTAGTTTTGTGAAAATATTTGGTTTATTAATATTTGGTAACTTTTGGTTCAATGTTTCTACGCTACATCGTCAACAGTGATGACTTATATCGTTCATAAATAACACTTGCATGTTTGTAACAAATCAATAAGAGAGCGATAAACCCGCGACCGATAGTGCAACGCTCAACCCCCCTCCCCTGCCTCCCTTCACGCCTCCTCTATCGAACGTACATCAACCTGTATACCGGCAGATGATACCAACACCCTTTATCAACACTACTTCTCAAAGTTGTCCTATGTAATACGCATAAATCAAATTATTATTTAACCATTATTGACTAATCACCAACCATCAAACTGATTCTACTTATTCTAACATGACATTTAGGACTTTTACAGTTGACAGAATAGGTAATATGAAGCTTTTATTCATTAATTCATTGTAAAATTGGCTCTACTTGAAAACAAAATATTTCACTTATTGTATTATAACTTTGGGAGATTACGATTAGACATACCTACACGCATGAAATTCCTCCGAGTAAGCACTGATAAACTCCGACAAACTTCAACACACATAAGGATAAAAAAAAGAATAATCACCTCCACCTTCAGGCAACATCTGGGACATCCAATTCCGTTTGATAGAGCACTTTGTTACAACACGAAACTTTTCATTGATAAACTGTTAAACCGTTAACGTTAGCGACGTTGCGGCGCGCGCGTATTGTTTGCGCGCGCGTTATCAGTGCGAGGTCGCGGCGGAGGCGGGCGCGTGGCCCGAGCGAGCGGCTGTCGGCGGCGCTCCCGGGTCGCGAGTCGCACTCACTGCGCAGACCTGCGCCCGCGCAGCTCTAATCTAAATACAGACAACTCGGCCCCAACCAAAATCGCTCGTATTACTTTCGGTTTCCATACGGCCTAAATTTAGAGGCCGCTCGCTACAGAAATAAAAACGTTTTTTACGTGTTTTTAGACGGGAATAGTGAGCGTTTTTGCAGTTGCTGGTGGTGTGCCAGGGACGAACCGCGCGCGTCTCGCGAAACCCGAGATTCGTGCCATATTTGGCAGGCGCTCGCGCGATCACAAACGCTTTTGGGTATTTAGTTTCTGCGGCGCGGCTGCCAGCGCACTGGCCCCATCTGTACGCGCGATGCGCGCAGCTAATTTCAGCCGCTTCCGTTGCGTTATAAGCGCTCACTGATCGGGGATGCATTACCTGCTCACCATGCGCCACTACACTACCATTTATGGTACTCTCGTTAATGTTGTTGCCCCTCGGCTCTGTATCTTTAAATATGGAACATATCAGAAGATGTAATACCGTACATACTTGTACATTCGGCCCATGTGTCCAGGTAGTCTGATATCACAAAAAGAATGTGAATGTAAAAATGGGGTAATTAGTTCTACTCAGTTATATGAACTGCCTCAACCTCGATTCCTAAAAATCTTTGAGCAGAATGAGATTAATGTACATTTTACAAACAGTTGGTAGAATTATCGGTCATCTTGATACACACACGTACACAATCTCGTTTAAATAATGTTTGTAAAATCATCGTCTGTGACAGCAAATGATCAGTTTTATACATCATACATGTTCACCAGTTGAGTCATGTTCTAATAATTTAATTGGTGGCGTGTATAAATCAAACTTATATCAAACTGTACCTTCATCATCATCATCATCGTCAGCCTTTCACAGTACACTTCTGGACATGGCTTCTCATTAGAAATGAGAAGCCACGCTGGCCAGTTAGGTCGACATAGGGCTGGTTTCAAATTTTGCAACTTTTGCACGCTTTGCACTTCTATTACGACCAACCACAGGACGAAAAGAATAAAGAGTGTCACCACGCCATGTGACACTCACCTTCTTAATCTATAGCCATCAAATATCAAGATAGTAGTTAAATTGCATTACAGAAGAGTATAGACATTTGCAAAAAAGAAAAAATAGAAAATCTAAGAACTGGATTAGTATCATTAATTCAATTTCTGTAATGTCAAAATTTTTGTTGAACAAAAAAAGAAATTGTTTTACCGCAATAAAAATATTTATTAAGACAAACAACTAATTAGCACTAGAATATTGTGAAATTACGGTGTAAAAAAGTTTTAGTCATTCATTAGCCTCTACAGGAGCACACGCTGTAGGTTATTTACATAACTCAATTAAACTGCTTTATCTCTATCTGTTGATAGGTCCACCTCAGAGAGAGACTGGCTGGACCTTATCTAAAGATCATTAATAACGAATCGTAATAATTAAATTATCAAATTGAACAAATATTATTTTATAATTGCACGCTGTTCACTAATGATATGACTCGAACATTAATTACGTAACAGGCAGAGGAGAAATCGAAAGTAATCTTCTGCGTAGCGTGCACGAGAATTGTGAATACGTGCACGAGAATTGTGAATACGTGCACAATATTGCTAATGATATTCGTTTTTGGAATAGACATGCGTTTGTTTTTTCTAATAAGAGAATATATTTAAGATTGGCAACATTTCAAAAATCAAAACTATTCAGTATACGCGATCCGCGGATATCGTCAAAATATCATTAGATTTATTTTTATGGAGATTCCGAAATAAACTATCTTGTCCATTTTTAAGAGGCTCTATTTAATTTGCATATCTTTCTAATTGTATATCTTGTTATAATATTTATTATAATAAATATTGATAAAAAATTATGTTTACAAATGTGTGTGTTTCATTTTATTCTATTTAGTTAATAGAAAGGATGTATCAAGTTCAATGAGGAACATTGGTGTATTTCCAAACAAAAAACAGGAGAAATAAAAGTCCATTACCTGTTCGTAACTTATACATAACGAATATCTGAATAGTTGAATTAAATTAATTTTAAAAACACATCTTGCCATTGTATGCTGAACCTGGATTACATGCGCCGCTCAAAAACACGCGTTACGTATCTGTGAACGCTAATTGAACATTTGTGAACCATCTTGGTAAGATATATGGCTATATATTATATAATAAGTTTAAAATTTATGTGCTTATATCCATGCTGTTTGTGATTGAATGCAGCCAGTGAGCTGC